>OY755244.1:15290149-15625395 GCA_963576725.1 Azorinus chamasolen | reverse complement strand
GGTCGGTCGGTCGGTCGGTAGATCGATGGTTTCCGAATGATAACTAATAAACGACTTGGCCTAGAATCTTCAAACTTGCTGTGGTGGTTGGTCATGACAAGTAGATGACCCCTATTGTTTTTTAGGTCACTAGGTCAAAGGTCAAGGTCACCATGACCTTAAATGGTTAAATAGTTTCCGATCAATAACTGCTCAAGGGTTTGGCTTGGGATCTTCAAACTTGCTGTGGTGGTTGATCATGACCTTTAGATGACCCCTATTGATTTTGAGGTCACTAGGTCAAAGGTCAAGGTCACCATGACCTTAAATGGTTAAATGGTTTCCGATCAATAACTGCTCAAGGATTTAGCTTAGAATCTTCAAAGTTGCTGTGGTAGTTGGTCATGAACACTGGATGACCCCTATTGATTTTGAGGTCACTAAGTCAAAGGTCAAGGTCACCATGACCTAAACTGGTAAAATGGTTTCTGATCAATAACTGCTCAAGGGTTTGGCTTAGGACCATCAAATTTGCTTAGGTGGTTTGTCATGACAACTAGATGAGTCCTATTGTTTTTTAGGTCACTAGATCAAAGGTCAAAGGTCACCGTGACCTTAAAGGGTGAAATGGTTTGCGATCAATAACTGCTCAAGGGTTTGGCCTAGGATCTTCAAATTTGCTGTGGTGGTTGGTAATGACCACTTGATGACCCCTATTGGTTTTTAGGTCACTAGGTCAAAGGTCAAGGTCACCATGCTCTTAACTGGTGAAATGGTTTGCGATCAATAACTGCTCAAGGGTTTGGCTTAGAATCTTCAATATTGCTGCGGTAGTTGGTCATGACAACTGAATGACCCCTATTGTATTTGAGGTCACTAGGTCAAAGGTCAAGGTCACCATGACCTTAACTTGTAAAATGGTTTCTGATCAATAACTGCTCAAGGCTTTGGCTTAGGATCTTCAAATTTGCTGTGGTAGTTGGTCATGACCACTTGATGACCCCTATTGATTTTGAGGTCACTAGGTCAAAGGTCAAGGTCATTATGACCTTAACTGGTAAAATGGTTTCTGATCAATAACTGCTCAAGGGTTTGGCTTAGGACCTTCAAATATGCTTAGGTGGTTGGTCATGACAACTGGATGACCCCTATTGTTTTTTAGGTCAAAGGTCAAGGTCACCATGACCTTAACTGGTGAAATGGTTTGCGATCAATAACTGCTCAAGGGTTTGGCTTAGGATCTTCAAACTTGCTGTGGTGGTTGCTCATGACCAATAGATAACCCCAATTATTTTTTAGGTCACTAGGTCAAAGGTCAAGGTCACCATGACTTTAACTGGTGAAATGTTTTGCGATCAATAACTGCTCAAGGGTTTGGCTTAGAATCTTCAAACTTGCTGTGGTGGTTGGTCATGACAACTAGATGAACCCTATTGATTTTTAGGTCACTAGATCAAAGGTCAAGGTCATCATGACCTTAACTGATGAAATGGTTTCCAATTAATAACTGCTCAATGGTTTGGGTCGGGATCTTCAAACTTGCTGTGGTAGTTGGTCGTGACCACTAGATGATCCCTATAGTTGTTGAGGTCACTAGGTCAAAGGTCAAGGTCACCATGACCTTAATATGTGAAATGTTTTCAGATCAATAAATGATCAGTGGTTTGGCTTAGGATCTTCAAAGTTGCTGTGGTGATTAGTCATGACTGCTAGATGACCTCTATAGTTGAGGTCACTAGATCAAAGGTCAGGGGGTCTGGGGGGTATACATGTTTTACAAACATCTCTTGTTTGAAACCATTTTATAAATAGAGCATTTGCTCCTATAGGAGCAAATGCTCTATTTATCACTATGGTTTCACAAAGTGACTTTTACAGAGTCGTCAAAAGTCGTCAATATGAGGGAATGGGTTAAGCAAATAGAGCAGACCCTCATCAGACGGTTCTTACAAGAGCCATCTGATCTGGGTCTTTTCTATATTCAAAGGAGTGAAAAGGTATTTATATGAAGGAAAGGGTTGAATTGGTAGATGATTTTGAATGACAACATGCTGATTCATGTATAGAGGATCCCTGTGATCTGGGTCTACAATGTTTGCTAATGCTAGTACACTCATTTCACTCATTCACGGGATTAGTGCTACTATTTCGATTTAATGAAATGATACAAAAGAAACATTGATAACCTTACCAAATATTTAACCCTTTCCCTCATATAAATGTGTCTTCACGTGTTTAAAAACAGAGTAGACCCTGATCAGACGGCTCCTAGAGGAGCCATCTGATCAGAGTCTGCTCTGTTTGCTAATGGAATTGGATAGCTCTGTATTTTTACTTATAAAATGGCTACAATATTCCACCTTCCATATTTCATTATTACAATTTGGCTATGAATATTCAGTAGACATTGAAATTTGTAATTAACACAGAACAGGGAAAGGGTTAAGACATTTTAACCATTTACTCAATAAATATGCCTTTGCAAATAGAGTGGTGGCTGTTGGAGCTGTCTGATCAGGGTTTGCTCTGTTTGCTTATGGAACTGTAAAGATAGGATTCTACATTTTCTACCATGGCCAAAAAATCATGTGTTCATATGCCCCAAAACAATCTGATTAATCCTTCTCTCATAGAACCGCCTTTTTCATGCCTTTTCCAAACAGTGTAGACCCTCATTAAGGGGCTGTCTGATCAGGGGTAGCACTTTTAACAGCGTAGACCCTCATTAAGGGGCTGTCTGATCAGGGGTAGCACTTTTAACAGCGTAGACCCTCATTAAGGGGCTGTCTGATCAGGGTTAGCACTTTTAACAGTGTAGACCCTGATTAAGGGACTGTCTGATCAGGGTTAGCACTTTTAACAGTGTAGACCCTGATTAAGGGGCTGTCTGATCAGGGTTAGCACTTTTAACAGGGTAGACCCTGATTAAGGGGCTGTCTGATCAGGGTTAGCACTTTTAACAGTGTAGACCCTCATTAAGGGGCTGTCTGATCAGGGTTAGCACTTTTAATTTATAAAGTATAATTATAGATCTGAGTTTCCATGATATTCCATTTTATTGATTCTGTCCATGAATATTAATGAGTTGATAAAAACTTGAATAAGTATTAAATAGGGAAAGGGTTAATATTCATGAAAAATTCATGGAGTTAAGGGTTAAGTATTTTAGAAAAATGTTCTACTTGTGTAACCAGGTAGAATAGAGATTATGGTGAAACAGTTGATAGGCTTAAGACTGTGTGGCTTGATACCTTAGTCAGTAGTGTTGGCATGATAAGCCAAAGGCCCAGGGTTCAAGTCCTAGTCGAGTCACAATTTTTTCACCATGTTACATTTGGCGCCCAATGTAAATAACCCATAGGATGATTTATATGATAAAGATTTGTAATAATTAGAAACTCTTGGAGTGTTCTTTGAGTAAGAATTCGGTGTGTGTAGCTGGGTAGAGATTGTGGTGAAACAGTTGATAGGTTTTAGACTTTGTGGCTTGATAGCTCAGTAGGTTGAGTGTTGGCATGGAAAGTCACAGGCTTACCATGTTACTCTAAATTAAATGCTGTTATAAGTTTTCATCTGTTTCTTGTAAACTCCATAGATAAACCTTTTAATGCCTTGGCACACAAGAAAGACCCAGATCAAATGGCTCCTACAGTATGATCGGGGTCAGCTCTGTGTGCTTACATATTATCTTAGTTCTAATTCCATACTATTTGTCATAGCAATGTTTTCACTTGTTTTACTGGTATACAACAATATACATGTATATAAATTAGTTAAGAACATTTTGAATGGATGATGTCTGCTATGAATATTCAATCAGGAGATAAAGAATTAACTCTTAGCATGCTGGCGGCAGATTCTCTCATCATTTATGACCTAATGCAAACAAATAGGATACAGATCCGGTTCCACAAAATGTGGGGCCTGATCTGAGATCCAGTCTGTTTGAAAAGAGTTACAAATGCATTCATTGTGTCAAACCATTCACATTGAGTAGACAACAATACTTAGCATGAAAGGAGTTACAAATGCATTCATTGTGGCAAACCATTCACATTGAGCAGACAATACATAGCATGAAAAGAGTTACAAATGCATTCATTGTGTCAAAATGTTCACATTGAGCAGACAACAATACAGTAAAACCTCTCTATAACGGCCATTAAATATTTTGTGCTAAAGGCAGGTGGTTGCTTAAAGCAAGGTGAAAGTAAAACAGAACGCTCCTATAGGAGGAGCTTTAAGCAACCACCTGCCCTTAATACCAACTAATTAACACAATTTAGTGGCCGTTATAGAGAGGTTTTACTGTACTTAGCATGAAAAGAGTTACAAATGCATTCAGTGTGTCAAACCGTTCACATTGAGCAGAAAAGATTTACAAATGCATTCAGTGTGTCAAACCGTTCACATTGAGCAGACAACAATATTGGGCATGAAAAGAATTACAAATGCATTCAGTGTGTCAAACCGTTTTCAACACATCTGTGCTAAGTTTTTCTGACCATGTAGGGTTATTATGTACAGTAAAACCTCTCTAAACCAGGCATTCAATTTAATATAAATATCGGTCTTGGAGACAGTTGACAGCTTAATGTAAGAGGAGCTTTCTGCATGACTATCACTCAGAATTTAGCAGCCACCTTCCTAAAAACATCTAATTTTTCTCAGCTAGAATACCAGTCTCAAGAGGGGTTTTAGTGTACTTGTAAAAAAGTTTCCTCCATTTTCCAGGTATGGTATGTTCCCTAGCTGTTATCTTCAGTGATGCAATGAACAAGGTTATTTAGTATTGTACATTTGGATAGTGATGCCTTTTGCATTGCACGAAGTATTTTTTATCTTTTTCCCTTAGCGGCATTCTTAATTTTTGTTATAGAGTAAAACCCCTCAAAAATGGATGTTAAAATTAATATCAGTGGCAGTCTTTAAGTCAGGTGGCAGCTTAATACAGGTTGAAAGCCATGCAGAAAGCTCTAAAAGGTGATTTTCACCATGCATTAAGCAGCAACCTGCCTAAAAAGATGTAAACTGTTCATTATTAAAGTTCTGGTTTAGAGGGCTTTTACTGTATTTTTATATCTGATATACATGTATTATATCCCATTAGCACTCACACACAAAACTGAATGAGCACCTCTAGGAGACGTGTCTTGGTTTTTTGCCACAAAGACTCAAATTAACCTCTTTGTACAAACCATGACACTGCTGATCAAGATCTATACTGTTTTCTGTGTTAGAAGATAAAACAATATACACATTGATTATACAGTGTGTTCAATGAAGCAGCTTATGTTAGATGTTCGCGGGTTAAAAAGCGAAAAGTTTCATGCGACTGGCATCATCTGCTCAACCCTTCCCCTCATGTAAACCTTGCAAACAGTGTAGACACAGAACAGACAGCTCCCTCCAGTAGGAGCTGCCTCATCCGCACCTGCTCTGTTTGCTTATGAACTGATATAGATCTGATTCTACAGTTTCTGCCACGGTAAAAAAATCCAGTGTTTATACCAATTATTATAATTCAGCATATAAATATTCATGATGTCATTATTTCTTACATGAATATTGAACAGGGAAATGGTTAACATTTTCAGTATTATGTAACTTTCATCTGCAAAAACTGTTGCTGCTTCTATTCAATAAGTACATTTCTTCTGCCATGTCTTTTAGAAAACAGTATTAAGATCCTGATAAGACCCTTAATTACATGGCATTTGATCGGGATCCGCATTGTTTGCACTAATTGTTCCATTATTCATGGTGTTGAAAGAAGTGTTGTAAGTTTTGCCTGTGTAATTCGTCATTTGGTTTGCTTGTTCTTGAATTTTCTTATCCTTGTGAATGCTGAATTTTTAGCTCACCTGAGCAAAGCTCAGGGTGAGCTTTTGGGAGACTTGAATGTCCCTCGTGTGTTGTGCGTCGTCAACAATTTGCTTGTGAACACTTTAGTGGTCAGAATTTTAGTCCAATCTTCATGAAACTTGGTCAGAATGATTGTCTTGATGAAATCTCGGACGAGTTCGAAAGTGGGTCAAGTTGGGTTAAAAACTAGGTCACTAGGTCAAATACAATGTAGTAGGAAAACCTTGTGAACTCTCTAGAGGTCACATTTTTAGCCCGATTTTCATGAAACTTGGTCAGAATGAATGTCTTGATAAAATCTCGGACAAGTTTGAAAGTGGGTCAAGTGGGGTAAAAAACTAGGTCACTAGGTCAAACAGTAGAAAAACGTTGTGAACACTCTAGTGGTCATATTTTTTGTCCAATCTTTATGAAACATAGTCATAATGATTGTCTTGATAAAATCTCAAACAAGTTTGAAAGTGGGTTTTGTGGGGTTAAAAATTAGGTCACTAGGTCAATAGTAGGAAAAACTTGTGAACACTCTAGAGGTCACATTTATAGCCAAATCTTCATGAAAATTGATCGGAATGATTGTCTTAATAAAATCTTGGACAAGTTTGAGAAGTGGGTCATGTGAGGTCAAAAAGTAGGTCACTGGGTCATATCTTAGAAAAATCTAGTTTACACTCCAGTTGCCACATTTTTAGCCCAGTCTTCCTCAAACTTGCTCAAAGTGTTTGTCTTGGTGATTTCAAGGTTGAGTGTGATCATGGGTTGGGCGGGAATAAAAAGTAGGTCACTAGGTCAAATCTTAGAAAAAATACTCTAGAGGGCACATTTTTAGCTTAATCTTCATTGGTCAGAATCATTGTCTTGATAAAATCAATATACTAAATCTCTGAAAATCTGGTTCCGCAGAACCACTGCTCATGATTCACTATCAACATTGTTCAAATATTGTCCCTAAGGTCACTATTGGCCCTACCCATGGGCTACCCTGTAAAAATCTTAAATCTATGGTAATCAGGTGAGCGATTAAGGGCCATTTTGGCCCTCTTGTTCAAAGTGGAATGCTTTATTATTGTTTTGACCCTTTCCCTGATCATTATTCATGTCAGATACATTGACATCATGAATATTTATTATCTTTCCTACTTGCCCCTCAGTCATCATTCCCGTCACACCTTGATTAAGGTTTTTATTAAAGTCGACTTTATGCCTAATTTAGCTTTGAATAAAGCTTTGAAGCTTGGAACACTTGTTCACTATTACAGACTTCATCTATAGGCATGTGCGCATAACTCTGTCAATCATTTTGACAGAATTATGGCCCTTTTTAACTTAAATTTTTTGGTTAAGGTTTTTGTTAAAATTCCACTTATTTACATAACCCTTTGAGATAAAGCTTTGAAATTTGGATCACTAGTTTACTATCAGAAACATCATCTGTAGACAAGAGTACATAACTCTGTCAAGCCTTTTAACCGTGGAGACCAAACCACGAGTAACCGTGTATGGCCCTGAGTACCAGGAGGCATGGAATGAGTATGACACATAGCGATGAGCCAGCGAAGGTGATTGTGGGCGACGGGGAAAATTTGGGCAATGTCAGGGCCATTCTAGCCCTCTTGTTAACTTAGAATTTTTGGTTAAGGTTTTTGTTAAAGTCCTTTTATTTACATACCCTTTTGAGATAAAGCTTTGAAACTGTGAACACTTGTTCACATCACACACTTCATCTGTAGGCAACAGTACATAAATCTTGCAAGCATTTTAATAGGATAATAGCCCTTTTTAACTTGGTTTTTTCTTTTCATCAAAGATTTCAAAGAGATCCAACATCTTGAATACTATTTCAGATATTTGCTTCTAGTACCATTGTACACCATTTTTGTCCACTGTTTTAGACCCAGACCAGGTGGTCCCTACAGGAGCCATCTTATCAGGGTCAGCTCTGTTTGCTTATGAAATTATAATAGGTTTGACTCTACATTTCCTACAAAAACTCCAGTGTGCCGAAGTTAACATATGCCTTTATAAAAATTCAGCTAATGAATATTCATGATGTCATTATTTCTTACATGAATATTAAACAGGTGCATGGTTAGTTGTAATGCTCCTAGATAAGATATCAAATGTATTCAGATGTATATAATTATACACTTCTATCACAGTCAGATGGATTTAGATACACTGTTCATCACAGGTACATTGACTTATTGTCATAGTGGTCCTGTTTGTGCAATAAAGATGCCACAAGTATTATTCATATGGCAAAAATGTACAGCCTTTATGGTCATCAATACTGGTGGTAATATAACAATTTCCCTGTTCTATGTTTATTTCAAATTTCCAAAAATGACTTATTAATATCTATACATGTACAGTAATTATTTCTTATATGCATGATTCTAGTCCAACTTTAACCCTTTTCCTGTTCTATCTTTGAGGTGGAATATTGTAGCCAATTTTTATGCCCCCACCTTTAGGCGACGGGGGCATAAAGTTTTACCCTTGTCAATACGTCCGTCCTGTAAAATTTTCGTCATAGATTTCTTAGCTTGTGTATGCAGCAATGATTTGATATTTGATCTGAAGCATAATCATAGTGAGTTGTAATCATCCATCTACTTCCTGTTTGCCGACACTATGATTGAATTTTGGTGATTGTTTAATGACAAAAATTTTCTTCAAAAATTTCTTCACTTGTGTAAGCTGTAATGATTTCATATTTTATCTGAAGCATAATCATAGTGAGTTGTACCGTGTCTCCCCTTTTCAGGTCTGACATTCATCTACTTCCTGTTTGCCGGCTGGGGCATCTGTGTCCCATGGAGTCATGGACACATTCTCTTTTATAAGAAACTAAAGAAACAGATCTTTAAAATTCCACTAGCAAACAGAGCAGACCCTAACAAGATGGCTCCTATAAGAACTGTCTGATCTGGGTCTACTTTGTTTGCAAATGCATGAAAACATGTTTATATGTAGGAAAGTTTTAAACTACCTTTTGCCATAATTTGGTATTGTATTTCAGGTTTAATCGTGTTTTATGATATTTTATTTCAGGCATTATAACCTATGTTTAATTGATGTTTAATTGTATTTTATTGTATTTTATTTCAGGAGTTATAGCCTACACCCACTTCAAATTGCAGGAGAACAAGAAGCCACTTCTACCAGAAACAACAGTGACTGAATCACACGAGAAATCCTCAGCCTAGGAAAGATAAATAAAACAATTTGTATCATGCCTTGTTGTGAAAAAATCTACATGTACTTCAAAAACATTCCATTTTAAGCATGAAATACAGACAAAAGCTATGTAAACCAGGGTCCATGCTTATGAAGCTTTTAGTTGAGCCTGAGTTTCGTTCTCAAGCTTTTGATTGGTCAGATTTGAGTTCTCAAGTCTGACCAATCAAAAACTTGAGAACGAACTCAGACTCAACTAGAAGTTTTATAAGCATGGAACCAGACATTTAACCCTTTCCCTTTTGAATATTCATGTTAGAAGTCATGACATCATGAATATTTATTAGCTGATTTTTAAAATGACATACGTACATATGAATGTTTGACATTAGTAGAATCTGAGGAGTCGGATCTATTATAATTCCATCAGCAAACAGAGCAGACCCTGATCAGACGACTCTTACAGGAGCTGTTTGATCTTGGTTCAACTATGTTTGTGTGTGGAAAAGGGTTTTGTATGAAGGAAAGGGTTAATTTCAGGTCATGAAAGCTTTACTCAATGAATATTCATGTAAGAAATAATGACACCATGGATGTTAATTAGATGGATTTTGAGAATGGTATATGAACATTGAAATATCTGGTCACTGCAGAGTCTATGAAATCAGATATATATTTCTCCATAAATGCGCCTTTTTACGCTTCTGTATTAGCCACTTCTTGAAACCATTGTAATAAATAGAGCATTTGCTCCTATGGAGCAAATACTCTATTTATCACAAAGATTTCAATACTACACATTTCTAACATTTTCCTTTTCTCTATTTAATGTTCCTTTTAGATAGATTAATTTAAAGAGGTTCAGCTGAGTCTACTCTGTTTACAAAGACATCAGAAGGTGAAACCTGTACTTGAAAAAGATACATATGAACACATTTGAAAAAGAAGTAGACCCAGATCAGAATTTCTTATAGGACCTGTCTGATCAGGGTCTGCTCTATTTGCATATGGAATAACATAGATCTGATTTGACAGTTTCTGCCATGATAAAAAAATCCCTTTTCCATAAAACATTATAAAAAATGCTAAAGGTAATTAATTTTATAGTCATAATGTCTTATTAGCTACGTGTGCATTAACCCTTAACAACACCTTTTCACATCTCTGCATATAGTGTAGACCCATATTAGAAGGTCCCTGTAGGAGCTGTCTGATCAGGGTCTTTTCTGTTTGTCTATTAAATAATATATGATTCTTCAGTTCCTACCACAATAAAGTAATCCCTTGGTCATAATGCCATTATAATGATAATTAGTGTTCATGATTTCAATATTTCTTAACCCTTTGCTTGCTGAATTTTAAAATACATTTCTCCTTCTTTACCCATGCCATGTTGTATAATTACATATATCTTCACTGTGTACAAGTAGTTCGCTGTGCAATCACTGCTGTGGAGTGCACTGGTTGCACAATCAACTTGTAAATAGTGCAGACCCTGACGAGATCTCATCTTGGTCTTCACTATTTACAGGTAGGTATATTGACGTGAATAGCAAGAGAAGGGTTAATAAATGTTCATGAGGTATTAGGTTATACAACCACCTGTGATTATACACCCCTGGTTTTTGTCACAAAGTTGTTACTATAAATAGGTTTAAGGGGTTACTAGGATTTTGTTTATGCTCATGAGGGTTTCTTTGTTAGAATGTTTACTATTACATGTACATATATGTTGTTTATTATTACAATGTATGCTCTATTCCTGGCGATTCATGTTCCTTAGAGTTTGAATTATCTTATGTGTATGACAGTTGTGCAGTATAAGTCTTTTTTCGTTGTATAGTAGTATTTTAAAACATTTATTCATCGTGAAATAATAAAATTTCAGAAAGAAATTGCAAAAGTGTAAATTTTATTTGCTAAATAGATAGAGTCGGCTGCTACGATATCTTGACCTACTTCCTATTGATTCATGCGCTCTAATTGGTCAGTATCAAAAAAGCATTTCCAGGCTAGAAAATTCATGTTGTGGGATTTTTAGCGGGACTAGATTCGGTCCGATAAAAATTCGTAACAATGATTATTTGGAAATTTATGATTATGCAATGCATTTGAAGAAAACTGAATATAATCATTGATATGTAATGGCGTTTTCCAAAATGGTGGATAAATATCATCCAAGTTAGCGTTTTGATAGATGGCCCCATAAAGGTCCATGAAAGGGTCTGCAGAAAGGTCCACATATTAACGAGCCCTTTTCATAGAGACTATTGACAAAAACTAGGTCACGGAAATAAACTCAGTGTTGAGAAAACTTTGTGATTACACAATGCACGAATCTATAGGGTACCACGAATCCATAGGAATTGGTCATATGTTGATTTTTCTTTTTTAATTTTACATGGCATCTAAGTTAAAAAAATTTAATAATCTTGTAAGTGTGTCACCTTTCCATAAATTTGAAAATGAATTGAAAATAATTCTAAACAGTGATGTTGGGGAAACATAGTTTTAAAAATGAGAAAAAAGTGCAAAATAAGCCATAAATGAATACCAGGACATTTATACATGTAGTATGAAGATACAATTACAATAATTTCAATGTGATTTTATCTGTACAGTAGTATGAATTCAATCTTATCGTATGAAGATGCAATCTCAATGTGATTTTATCTGTAGTATGAATACAATCATAGCACATGTGAATACAATCAAAGCTTACATTTACTATAGAACCCCTCTAATGCAACCACTTAACCCTTTCCCTGTTCTGTGTTCTGTGTTCATTCCAAATTTCAATACCTGCTAAATATTCATGGACTAAATACATGCAGTTATAATGAAATATGGAAGGTGGAACATTAGAGCCATTTTAGAAAGTAAAGAAACAGATCTGTCAATTCCATTAGCAAACAGAGCAGACCCTGATCTGGGTATTCTCTGTTTGCAAATGCGTGAAAATGCGTTTATATGAGGGAAAAGGTTAACCCCTTCCCTATGAAGATGTATGCATGATTTGATCACTTCATAAATAGTCATTAATTTAATTCTTATAAGGTAAAAATTTAAAGGGGAATTGTTGTCTTAGACACAAACTTTAGGATCAGATTTATATACTCTCATAAACGAGAAGAGCTGACCCTGATCAGATGGCTCCTACATGGACTAAATGGTTATAATGAAATATGGAAGGTGGAACATTATAGCCATTTTAGAAAGTAAAGAAACAGATCTATCAAATTCCATTAGCAAACAGAGCAGACCCTGATCAGATGGCTCTTACAGGAGCTGTCTGATCTGGGTCTACTCTGTTTGCAAATGCATGAAAAAGGCTTACACATGAGGGAAAGGGCTAATGAAAACACATGGTCATCCATTAATTCAGATGGTTAATTAATGCAGGACAAAAGTAATGCAGAAAACTCCTATGGGATCTTTCTGCATAACTTTTATCCTACAATAACCCATTCCCTTATATTGACACCTTTTGACGCCACTGTAAACATCACTTTTTGAAACCATTGTGATAGATAGAGCATTTGCTCCATAGGAGCAAATGCTCTATTTATCGCAATGGTTTCTAAACTGCACAATTCTAAAATAAATTCTTTTCTCTAATAAATGCTCCTTTTTGGTAGATTTATTCAAAGCGATTGGGTCTACAAATAGCCTATGAGGTAATGGGTTAAGGTACCACCTGCAGTTAGAATTAGACCTCTGTTTGGTGGTTGGTTAGAGGAGTTTTACGTTATATCCCTTTATTTGATAGTCTTGCCATTTTACAGCTCCTATACATGTACTGTCTCCTGTATTTGTTCCTTTAATGGTCTCCAGTATTTGTTCCTATAATGGTATCCTGTATTTGTTCCTATAATGGTCACCAGTACAGTAAAATGGCCCGCCCCGGGGCTTATCAGTTTTTCTTAGGAAAATCTTTAAAAATCTTCTCCTCTGAAACCGTAAGGCCTAGACCTTTGATATTTGGTATGTAGCATCATCTAACGGTCCTCTACAAAGATTGTTCAAATTATGACCCCCTGACCAAAAATGGCCCCGCCCCAGGGCTTATCAGTTTCTCATAGGAAAATCTTTAAAAATCTTCTTCTCTGAAACCGTAAGGCCTAGACCTTTGGTATTTAGTATGTAGCATCATCTAATGGTCCTCTACAAAGATTGTTCAAATTATGACCCCGGACCAAAAATGGCCCCGCCCCGGGGCTTATCAGCTTTTCATAGGAAAATCTTTAAAAATCTTCTTCTCTGAAACTGTAAGGCCTAGACCATTGATATTTGGTATGTAGCATTATCTAATGGTCCTCTACAAAGATTGTTTAAATTATGACCCCTGGACCAAATATGGCCCGCCCCGGGGCTTATCAGTTTTTCATAGGAAAATCTTTAAAAATCTTCTTCTCTGAAACCGTAGGCCTAGACATTTGATATTTGGTATGTAGCATCATCTATTGGTCCTCTACAAAGATTGTTCAAATTATGACCCCTTGACCAAAATGGCCCCGCCCGGGGGCTTATCAGTTTTTCATAAAAAGCTTCTTCTCTGAAACCGTAAGGCCTAGACCTTTGATATCATCTAATGGTCCTCTACAAAGATTGTTCAAACTATGACTCCCGGACCAAAAATGGCCCCGGCCCCTGGCTTATCAGTTTTTCATAGGAAAATCTTTAAAAATCTTCTCCTAAACTGTAAGGCCTAGACCTTTGAAATTTAGTATTTATTATCATCTAATGGTTTTCTACCAAGATTGTTCAAATTATGACCCCTGGACCAAAACGGCCCCGCCCCTGGCTTATCAGTTTTTCATAGGAAAATCTTTAAAATCTCCTGTGAAATTGTAAGGACAGGAACTTTGAAACTTATATGAAGCATCATCTAATGTTCCTTTATTTAGATTGTTCAAATTTGAAACTCAAGGCCTAAAATTATGGCCCTTGGTTTCATATTGGCCCCAATCTGAAGCTTACTTATTTTTACATAGAAATACAGTGTATGCATACGGTATGTCTATAGTAACCAGGTGAGCGATTTAGGGCCATCATGGCCCTCTTGTTAATCAAAGTTCATGGAAAGATGAAAAATTGTAATGGAAAATTTTCACAATGAGTAGAGTGGGTGTCATGTACATGAACCATAACTCTTACATCGTCCTTTTTGTCACGTTTTTCTGCAAACTTGTTTGAGGGGGTATACTGGAATCAGCCTGTCCGGCGGGCGGTCGGTCGGTCCGCACTTGAACATGGGTGGCTTGTGTTGCAAACTCCTCCTTCAGGTTTAAAGTTATTGAATTTATATTTGGTATACATTATAACCACTAATGGTAGATGTGCAAGACACAATTTTCATGAGTTTACCATTAGGCATTGCAGAATTATCTCCCCTTGAACTTGAATTTGAATTTTTTGTCATTTTGGCATGAAACATAGGGAGTTGGTGTCACAAACTCCTCCTTCAGTTTTGAAGTTATTCAGTGTATAAGTAGTATACATAATAACCATGAATAGTAGATGTGCAGCATTCAATTTTCATGGGTTTAGTGCTGGGCATTGCAGAATTATCTCCCCTTGAACTTTGAGTATTTTTTGTTATTTTGGCATTGAACATACGGATTGGTGTCACAAACTCCTCCTTCAATTTTAGAGTTATTCAATTGATACTTTACATACATAATAACCACAAACAGATGTGCAAGACACAAATAGCATGTGTTTAGCACTGGGCATTGCAGATTTATCTCCCCTTGAATGTAAAGGTTTTTTTATCATTTTGGCATGAAACATGGGGAGTTGGTGTCGCAAACTCCTCCTTCAGTTTTGAAGTTATTCAGTGTATAAGTGGTATACGTAATAACCATGAATAGTACATGAGCAACACTCAATTTTCATGTGCTTAGGGCTAAGCATTGCAGAATTATCTCCTATTGAACTTTTGAGTATTTCTTGTCATTTTGGCATGAAGCATAGGGATTGGTGTCGCAAACTCATCCTTTTATGTTAAAGTTATTCAATTGATACTTTCCATACATAATAACCACAAATAGCAGATGTGTAAGACACAATTTTCATGTATTTTGCGCTGGGCATTGCAGAATTATCTCCCTTTGAACTTTGTGTATTTTTGTGTTTTGGTCCTGTTACTTGGGTAGTTGGTGTCACAAACTTAGATTTGCAATCAAAGCTGCCATGCAGTGGTATTCACCACCTTTAGTGATAGTTATAGTTTTATCTGTGTTAGTGCTCAAAATATAGTCTGTTAGCATCTAGTTTTTTTAAATTTATTTTCTCAGCTGTTGATGTAAATGTTACTTTTGTGATTGCTTGCAAATGTCACAGGTTTGTGCTAACCTTGTTTTTGTAGTGTGCAAATCTTTAACTTTTGCTATACCCTTGGTTTTGTAGTGTGCAAACCTATTAACTTTTGCTATACAGTAAAAACCATTTTAAGCCTTCCCTTTTCAATACACCTTTCTATGCCATTGCAAACAAGAGTAGACCCTAGATGGGATTGCTCCCGTAGGAATCGTCTGATCAGGATCTTCTCTGTTTGCTTATGGAATTATAAAAGATCTGATTCTATAGTTTCTACTAGTACAAAAACAGCAATGTGTACATATGCCATTATAAAAATTCAGCAAATAAATACCGGTATTCATGATGTCAATATTTCTTTCATGAATATTCAACAGGGTTTGGGTGAATCTGGTATTTTAGTAAAAAGCATTTAGATACAGGTAAACCTCTGAAAACCAAACACAATCAGACAGGAGGTGTTCACTTTTCTGAGATTTTTCTTCACCTGAAACCTGAAGGTGATAAATGTGTCTGATCTTCTGTACTATTTTTCACTTATTTTGATCTTATCAGAATACGACACAAACATCAGTTTCTACTATTGATGAGAGTATACATTAATGAGAAAATAATCCTATTGCAATATTTTGTTCCATATCACTATTTTTCATAATCAAAATGACTGTTCATGCAGAACTTATTTTTCTCACCTCAGATTATGATGGTTAATTGAAGCGCCAGTAATACATCGCATGGACGTTAAAGTAGGTACACATCATGAGACGTGAAAAATCATGCTTAATTAATGTTTTCTTACGATTTCCCAAGACACTGGCTGCAGATTCTGCAGATTATACCATTGTTGTGGTTTTCACACGTTTGCAGTTTACATAGTACACAAACAAAAGCAGCTGTCAAACACGATAGGGGTTCCAAAATTCTCTGATCAATATAATATACCAGTGCCGCTAATTGGCCTGGAGAATATGTTCGGTTTTTAGAGGTGATTAACAGTGAATGTGTAGGTTTATGTACTGGAATTTGCGTTTGGAATTCCGATTTTAGAGAGTTCGGTTTTCAGAGAGATTTTCTATATAGAATATATAAGGAAAAATTCGGGACCAGAATATTTGTTTGGTTTTTTAGCTTTCCAGTTTTCAGAGGTCTGGTTTCAGAGGTTTACCTGTATTAGCAGGCAGATGACTGCTTAGTACAGGGTGAAAGTTATGCAGAAAAAATCTCTTTTACTGATAGACATGATCTTCTTCCCCTCCCTCCCCCCCCCCTCCCCCCTCCCCCTCCCCCCAAACCGTTTTAAGGGATTAGTGTTGTGTTTTATACCAGCTTATTATTATATTGGGATTCCTTGTAGATAATTGTTTTGTTTAGATTTATTATACAATTTGTTGTATTTTCCTAGAGGATTATATGGAAATAGTATATGCGAGAAAGTATAATATTATACACACAGTAAATAATATATGTGAGAATGTATAATATTATACACACACACAGTAAATAATATATGCGAGAATGTTTAATGTTATACAGTAAAACCTCTCTATAACGGCCACAAAATTGCATCTTAGGTAACTTATAACTTAAGTAACAGCACTGTATATTTTCAGGAACATAATTTTTACATTTTTCTGCAAACCATTAATGAGGAGTACAACATGACTGTCTGGTTGGCCATTTTACATTTAATAAGCTTCCATGACCATTTATGGAGTAAAGAGTTACTTTGTAATACCTCCTTGATTTGAAAACTTTGATTGTTTGGCAAGCAAAGCAGCCTTGGCATCAGCTGGTGTTGTTTTTGTTGTTTATATGATGGGAGAGTCTTTGTAAGATGGATGCCTTTGTACAGACTCAGAACTCAGAAATATCCTCAACACATATTTGCTTAGTTATCAACTTATATTAGTATTGTAAAGGTGGGAACCAGAGATACATGTTAACCCTTTCCTTCATATAAACGCATTTTCATGCATCTGCAAACAGAGAAGACCCAGATCAAATGGATCCTGTAGGAGCTGTCTGATCAGGGTCTTCTCTGTTTGCTTATGAAATTATAATAGGTCCTACTGTACAATTTCTAACAATACCAAAACAACCCTGTCTGCAGATGACATTATAAAAATTCAGCTAATAAATATTCATGATGCCATTATTATACCCCCACAAACGAAGTTTTTTGGGGGGTATACTGGAGTCACCATGTCCGTCCTTCTGTTCGTCAGTCCGTTTGTTCGTCCGTCCAGCCGTCCGGCTTGTCCGGATCATAACTTCCAAAGTATAAAAGCTATTGACTTCAAACTTCATATACAGATACATGTAGATCACATTGACCGCAAATGCAGTGCGCATGGTCCATAACTCTGTCTTCAGAATTTTTGGAGTTATTGCCCTTTGTTATTAGTCCCCCACCGGTTACCGGTTGGGGGACTATAGGTTTGCTCGATTCCGTCCGTCCGTCCGTCCGTCTGTCCGTCTGTCCGTCCGTCCGTCTGTCACGCTTCGTGTCCGGGCCATATCTCCTACAAAGTTAGGCCAAATTCATTATAACTTCACACATTGAAGAAGCATGATGAGGGCTAGTGTCATGCACAAGGGCCATAACTCTAGCATCAATATTTTTGGAGTTATTCCCCTTTTACATATTTTTTTGTCCGGACAATAACTCTTTATCTACTGGTTCAATTGATTTGAAACTTCACATATGGAACAATCATGATGAGGGGTAGTGTCATACACAAGGGCCATAACTCTAGCATCAATATTTTTGGAGTTATTCCCCTTTTTCATATTTTCTTGTCAGTCCGTCTGTCACGCTTCGTGTCCGGGCCATATCTCCTACAAAGTTAGGCCAAATTCATTATAACTTCAAACATTGAAGGAGCATGATGAGGGCTGGTGTCATGCACAAGGGCCATAACTCTAGCATCAGTATTTTTGGAGTTATTCCCCTTTTACATATTTTTTTGTCCGGACAATAACTCTTTATCTACTGGTTCAATTGATTTGAAACTTCACATATGGAACAATCATGATGAGGGGTAGTGTCATACACAAGGGTCATAACTCTAGCATCGATATTTTTGGAGTTATTCCCCTTTTTCATATTTTCTTGTCAGTCTGTCACGCTTCGTGTCCGGGCAATATCTCCTACAAAGTTAGGCCAAATTCATTATAACTTCACACATTGAAGAAGCATGATCAGGAGTAGTGTCATGCACAAGGGCCATAACTCTAGCATCAATATTTTTGGAGTTATTCCCCTTTTCCATATTTTTTGTCCGAACAATAACTCTTTATCTACTGGTTCAATTGATTTTAAACTTCACATATGGAACAAGCATGATGAGGGGTAATGCCATGCACAAGGGCCATAACTCTAGCATCTATATTTTTGGAGTTATTCCCATTTTCATATTTTCTTGTCCAGTTAATAACTCTTTATGTACTGGTTCAATTGATTTGAAACTTCTCATATGGAACAAGCATGATGAGGTGTAGTGTCATGCACAAGGGCAATAACTCTAGCATCAATATTTTTGGAGTCACTCCCTGTTTTCATATTTTCTTGTCCGGACAATAACTTTTTATTTACTGATTTAATGTATGAAAGTAGGTACTAATACCATTCAGGTGGTCATGTATATACCATGGTCAACCACACCATGGGTGGGTGGGGTGGGGAGAGTGGAGGTTTTTTTTTCAGTCCGTTGGGGGACTCATGTCTTGCATAGCAATACAACATGCCCTTGTTTTTCTCAAAATCGGGCTTGTCCGGATCATAACTTTGAAAGTATAAAAGCTATTGACTTCAAACTTCATATACAGATAGAACACATTGACCACAAGTGCAGTGCACAAGGTCTATAACTCTGTCTTCAGTATTTTTGGAGTTATTGCCCTTTGTTATGTTTCGCAAAATCCGGCTTGTCCGGATCATAACTTTCAAAGTATATAAGCTATTGACTTCAAACTTCATGTACAGATAGATCACATTGACCACAAGTGCAGTGCACAAGGTCCATAACTGTCTTCATTATTTTTGGAGTAATTGCCCGTTGTTAATTTTGTCAAAATCTGCCTTGTTTTAATCAATGAAATTTTTTTCTGGAGCTTTTCTCTGCCATACCTCAACAAAACCTTTTTAAATTTTGCAGTATTGTTGAATACCATCTGAAGTTCTGCACCTGCAATAAAGGTTTTGAATGAATGATCTCCCTTTTCGTAATTTAACAAATGAAAATATAGTGGTCGGGAGCTTTATTTCTATAACCACCTCTCTGTGTCAAATGTGCTAATGGGGGTATTAATCACCTTTAGTGGTAGTTCTAGTTGAATACTGAAAAGGAAAGGGTTAAGAAATAGTTTTGGTTCTCAAGCCTCAAAATGTGTGTGTTCAAGCCCTTTATTGTTAGTGCTGCTACCACGGGGCCGATATCTGTGGATATTTTGTCACAAATGATCATGTGAAATCCATATGAGTCACAAACTATTATTTATAAATGTGTTAACCCTTTCACACATGAACATTCATGCATGAATTGATCATTTGATGATTATTCATTAACTCAATTTTTATAAGGTCAAAGGTAAACATTAACCCTTTCCTCCATAAATACGCCTTTCTACGCCTCTGTAAAAGTCTTTTCTTGAAACCATTGTGATTAATAGAGCATTTGCTCCATTGGAGCAAATGCTCTATTTATCACAATGGTTTCAAAACTACACAATTCTAAAATTGTCCTTTTCTCTAGTTAAAGTTCCTTTTCTGTAGATTCATTCAAAGAGGTTGGGTCTAAAAATAACCTATGGAGGAAAGGGTTAAAAGGAATGTGTTGGCTTAGACAAACACTATATGATCAGATCTGTATAATTTCAATAGCAAACAGAGCAGATCCTGATCTGACTGCTCTTGCAGGAGCAATCTGATTGGGGTCTACTCTGTTTGTAAAGATGAGGAAAGGCATTTCTGCAGTTTGCTTATGAATTTATAATGACTACATCTTTTACCAATACCCCAAAAATCCTGTATACATAATGTTATTATAAAATTCAGCTAATAAATATTCATGATGTCCCTATTTCTTACATGAATATTCAACCGGGAAACGGATAAGAGAAATGTCATTTGTATCATTGAAGCAAGTAGCAGTTATCATAGACAAAAATTACTTAGTATTGAAAGGCAGATGGACATTGTTGGTCTTAATGAATTCTGGATTCAAACTGTATGAAATGTTATCATGAATATTTTTTTTAAGAATCAACTTTTTATTCCAATTATTTATGCATGTAAGAAATGGTGATATCATGAATATTAATTACATGTAGATTGATTTTTAAAATGGCAGATTAACACATGAATTTTTATTCCAAAGGAGAAACTGTAGAATGGGATCTACATATATATCATTCCATAAGCCAACAGAGCAGACCCTGATCAGACAGCTCCTATAGGATCCATCTGATCTGGGTGTACTCTGTTTGCAAAGTCCTAGAAAGGCATATTTATGGAGTAAAGGATTAATCATTATTATCATGATCACTTGATTGACAATAATTTTTCATTCTCCAAAATCCTTTAGGTGTGAGAAACAAGAGCATTGGTCCTTGCAAACAGTGTAGCCCATCTAGAGGAGCCCTCTGAACAGTGTAGTTCATCTAGTGGAGCCCTCTGATCATGTTCTGCACTGATTGTCATCCAAAATCCTCTCTAGCAAATTTAAGTCATTAACCCTTTACTCCATAAATACACCTTTTTACGCCTTTACATACAGAGTAAAACCAGATCAGATGGCTCCTATAGGAGCCATCTGATCAGGGTCTGCTCTGTTTGCTTATGACATAATAAAGATATGATTCAACAGTTCCTGCCATGGCCAGAAATTCATGTATCTATGTACTATTAACAAATTAATCTATTCATGACATCATTATTTCTTACATGAATACTCTTGAAGGAAAGGCTTAACCCAATCCCTCATATGCCATATTTAACACATTTCCTCCTAGTGACACATTTTGGCGCCTCTGTACAAATCACATTTTGAAACCATTGTGATAAATAGAGCATTTGCTCCCATAGGAGCAAACGCTCTATTGATCACAGTGGTTTCAAACTACAAAATTCTAAAAGATTCCTTTTCTGTAGTTAATGCTCCTTTTCGGTAGATTTATTCAAAGAGGCTGGGTCTAAAAATAGTATTGGAGGGAATGAGTTAAATATACCGAAAAGGAGCATTTACTTGCAAAAAACATTTTTTTTAGAATTTTGCAGTTTTGAAACCATTGTGATAAATAGAGCATTAATTTTGCTCCTTTAGAACAAATGCTCTATCACAGTGGTTTCAAAAAGTGACTTTACAGAGGCATCAAAAGGAGTGAATATGAGGGAATGGGTTAATACTGAATAGACTGTTGTGGCTATCCCTCTATGAACATTCAATATTCAAAGGGGCAGTTACTTTTCATGCTGTCTGTATCCAGTTGTCACCATAAATATATACATGTACTACTGATTAACCCTTTCCTCCATAGGCTATTTTTAGATCCAACCTCTTTGAATGAATCTACCCAAAAGGAGCATTTACTAGAGAAAAGTAAAATTTTAGAATTTTGTAGTTTGAAACCATTGTGATAAATAGAGCATTTGCTCCTATCACAATGGTTTCAAGAAGTGGTTTTTACAGAGGCGTAGAAAGGCGTATTTATGGAGGAAAGGGATAATAACCAGCATCACGGGGAAAATTTGCCTTGGACATTTGCATGCAGTTTGGAGCCAGATCGCCTGCTGTTTTAGAATATGACTTTACAAAGAGTTTACTCTGCTTTCAACAATGGTGTATAACCCTATGATTTTTAACACCTTTGCAAACAGAGTAGATCCAGATCAGACAGCTCTTGTTGGAGTTGTCTGATCAGGGTCTGCTGTGTTTGGTTATGAAATTATAATCTGACTACAGTTTCTACTAATATTGAATAGTCGTGTGTATGTATGCAAGTAAAAAAAATTCAGTTCATAAATTAATATGTGTATGTATGCAGTTAAAAAGTCATAAATGTTCATGTCATTATTTTTAGCTCACCAGAGCACAAAGTGCTCAGGGTGAGCTTTTGTGATCACCTGATGTCCGTCGTGCGTCGTCGTGCGTCGTCCGTCGTCCCGCGTCAACAATTTGAACCTTTAAAAATCTTCTCCTCTGAATCTACAGGGTTCTCAGCTTTCATCTTTGGTACATAGCATCACCTATAGGTCCTCTACAAAAGTTATATAAATAATGCCCCTGGGGTCAAAATTGGCCCCGCCCCAGGGGTTGAAAGTTTTCAATAGAAACATATAGTAAAACTTTGAAAATCTTCTTCTCTGAAACCAGAAGGTTCTCAGCTTTCATATTTGGCACATAGCATCATGTTCAGGTCCTCTACAAAAGTTATATAAATTATGACCCTAGTGTCAAAATTGGCCCCGCCCCAGGGGCGGGAAGTTTTCAATAGAAACAAATAGTGAAATCTTTGAAAATCTTCTCCTCTGAAACTGAAAGGCTCTCATCTTTCATATTTGGCACAGAGCATCATGTTCAGGTCCTCTACAAAAGTTATATAAATTATGGCCCTGGGGTCAAAATTGGCCCCGCCCCAGGGGTGGCCAGTTTTCAATGGAAACAAATAGTGAAATCTTGTTTTCATTGCTCACAAGAAACTGGAAGGCTCTCAGCTTGCATATTTGGCACAGATCATAATGTTCAGGTCCTCTACAAAAGTTATATTAATTTTGACCCTGGGGTCAAAATTGGCCCCGCCCCAGGGGTGGGTAGTTTTCAGAATAGAAACAAATAGTGAAATCTTTGAAAATCTTCTCCTCTGAAACTGAAAGGCTCTCATCTTTCATATTTGGCACAGAGCATCATGTTCAGGTCCTCTACAAAAGTTATATAAATTATGGCCCTGGGGACAAAATGGGCCCCGCCCCAGGGGTTGGCTGTTTTCAATGGAAACAAATAGTGAAATCTTTGAAAATCTTCTCCTCTGAAACTGGAAGGCTCTCAGCTTGCATATTTGGCACATAGCATCATGTTTAGGTCCTCTACAAAAGTTATATAAATTATGGCCCTGGGGTTCAAATTGGCCCGCCCCAGGGGTGGGAAGTTTTCAATAGAAACATATTGTGAAATCTTTGAAAATCTTCTCCTCTGAAATTGGAAGGCGCTCAGCTTTCATATTTGGCACAGAGCATCATGTTCAGGTCCTCTACAAAAGTTATATAAATTATGGCCCTGGGGTCATTATTGGCCCCACCCCAGGGGTGGGTAGTTTTCAGTAGAAACATATAGAGGAAACTTTGACAATCTTCTCCTCTGAAACTGAAAGGTTCTTAGCTTTCATATTTGGCTCATAGCATCATGTTCAAGTCCTCTACAAAAGTTATATAAATTATGTCCCTGTGGTCAAAATTGGCCTGCCCCAGGGCCTGCTAGTTTTCTATAAAAGCATATAGTGAAAACTGAAAATCTTCTCCTCTGATTGTCTGGTGAGCGCTTCAGGGCCATTCTGGCCCTCTCGTTTAATATGCATATTCAACAGAGAAAGGGTTAATAACCAGCATGAAGGGAAAAGAGTGTCTCAGGCATCTCCATGCAGATCAGCTGGTCAGATCAGAGTCTTCACAGCTTTCAGCAATATTGTATAAACTGTCAAATAGTGGTAAAACATTGTTGGAGTTTCAGCAGCTGATCTTGGTATACATTGGTAGCAAATATCTTAACCCTTTCCCTCATATAAATGTCTTTTCACACATTTGCAAACAGAGTAGACTCAGATCAGATGGCTCCTATAGGAGCCATCTGATCAGGGTCTGCTCAGTTTGCTTATGATATAATATAAATATGATTCTTAAGTTTCTGTAAATGCAAAAAATAATCCTTGAAAAGTTTACATTATAAAAGTTCAGCTAATAAATATTCATGATGTCATTGATACTTCCATGAGTACTGAACAGGGAAAGGGTTAATGCTCAAGTTTCAGAGATGTTTGGAATGGGAATTATTTACTTATTGCTTTTTGTGATTCTTACTATCAAATAAAAGCATGAACTGGTGTTTGGACTTGTTAATATATATGTATATAATATGTTATCTTCCTCTAAATTGGTTTTAAACCTTTTCTTCATGAATATTTAGGTAAGGAATAAGAACATTATGAATATTAATTACATGTAGCTGATTTTTATTCATCCGAAGGTAACTTCAGTCGTATTATGGTATGGCGCTTGTACGTCCGTCCGTCTGTCTGTCCATCTGTCCGTCCTTCCATTAGCCATATCTTTGCCGCTCAATAACTTGACAACTGTTCAGTGTGCTGTCTTCATATTTAGTAGGAAGGTTGGTCATGGCTAGTAGATGATCCCTATTGATTTTGAGGTCAGTCGGTCAAAGGTCAAGGTCACAGTGACCTTCAACTAAAAGGTCTTGTACATCTTGTCCACTCAATAACTTGACAACTATTAGGTGTGCTGTCTTCATATTTAGTAGGAAGGTTAGTCATGGCTAGTGGATGACCCCTATTGATTTTGAGGTCAGTCAGTCAAAGGTCAAGGTCATGGTGACCTTCAACTCAAAAATCTTATCCGCTCAACAACTTGATAAGTATTAGGTGTGCTGTCTTTATACCTAGTAGAAAGGTTGATCATGGCAAGTAGATGACTCTTAATGATTTTGAGGTCAATGGTCAAGGTCACAGTGACTCAAAACTCTTGTCAGCTCAATAACTTGATTAGGTGTGCTGTCTTCATACTTAGTAGGAAGGTTAGTCATGGCTAGTAGATGATCCCTATTGATTTTGAGGTCAGTCAGTTAAAGGTCAAGGTCAAAGTGACCTTCAACCCAAAAATCTTGTCCCCTCAATAACTTGAAAACTAATGGGTGTGCTGTCTTCATACTTAGTTGCGAGGTTGGTCATGGTAAGTAGATGACCCCTAATGCCTGTATATCTCAGTTGGTCAAAGGTCAAGGTCACAGTGACCTTCACTAAAAAACCATGTCAGCTCAATAACTTGATAACTATTGGGTGTGCTGTCTTCATACTTAGTAAGAAGGTTGGTCATGGCCAGTAGATGACCCCTGTCAATTTTGAGGTCAGTCGTCAAAGGTCAAGGTCACTTGGGCGTATAATGCTCCGACACATGGAGCTCTTATTTATAATGGTAATATGAAGAAGGGAATTTTTACCATGGGATCTATATAATATTATCAGCAAATAGAGCAGACAGCTCTTACAGGAGAAATGTGATATGGGTCTACTCTGTTTCCAAAGGTGTGGAAAGGCATTTCTGTTATTTTAGTGTATGAGAGGAATGTATGAATTGCGTATGAAAGTTTGAACATACGCACAACTTTTGTATGAACCTGAATTTTCCATCACTATCTTTGATGAATGTATAAGCAGCGTATGAGTAGTGTATGTGTACCATATATCTGGCATAAAGGCAGCATATGAGAAAACATTTATGAGCGTATGTCAACTTAAGTCACTCTCAGTGAAGCATATATCAGCATATACGTATGCGAGCAATATATAGCGCATGTGAGCGTATGAATAATGAAGCACTGAGTGTCATTGGACTCATTGGGCTTTCCCAGATCATTCATTTCAGAACTAGATCTAGATGTCAAGATGCCTACAAGGAGAAAATCTTTGTCCTGAGGGACAGGGAAGAGCAAGAACTCATGTCCTTTTAAACTGAAAGTAATGACTTACAAACCGAAAGTAATGACTTTCGCCAATATCAAGCTTGTAGAGATTTTTAGAAAAATATTCTTTGAAGAAATTGTGAATACACGATATCCATTCATGCTATCAGACCGGGGCAATGCCTTATAGACCAGTTTTATGGTGTTTCGACTTGAATTATAGCGTATTTCTATTTCGAACCTCAGAGTCAACCTGTGTCCTAGAGAGGTTGGTTGTCACTTTGGCGACTCGTTGTAAAAGCTTGTTAATATTCTGAGAAAACATAGATTACTGCTCATCAAGAGTGATGATTTCTTTGATAAATGAGACACAGTTTATGAAAATCGGTGGTCAAATAAGATTTCGAGGACGATCGCAGTGAATGAACCCATTGATTTTTCAGCAGATTTCTGCCGGAGTTGAATACCTTTTACTTATTATACGCCCGTTTGAAAAAAAACCAGGACGTATTATGGAATGGCTAGTGTGCAAAGAGTTAACAATTTGCCCAAGTTGTGAAAATCATTGATTGATATTGATTGTTTAATGTTTAGTCTGATTTTTTATGAAAGAAAGCACGACATGATAGTTCAATATGTTTTTAGCCATAAATATGCCCAAAGATAGGAATTTGAATAGGTGGACGTGTTTTAAGCTGTAGTCCGTGTTTTATACATATCCTCTGGCGTTGCGTAGAGTTATTTCCCTTGTAAACATCAATTTTGTTGGCTTTGCAAAGCGAGTTTTCCAGATATGCCGTTGCCAGCAGCGTTAGCTGCACGTCTGCAGAAACGTGGGATTGTGACACCTGCTCCAGAACCCAAGCCACAAAGTGGTTCTTCAGCAAAACCCCTAGGTAATTTCTGAAGAGTTCGTTCGTACAACATTTTCGTTATCCGTGTCATAGTACTCGGATAGTCCGAGCACGGATCCATCTCACGGACACACAGTCAACAAATAATTCACCAATTATTAGAGAAAAACTAAGGCTGGAATTGTTCCAAAAAGCTGGGATTTTCGATTTTACAGCCCAA
The DNA here is from genome assembly GCA_963576725.1 of Azorinus chamasolen. NCBI lineage: Eukaryota > Metazoa > Mollusca > Bivalvia > Cardiida > Solecurtidae > Azorinus > Azorinus chamasolen. Next base: position 15,598,294 of record OY755244.1, on the reverse strand, counting down.
ATGTTACTTAGCAGACCGAAAGAAGACGACCAATGGAAAGATTGTAGAAAATTATTTATTGAGACACTTGACAGCTTCGTCAGATACACTAATCGTCTGAGAAGTTCTCTCTAAAACACTTTAATCATAACATACTGAAATACCAGAGTAATTATTACTACCGTGAAAATTTACCTAGACGCCTACCAGAGTGACATTCGAGCCAATTGGGGCTCTAAATTCAACGATTCAACGATTCTTAATCACTACTCGGTATCCTCACTACTTATATAAAATATGAACTGCTGAGTATATGTCATTTTACTATTCAGCATGTTGTTTATATGCTACAATAAAATTATTTAATAGAGAAAGTTCATGGTGTATGAAAATAGATTTTATTTACAAACTATCTCTGGTTTAACTGCTGTGAAAATAGTTGAGAACAATGTTTGTGAATCATAATAAATGTCAATGATACCAACAGTTCAATTCATTTTTATCAAGTTGTAACGGGGTTGAGTTAATCCTTTCTCCTTTAGTCCAAATTTCAATACAATATTCATGGGCAAAATAGTTATAATGAAATATGGAAAGTAGAACATTGTAACCATTTTAGAAACTAAAGACACAGATCTATCAAATTCAATATGTTGCCGGGTAGAGATTGTGATGAAACCATTGATAGGCTTAGACTGGTGGCCCGATAGCTCAGTCGGTAGAGTGTTGGCATGGTAAGTTAAAGGCCCTAGGTTCAAATCCCAGTTGAGTCACAACTTTTTCACCATGTTACATTTGGCGCCCATCATAAATAACCCGCACTCTGATTTATGTGAAAAAACATGTAATAATAAGGAACTTGTAAAGTGTTCTTTGAGTAAGAAGTCGGGACAAATTCTTGTGTAGTGGGGGTGTAATTAGCTGGGTAGTGTGTTGGCATGGAAAGCCAAAGGCCCTGGGTTTGAGTCCCAGTCGACTCACAACTTTTTCACTATGTTACATAATACACATAAGCCAACAGAGCAGATCCTGATCAGAAAGCTCCTATAGGAGCTGTTTGATCTGGGTCTACTCTGTTTGCAAATGCGTGAAAAGGCATTTATATGAGGGAAAGGGTTAGTTGGCAACATGTGACTGGTTGAAAATCAATATGTCCCGGATCATATGTCTCAGTAGCTCAGTGGTTAGAGACCCAGAGTTCAAGTCAGGTTGGGCCATTGTAGTTTCACCAGTTATCCTGTTTCAAAGTTAATGAGATAAAGTAGCCCAGTGTTTACTTTGAAATACCATATGCTGAACCTACTGTCTAACAAGAGAGAAGTAGACTAACTCACTGTTTGTTAGACTAAGCTTCTCTTGTCCAGTCCGGTTCAGTTGGCTGCCATAGGTATTCTACCCCTAGTCAGGCCTGACACTCGCACGCTTCAAAACTGCATCAACACACCGTGCATACATGTCGCAACACTAATGGCATATATCTAGGCTCTAGTCACAGTTATTTATCATCAGACCTCTCATTTAGAGGCTGAAGGGGACAGTTTAAATAATCACCTACCATTAATATAAAACTTATCCTGGTTATTTAATTTGTGAATTTCAGGGGACCAAAGAAATTACTTTGAGATAGCCAGATTTGAGATAACAACCAAACATAATTTTGGCCAAACGTGAAATTGTTATTGAAGGGGCGAGGGGGTCTCATTCAAAAATATATTTTGATGGTTTATAGGTTTACAATTATAATCAAATGAACAGAACGATGCCAAGTAAATGAGACCTGCATGAAAAAAATATTCTATTTAAAAAAAAATCGAAAAGATTACCATTAAACAAACATACTGTTGATAAATGATACACATGCACGAAAATGTAATTGCCAGTTCAGAGCAACAGACGCTGTTTCATTTCTGTAAGTCTTGTAACTTTAATATTCAATTAAATCATTATCAGGCCTCAGACTGTGGATAGATAAATGCAGGTGCAATGATTTACCTGTAACAGATTTCAAAGAGTTGAAACAGCTTCTGTTGAAGCCATCTGCAGTAGCATCCCCTGAATCAGTAATAAAACATGGCTAGCAATACAAGTCTTTGTGCATGTTGCACTGGAATATAATCTATCTTGATTATCATATGTAAATTATGTGTGTCAAATCATTCCAACTGTATTATCCGCTCGACAAGTATAACATTGGCGTTGCATCAGCATGGGCTATTTCAGAGTGTATCATCACTTGAATACCGCTATATCGGCACAACGTTTGGTTTTGTTGTGCAGTTTTATAAACCGATGGATCGGGGAGAGAACTAAGTGTAAAATGGGTAAAGGGAGTAAAGAGTTGAATATTGAAGGAGAGAAACTATCTAAGACTTTTAGTGGTTTGTTTTAATCCTGTCTTGATGTATCTACATACTTATATGTGACAATAATCACATGTAACATATAAACAAGTAGACCCAGTTCAGGGTCTGTTCTGTTTGCTTATGGTATAATAAAGATCTTATTCTACAGTTTCTGCCTGAGCAAAAATGTTATGTATTAATATGCCATTGTAAAAATGGGAGACATTTGTTTTTGTGCATGGCGTCCATCAGTCTGTCTGTCCGATTTTAATTTTTCCACGCGGTTTCTCCAAAAGCATTGGTCGGATTCATAGTATTGATCAGCACCATGCCTAGATGTGCATATCTTATTCCCGTTTCGGTTCGATGATTCATGGGTCATGGGACTTTGAATTTTTACATGGAATTTTTTGTCTGCGTGGTTTCTCCAAAACCTTTGATCAGATTTTCATGAAACTTCATAGGATTGACCAGCACTATGCCTAGTTGTGCATATCTTATTTCTGTTCTGGTTTGATGATTTTCTGCAGAGTTATTGGACTTTGAAATTTTTATATGAAAATGTTCTCCATGCGGTTTCTCCAAAACCTTTGGTCACATTTTCATAAAACTTCATAGGATCTATCAGTACCATGTCTACTTGTGCATATTTTATTCCTGTTCCAGTTCAATTATTTTCTGCAGAGTTATGGGACTTAAAGAAATTTACATGGAAAATTTTGTTTGCGCAGGGGTGGGGGGTGCGCATGTGGGACATCAGTTTTTGTATCAAAAACAATGCTAGTTATGTTAATAATGCCATTATTTTATACATGAATAATGAACAGGTAAAGGGTTAAACCAATATTCATGTGAGAAATAATCACACAATGAATATTGATTACCTGAATTATTATAATGGCATATGTACTACAGAAGATTTTTGGAATTCATATCTAATTATACTGACAGCGTTGGCTTAATGGTAGAACATCCGCCTCCGGTACAGGAGTCCCTGGGTTCGATTCCTGGGGCCAGGTCACACCAGAGACTTTAAAATTGGTAGTAATGGCTTCCCTCCTTGGCGCTCAGGAATTAAAGGTTAGCATTAAGACTGGTTAGTCGGTGTCAGGATAAAGTGACCGGCCGGGTATTAGTCCCTCATTAAGACTGGTTCGTCGGTGTCAGGATAAAGTGACCGGCCGGGTATTAGTCCCTGGTGTGCCTCATAAGCCACAAGGAGGTCCAAAGTCACAGGTGCTGTGCCTTCACGGTGCTCCTCTAATCAAAAACGCAGCACCATGTAAAAACACGCCGTCAAGGCGACCACAAAAAAAGATTATCTAATTATAATTTCATAAGCAAATGGAACATACTACAGTAGCCATCATATCTAGGTCTACAGTGTTTGCAAAGGAGTGACAAGGCATTTGTAGGAAAGAAAAGGTTAAAATCCAGTTCACATAAAGTCTGTCTTACATAAATAATTGTCACATCTCTTGTTCACCATCATTCATTAAATAAATCATTCATAATGACTGTGCATTATGTTTTATTATACAGATAATGAGGAGATTGAAGAAGTGTTTGCAGAAGATTATGATGACCCAGTGAAGGAATTAGAGGAGGCTATAACAGAAACAAATGGTGTTGAGCATCCAGTAGTTGAAGAAGATGAGCCAAAAGAGTTAATACGAGAGGTAATATACTATTCCTTCCTTTATATAAAGAGCCATCTGATCAGGGTCTGCTCTGTTTGCTAATGGAAGTTGATACATATGTTTTTTTAGTTTCTAAAATGGTTACAATGTTCCTGTTTCCACATTTCATTATAAGTATTAGTAGGTATTGCAATTTGGACTAAATATAGAACAATGAAAGGGTTCAATCATCTTGTTTCCTCTGAATAACAATTACAGTATAACCTCTCTAATGTGATCACTTAATGAATAAACATGGGTGTTGTGCAGGTGGTTACTTATTGCAGGACAAAAGTTTTGCAGAAAGCTCCTCTAGGAGCTTTCTGCATTACTTTTGTCCTGCATTAAGGAACCACCTGCCTCTACCACCCAGAATTATACCTCTTTTAGGTGGTCGCATTAGAGGGGTTTTACTGTAAACTCTTTACCTGTTCAATATTCATGTAAGAAATACCGGTAATGACATCAGGAATATTTATTAGCTGAATTTGTATGATGGTACAACTACATGAATACCAGATATTTATACGCCCGAAGGGTCGTATTATGTTATGGTCTCCATCGTCTGGCCGTCTGGCTGGGTGTCCGTCCGTCCGTCCGTTAGCAAATTCGTGTCCTGGCTATAACTTACTCATTTTTTCTCCGATTTTCAAAATTCTTTCACACAAATGTTCAGTATCACTTGAAGGTGTGTCGCGTACAAAACCCAATTGTGAACTTTCAAGGTCAAGGTCACAAATAGGGCGTTAGCAATTTTCGTGTCCTTGCTAAAACTTACTCATCTTTTCACCAATTTTCAAAATTCTTTCACACGTATGTTCAGTATCACTTGAAGGTGTGTCGCGTACAAAACCCAATGGTGAACTTTCAAGGTCAAGGTCACAAATAGGGCGTTAGCAATTCTGTCCGAATTCTGTCCGTCCGTCCGTTAGCAAATTCGTGTCCTGGCTATAACTTACTCATTTTTTCTCCGATTTTCAAAATTCTTTCACACAAATGTTCAGTATCACTTGAAGGTGTGTCGCGTACAAAACCCAATTGTGAACTTTCAAGGTCAAGGTCACAAATAGGGCGTTAGCAATTTTCGTGTCCTTGCTAAAACTTACTCATCTTTTCACCAATTTTCAAAATTCTTTCACACGTATGTTCAGTATCACTTGAAGGTGTGTCGCGTACAAAACCCAATGGTGAACTTTCAAGGTCAAGGTCACAAATAGGGCGTTAGCAATTCTGTCCGTCCGTCCGTTAGCAAATTCGTGTCCTGGCTATAACTTACTCATTTTTTCTCCGATTTTCAAAATTCTTTCACACAAATGTTCAGTATCACTTGAAGGTGTGTCGCGTACAAAACCCAATTGTGAACTTTCGAGGTCAAGGTCACAAATAGGGCGTTAGCAATTTTCGTGTCCTTGGTAAAACTTACTCATCTTTTCACCAATTTTCAAAATTCTTTCACACATATGTTCAGTATCACTTGAAGGTGTGTCGCGTACAAAACCCAATGGTGAACTTTCAAGGTCAAGGTCACAAATAGGGCGTTAGCAATTCTGTCCGTCCGTTAGCAAATTCGTGTCCTGGCTATAACTTACTCATTTTTTCTCCGATTTTCAAAATTCTTTCACACAAATGTTCAGTATCACTTGAAGGTGTGTCGCGTACAAAACCCAATTGTGAACTTTCAAGGTCAAGGTCACAAATAGGGCGTTAGCAATTTTCGTGTCCTTGCTAAAACTTACTCATCTTTTCACCAATTTTCAAAATTCTTTCACACGTATGTTCAGTATCACTTGAAGGTGTGTCGCGTACAAAACCCAATGGTGAACTTTCAAGGTCAAGGTCACAAATAGGGCGTTAGCAATTCTGTCCGTCCGTCCGTTAGCAAATTCGTGTCCTGGCTATAACTTACTCATTTTTTCTCCGATTTTCAAAATTCTTTCACACAAATGTTCAGTATCACTTGAAGGTGTGTCGCGTACAAAACCCAATTGTGAACTTTCAAGGTCAAGGTCACAAATAGGGCGTTAGCAATTTTCGTGTCCTTGCTAAAACTTACTCATCTTTTCACCAATTTTCAAAATTCTTTCACACGTATGTTCAGTATCACTTGAAGGTGTGTCGCGTACAAAACCCAATGGTGAACTTTCAAGGTCAAGGTCACAAATAGGGCGTTAGCAATTCTGTCCGTCTGTCCGTTAGCAAATTCGTGTCCTGGCTATAACTTACTCATTTTTTCTCCGATTTTCAAAATTCTTTCACACAAATGTTCAGTATCACTTGAAGGTGTGTCGCGTACAAAACCCAATTGTGAACTTTCAAGGTCAAGGTCACAAATAGGGCGTTAGCAATTTTCGTGTCCTTGGTAAAACTTACTCATCTTTTCACCAATTTTCAAAATTCTTTCACACATATGTTCAGTATCACTTGAAGGTGTGTCGCGTACAAAACCCAATGGTGAACTTTCAAGGTCAAGGTCACAAATAGGGCGTTAGCAATTCTGTCCGTCCGTTAGCAAATTCGTGTCCTGGCTATAACTTACTCATTTTTTCTCCGATTTTCAAAATTCTTTCACACATATGTTCAGTATCACTTGAAGGTGTGTCGCGTACAAAACCCAATTGTGAACTTTCAAGGTCAAGGTCACAAATAGGGCTTCAGTATCACTTGAAGGTGTGTTGCATACAAAACCCAATTGTGAACTTTCAAGGTCAAGGTCACAAATAGAGCGTTAGCAAATTTTGTGTCCGACAAATAAAAGATTACTATTACAATAAGCAGTTTTACTCTCCTTGCTATTGCCTTAGCCCTAATAGAGTCCTCATATGCGCAACTTCTGAAGGTTCACACATTGTGTAAATAGAACAGCCTTCGGGCGTATATTGCCCCGTCTCGCGGTGCTCTTGTTTTACCTTGGCAGAAGCTGTGGAATCAGATTTATATCATTTGGTAAGCAAACAGAAAAGACCCTTATCAGATGGCTCCTACAGCATGAAAGGATGGTTTTATGAGGAAAATGTTGATGTCAGAATACTTCACTCAATTTTTTATCTGTCATGTCTCTGTTTGTAGATTTAGTTCTACCTATTTTTTTCCTGAATGGATTACATTTTTGATTTGAATAATGGTTTTACCAGTTTGCTTAACACCTTCCAAACAGAGTAGGAGCCATCTAATAACGATTTGCTCTGGGGGGTTTTACGGAATGATAAAGATTTCTACAGTTTCTATCATGGCCAAAAATACATTCTTCAATGACAATAGCCTCTATAAGACTTCTGTTAATAATGAGCATGATGTCATTCATGAAATAAATGGTTAAAGTGTGGAAAAGCATCTTATGGTACACTCTTCATGGGAATAAATATTTTCACTCCTTTTCAGTTTTCACGCTTTGCTATTAACAAAGTAGACTCAAGCTGAGGTCTCATATAGGAGCTGTGTGATCAGGGTCTGCTATGTTTGCTTATGAAATTATGATAGATCTGTCTCTAAATTTTCAACCAATACCCCAAAATTCATATGTACATATATGTCATTATAAAAATTCAGCCAATGAATATTCATGATATCATTATTTCTTAGGCAAATTTTCAACAGGTAAAGGGTTAAAGATGTTGTTTTCTTAACCATCCACTCCATAAATACACCTTTCTACGCCTTTGCAAACAGAGTAGGAGCCATCTGATCAGGGTCTGCTCTGTTTGCTTATGATATAATATAGATAGGATTCTACAGCTTCTGTCATGGCCAAAAATTCCCATGTCCATGTGCTATTATAACAAACTAATTAATATTCATGATATCATTACTTCTTACATGAATATTCATGGAGTAAAGTGTTAAGCATGTTTGCAGCATTTACAAAAGAGTAGACCCAGATCAGACTGTCCCTGTAGGAACCATCTGATTGGGGTCTGTTCTGTTTGCTTATGGATTTATGTAGATCTGATTCTACACTCTCTGCCAGCCAAAATGTCTCTGTTAATAATGCTTTAAAATAGTTCAGCTCATTAATATTCATAACATCATTATTTCTTTCATGAATATTCAACAGGGAACAGGCCAATACATGTATTATATTTCTATGTTTCCGTAGGTACCATGTATTATATTTCTGTAGGTACCATGTATTATATTTCTGTAGGTACCTTGTATTATGTTTCTGTAGGTACCTTGTATTATATTTCTGTAGGTATCATGTATTATGTTTCTGTAGGTACCATGTATTGTTTCTGTAGGTACCATGTGTTATGTTTCTGTAGGTATCATGTATTATGTTTCTGTAGGTACCTTGTATTATATTTCTGTAGGTACCTTGTATTATATTTCTGTAGGTATCATGTGTTATATTTCAGTAGGTACCATGTATTATATTTCTGTAGGTACCATGTATTGTTTCTGTAGGTACCATGTGTTATGTTTCTGTAGGTATCATGTATTATGTTTCTGTAGGTACCATGTATTGTTTCTGTTGGTACCATGTGTTATGTTTCTGTAGGTATCATGTATTGTTTCTGTAGGTATCATGTATTATGTTTCTGTAGGTACCATGTATTGTTTCTGTAGGTACCATGTATTATGTTTCTGTAGGTACCATGTATTGTTTCTGTAGGTATCATGTATTATATTTCTGTAGGTACCATGTATTATGTTTCTGTAGGTACCATGTATTGTTTCTGTTGGTACCATGTATTATGTTCCTGTAGGTACCATGTATTGTTTCTGTAGGTACCATGTATTGTTTCTGTAGGTACTGTGTGTTATGTTTCTGTAGGTATCATGTATTGTTTCTGTAGGTACCTTGTATTGTTTCTGTAGGTATCATGTATTGTTTCTGTAGGTACCATGTATTATGTTTTTGTAGGTACCATGTATTATCTTTCTGTAGGTACCATGTATTATCTTTCTGTAGGTACCAGCATGCCCAAACAAGTCCAACTCTTTTCATGAATGTACAGATTACTGTCGCACAAGATGGGGACTGAGAGAATGGGAAACATCAGAAGATATGATAAAAAAGAGAAATAGAATGCTAAATAAATTCCCACTGCCACCTGGCTGGGAGGAGGTGGCAGATCCAGAAACGTAAGCAATCAAGATGGATCTATTTGCTATACTGTGACATGTAGCTTTTTACTGTTATACTGCAGTGTATGTTTACATTAAAAGTTAGAAAATTAAATACACACTTTATTGCACACGTCTTTCACTAACTTGGTTCATATTGTTGCTGATCCTGCAAAAATATTGTTGCTGATCCTACAAAAATGATCATCCATTCCAGCTCCTGATATAATTTTTATGCCCCCACAGTGGTGGCATAAAGGGTTGCCCTTGTCCATCTGTACGTACGTCCGTACGCACTTCTAGAATTTCTCTGGGCTCTTTCTTGGAAAGTATTTGTCGAATCCTCGTCAAACATTGTACACATGTTTCTGGCCATTATATCTTGGTCAAGTTCGATAGCCATGTAAATCGCGTCAGTCGTTGCATACAGGATTTTGGTCCTTACTTTCTATGACAAAAAATCTGAAGTGGGGGCATCAGTATCCTATGGACACATTTCTAGTTTTCATCTAGCTTAACATAGTCTACAATGGTGGTTGAATGAATGCTTCTGTATGATTTATTGTTTGCATTGACAGCATTCAATATACCATGTAGACGCTGTAGGAGTCGTCTGACCAGGGTCATGCTCTGTTTGCTGAATGTTTTATGTAGAAGTGATTGTACAGTTTCTGCCAAGGTAAAAAGTCCTGTGTTCATATGTCATAACAAAACTTCAGCTTGCATGAATATTGAGCATGGTGTGTTGCAATCAAGAACCATAACTCATCATATACCATCACCTGTTTTGCATTATTATCTGTCTCTTGTAATGTTTTCCTAGATTAGCCTTTGTCCAATTGGTATGTTTTTATGCATTAGCCGATTTCAATGTAACTTGGCAGATGTCTGATCTGGGTCTACTCAGCAAATGGGTGAAAACATGTTTATATGAAGGAAAGGGATAAGATGATACCTATCTCTAATTGAATTGTCATTTAAATATACCTTAGATACCAGTTAAATCATAATATTTCATAGTGAAAATATTGAATGAGCTAGGAACAGTACTAAGATACTAAACATAAAATCGAATATACAGCCCATTAAAATGTAAATTATGTTGTCAACATGTCCCAGAAGTATGACTTAACAGTATGACTAAAATACCTATGAACAGCTAAGTGTTTAATAGCATGTGACATGTTGTTCCATGGTGTAGAGTCTATATATGCAAATGACTTTTTCCAAAACGTTTAACCTTAGGCAGTGAGAAACATTTACTGTCCTGAAAAGTAATACTACATTGGGAATCTGAAGTGTGGCAGGTTTTCATGCTTAATCTGGTAAAGTAATTGTGCACAGGACCAACAGGAACAAAATGCTTTAATTTGCTCTGTTTGCTTTTGATATAAAAGAGATCTGATTCTACAGTTTCTGTCAAGATAAACAATTATTTTGTTTACCCTGTGTACATGTGTCATTATAAAAAATTCACCTAATACATATTCATGATGTAATTATTTCTTATAGGAGTATATTTCAACAGGTAAAGGGTTAAATTCTCTTTACAGGAACAGATACTACTACTGGAACACTCAGACAGACCAAGTCTCCTGGCTATCTCCATCTCATCCAAAAGCTTCAGTCACAATCTCAGCAGAGAAGCTTCAAGGTGGGTAGTGAGTTAACCCTTTAAATGCACCCTTAAACCATTCCCTCATAGGCTAGTTTTAGACCCAGCCTCTTTGACCAAATCTACTCAAAAAATAGCATTTCTTAAAGAAAGAGAAAATTGTGATAAATAACTGTTTTTCACAATGGTTTCAAGAGTGGCGTCAGAAGGCATCATTATGAGGGAATGGGTTAATCCGTTGAATGTAAGTAACAAGTGCACTGAAATTTGCAGACAATAATGAACCAGATCAGAGGGCTCCTAAAAGAGCATTCTGTCAGTCAAAAACCCTATGTAGCAAATTTAAGCCTTTAATACTGAATAGGTTGTATAGTTTTACACTGCTGGGTCATTCCACTTTGAATATTCAGCATTCAAAGGCTTCATTAATTACGCTAAGATATTCAGTCAAATCTGTCTAAAGGGTATAATCAAAGGAACAAAGCAAATTCATTTGACTCTGTACTCCATAATTACGCCTTTCTCAGCCTATGCAAACAGAGTAGACCCAGATTAGACAGCTCCTATAGGAGCCATCTGATCAGGGGACCTGAGTTTGCTCTGTTTACTTATAATATGATATAGATAAAAAAAAAAGGTCCTATGTCCATGTATCCATTGCCTATTATAACAATTAATCTAATTACAATGTATTATTTATGTTGTCATTATATCTTACTTGAATATTCATGGAGTAAAGGGTTCATAATACTTTAAGATTCTGTTAGTTAGTGGTTAATTCTTGATAACCAATGCAAATGATTTGGATCAAGATCTTATGCTCCGTGTTTCCTCAGAATCCAAACTGTTTGATACTCTGTCTGTTTTTGTCGGGATTTAAACTGCTTCACCAAACCCTATAATGAACAATTGTAAAGTGATATGATTTAAAGAAGAAATGTAAAGGGTATTATTCTTGAAAATGTTTTAGTTTAAGTAAGCTAGTTTGTTCTCCATCATAATCCAAATAATATGACTTGATTTTGGGGGAAAATGGGAAAAAATAGTGTGGGCTTTGAGGCTGACAGTCACTGGCAGGCAATAGTTATAAAGTGTTGAAAGGGTTAAATAAGTATTGTTTTAGATCATTTGTTGTTTTAAAAAGTATTTTATTCTTTCATGTTTCAGCATTACTGCGGGAGCAAAATCAGACAAGAGGAGATTCAGAAAGCGAAGAGAGTGAGGATGAAGATGAGGGAGAAATGGATGTTAGTGAGGTAAAACTTTCAATAGCCGTTTGTATCTAGGATTTGTTAATTGGACATTGACTACCAAAGTAGATCCAGATCAGGTAGCTCATAGAAAGGCTATCTGGATGTCAACAAATCTCAATGATATTCTGAAACATCTTTGCTTGGTTACATGGTGAGAATCAAACAGACTTGTTCCAGAACATTCTTAGGGCTTAACCTTTACTCCATGACTATTCATGTGAGAAAGAATGACACCATTAATATTATTTAAATTAAATTTTATAAGGGCACAGGGATTTCTTGCCATTGCAGAAAATTATATCTACATGTATATTATTTCATAATCAAACAGAGTGGACCCTGATCAGACAGCTCCTACAGGAGCCCTCTGATCTAGGTCTTCTCTGTTTGCAAAGGCATAGAAAAGCGTATTTATGGAGTAACCTGAGAGTATACTGATTCTGATCTACACAGTATGCTAAACAAATAAAGGTCAGATCTCCGCACTAGTGATGACCTTTCAAAAGCATATTTAAGATATGTAAATTGAATGTTTTTGTCAGGGTTAGCTACTTTTTCTCTACTGAACCCTTTTTTTTACCTCTGTCTTTAGAGATGATCCTAAAGAGTGGTAATAACATAGGGATTGATAGAGAAGAGAAGAGAAAATTGAAATACACTCGTTATTATACAGTATAACAGCGTTATTTCGACTCTCGTTTTTCCGAGATACCCTCTTATTCCGAGGGAATGTTGAGGTCCCGGCTAAAATTCTATCAAATCTAATTGAAATTACCTGCATTAATCCGAATAGCGATAATCCGAAATTTCGAGCATGTTTGCTGGTCCCGCGGATCATTCTGGTTCCCTTTATTGATTGTTTATTTCGAGCACGGTGTTTTCCCACCTCCGAGGTAATTATTCACACCTTCTCGATACGTTGTCGTGACCTTTTGAAAGATCCGGTCTATGGGACATTAGATCTTCCAAATGTGTGAATAACACATTCATTGAATGCAGACTTTACTTTGGTGTAAATGATGATGATAATTTAGTAGACTGAAGTCTTAATAAACAAAGAGTCACAATCATAATTCACGGAACCATGAATTTGCATACGTTCACAAACGTGTTGTGATTTTTCGGTACCGCTGAAAGGGTGCCATATAACGTCTTTCTGATTTAAATTTAAAAATAGTGCAGTGCTTTTCGTGTAGTGCTTTGAAATTCGCATTATTTTTGTTAATTTTAGAAAGTCTCGTTCATGCAGACTCTTGCTACGAGAGATGAACGAGAATAACTATGTTAGACAAAAAAGCAGAGTGTTCCGAATATTAATTAATTTGGTCACTCGTCCTGATTTTCCATACTACGAAATAGCACGGGAACGAAACGAAAATGTTTGTTTGTGCACCCAACTCAGCACCAACAACTAAATGTCGACAAATGGAAAATATGAAGAATAAACGACATAACGCTATATGCCACGACTGTTCAAGGGACATGTCTAAATGGTTTGAAACAAGTTTTGAGTTTATATTGTGAAGGGTCCGTTTAACGGACCCATACAAATTATACTGATCAAAACTTCGGTCGCCGATGTAAATGGTGTTTTCTGTTATCACTTATATAAGGAAAGAATCGATGAATTATATACGCATTGAAGTTTATGATAATGTTAAAAAGTATACTGTGAAGAAATATGCTTCCTCATGTCGTCAAACAATGCTCTTTGAAATGACACAAAATGCTAGAGATCGGTTATTTCGAGCATTGCGATAATTCGAGGTTTTTACTGATTCCCGACGGTGCTCGAAATATCGCCAAAATACTGTATATGGCTGTGACTATTTAACCCTTTCCTCATATAAACACCTTTTCATGCATTTGCAAACAGAGTAGACCCAAATCAGACAGCTCCTATAGGAGCCATTTGATCAGGGTCTGCTCTGTTTGCTTTTGACATGATATAGATCTGATTTTACAGTTTTTGTCAAAGCAAAAGATTCCCATGAAAAGTTACATTATAAAACTTAAGCCAATAAATATTTACGTTGTCATTTGTCTTGCATGAAAAATTAACAGTGAAAGAATATTCAGGGTAAAATGGTCTTTAACATGGGACGGTCCGTGAGAAATGGTATGTAAATTATTAGTTAACCTTTTGAATGCAAAACATGGATGCATAATTAGTTGCAAACAGAGTAGACCCAGATCATTGGCTCCAAGAGGAGCCCTCTGGACAGGGTCTACACAATTTGTCATTTGAAACCCTCTAACAAGTTTAAGCACTTCATACTGAGTGGAGTCTATAATTAAATACTGATTAGCTATTCTATTATAACCAGCCTACATACAATAAGACATTATCAAAATATATCTCTGTAAACTTTGTCTGATATCTATATATCATTTTAATTGCAGAGTGAAAGTTCATCATCCTCCTCCTCTGAAGACGAGTATGATCAGAGACATGCTAAAGGTCGTGACCGTGCCAGAGCCATGAGAGACAGAGGTCGGGGACGCAATAAACGAGAAGAAATTGATCCTATGGACCCATCATCATACTCAGATGTTCCAAGGTAATGTAACCCTTTACTTCATATAAATGCATTTTAATGCATAAAAATTTGCAAACAGAGTAGACCCAGATCAGATGGCTCCTATAGTAGCCATCTGATCAGGGTCTGCTCTGTTTGCTTTTAACATGATATTAATTTCCTTCAAAAGTTTACATTATAAAAATTCAGCTAATAAACATTCATGATGTTATTATTTCTTATAGGAATATGGAACATGGAAAGGGTTAAATTATTTCATTTTATCTCTCATTGTACACTAGCAGTCTGGATACAGATGAGAATGATGAGATTAACTGTTTGGCAAACTGTTTGACATTGTAACTGCATTTTTAGCTCACCAGAGCACAAAGTGCTCAGGGTGAGCTTTTGTGATCGCCTGTTGTCCGTCGGCGTGCGTCGTTCGTCGTCCGTCGTCAACAATTTGAACCTTTAAAAATCTTCTCCTCTGAATCTACAAGGATCTCAACTTTCATCTTTGGCACATAGCATCATATTCAGGTCCTCTACAAAAGTTATATAAATTATGCCCCTGGGGTCAAAATTGACCCCGCCCCAGGGGTGCCTTGTTTTCAATAGAAACATATAGTAAAACTTTGAAAATCTTCTCCTCTGAAACCAGAAGGTTCTCAGCTTTCATAATTGGCACATAGCATCATGTTCAGGTGCTCTACAAAAGTTATATAAATTATGGCCCTGGGGTCAAAAATGGCCCCGCCCCAGGGATGGGCAGTTTTCAATAGAAACAAATAATGAAATCTTTGAAAATCTTCTTCTCTGAAACGGGAAGGTTCTCAGCTTTCATATTTGGCACATAGCATCATGTTTAGGTCCTCTACAAAAGTTATATAATGTATGGCCCCGGGGTCAAAATTGGCCCCGCCCCAGGGGTTGGCAGTTTTCAATAGAAACAAATAGTGAAATCTTTGAAAATCTTCTTCTCTGAAACTGGAAGGTTCTCAGCTTTCATATTTGGCACATAGCATCATGTTCAGGTCCTCTACAAAAGTTATATAAATTATGGCCCCAGGGTCAAAATTGGGCCCGCCCCAGGGGTGGACAGTTTTCAATAGAAACAAATAGTGAAATCTTTGAAAATCTTCTTCTCTGAAACTGGAAGGTTCTCAGCTTTCATATTTGGCACATAGCATCATGTTCAGGTCCTCTACAAAAGTTATATAAATTATGGCCCCAGGGTCAAAATTGGCCCCGCCCCAGGGATGGACAGTTTTCAATAGAAACAAATAGTGAAATCTTTGAAAATCTTCTTCTCTGAAACTGGAAGGTTCTCAGCTTTCATATTTGGCACATAGCATCATGTTCAGGTCCTCTACAAAGTTATATAAATTATAGCCCTGGGGTCAAAATTGGCCCCGCCCCAGGGATGGACAGTTTTCAATAGAAACAAATAATGAAATCTTTGAAAATCTTCTTCTCTGAAACGGGAAGGTTCTCAGCTTTCATATTTGGCACATAGCATCATGTTTAGGTCCTCTACAAAAGTTATATAATGTATGGCCCCGGGGTCAAAATTGGCCCCGCCCCAGGGGTGGGCAGTTTTCAATAGAAACAAATAATGAAATCTTTGAAAATCTTCTTCTTTGAAACTGGAAGGCTCTCAGCTTTCATATTTGGCACAGAGCATCATGTTTAGGTCCTCTACAAAAGTTATATAAATTATGGCCCTGGAGTTAAAATTGGCCCCGCCCCAGGGGTGGGCAGTTTTCAATAGAAATAAATAGTGAAATCTTTGAAAATCTTCTTCGCTGAAACTGGAAGGCTCTCAGCTTTCATATTTGGCACAGAGCATCATGTTCAGGTCCTCTACAAAAGTTATATAAATTATGGCCCTAGGGTCAAAATTGGCCCTGCCACAGGGATAGGCAGTTTTCAATAGAAACATATTGAGAAAACTTTGAAAATCTTCTTCTCTGAAACTGGAAGGTTAATCTCAGCTTTCATATTTGGCACATAGCATCATGTTCAGGTCCTCTACAAGTTTTTCTAAATTATTCCCCTGGGGTCAAAATTGGCCTGCCCAAGGGCCTGCTAGTTTTCTATAGAAACATATAGTGAAAACTTTGAAAATCTTCTCCTGGTTGTCTGGTGAGCGCTTCAGGGCCATTCTGGCCCTCTTGTTAACCCTTTACTCCATACATACGCCGTTCTATGCCTTTGCAAACAGAGTAGACCCAGATCAGACGGCTCCTATAGGAGCCGTCTGATCAGGGTCTGCCATTTTTAGCTCACCAGAGCACAAAGTGCTCAGGGTGAGCTTTTGTGATCGCCTGATGTCCGTCGTCGTGCGGTGTGCGTCGTCCCGCGTCAACAATTTGAACCTTTAAAAATCTTCTCCTCTGAATCTACAGGGTTCTCAGCTTTCATCTTTGGCACATAGCATCATCTGTAGGTCCTCTACAAAAGTTATATAAATTATGCCCCTGGGGTCAAAATTGGCCCCGCCCCATGGGTGCCTTGTTTTCTATAGAAATATATAGTAAAACTTTGAATATCTTCTCCTCTTAAACTGGAAGGTTCTCAGCTTTCATATTTGGCACATAGCATCATGATCAGGTTCTCTACAAAAGTTATATAAATCATGCCCCTGGGGTCAAAATTGGCCCCGCCCCAGGCTTAGCCAGTTTTCAATAGAAACATATAGTGAAAACTTTGAAAATCTTCTCCTCTTAAACTGGAAGGTTCTCAGCTTTCATATTTGGCACATATCATCCATGTTCAGGTCCTCTACAAAAGTTATATAAATTATGCCCCTGGGGTCAAAATTGGCCCCGCCCCAGGGATGGACAGTTTTCAATAGAAACATATGGTGAAAACTTTGAAAAATCTTCTCGTCTGAAACTAGAAGGTTCTCAGCTTCCATATTTGCCTCATAGCATCATGTTCAGGTCCTCTTCAAAAGTTATATAAATTATATCCCTGGGGTCAAAATTGGCCCCGCCCCAGGGGTAGCCCGTTTTCAATATAAGCATATAGTGTACGCTTTGAAAATCTTCTCCTCTGAATCTATAGGGTTCTCCGCTTTCATATTTGGCACATAGCATCATGTTCAGGTACTCTACAAAAGTTATATAAATTGTGCTATTTGGGTCAAAATTGGCCCCACCCCAGGGCCAGCTAATTTTCTATAGAAACATATAGTGAAAACTTTGAAAATCTTCTCCTCTGATTGTCTGGTGAGCGCTTCAGGGCCATTCTGGCCCTCTTGTTGCTTATTAGCTCACCTGAGCCAAAGGCTGAATCCGGCGTCCGGCGTCCGGTGTCCGTCCACATTTTCAAACGACATCTCCTCTGAAACTGCTGACCCGATTTTAACCAAATTTTGTCAGAAGCATCAGTGGCTAGGGGCATCGAAATGTTGTTCACATTATGACCCCCGGACCAAAAATGGCCCCGCCCAAGGGCTTATCAGTTTTTCATAGGAAAATCTTTAAAAATCTTCTTCTCTGAAACTGTAAGGCCTAGACCTTTGATATTTGGTATGTAGCATGATCTAATGGTCCTCTACAAAGATTGTTCAAATTATGACCCTCGGGCCAAAAATGACCCCGCCCAAGGGCTTATCAGTTTTTCATAGGAAAATCTTTAAAAATCTTTTTCTCTGAAACTGTAAGACTTAGACCTTTGATATTTGCCATGTAGCATGATCTTATTGTCTTCTACAAAGATTGTTCAAATTATAACCCCCGGGCCAAAAATTGCCCCGCCCAAGGGCTTATCAGTTTTTCATAGGAAAATCTATAAAAATCTTCTTCTCTAAAACTGTAAGGCTTAGACCTTTGATATTTGGCATGTAGCATGATCTTATGGTCTTCTACAAAGATTGTTCAAATTATTACCCCCAGGCCGACAATGGCCCGGCCCAAGGGCTTATAAGTTTTTCATAGGAAAATCTTAAAAAAAATTCTTCTCTGAAACAGTAAGGGCTATACCTTTGATATTTGGCATGTAGCATGATCTAATGGTCCTCTATAAAGATTGTTCAAATTATGACCCCGCCCAAATGCTTATCAGTTTTTCATTGGAAAATCTTTAAAAATCTTCTCTGAAACTGTATGGCCTAGACCTTTGATATTTGGTATGTAGCATCATCTAATGGTCTTCTACAAACATTGTTCAAATTATTACCCCCAGGCCAAAAATGGCCCTGCCCAAGAGCTTATAAGTTTTTCTTAGGAAAATCTTTAAAAACCCTCTGCAACTGTAAGGCCTAGACCTTTGATGTTTGGTATGTAACATGATCTAATGGTCCTCTGCAAATATGTAACTTTGGCTTGTGGTCCTCTGCCAAGAATGTGATGACTTATGACCCTGACCTCTGGGCGAAACTTGTCCCTGCCTTGGGGCTTATCAGTTTTTCATGGTAAAATTATGAAATATTATTTTTCTCTGAAACCATAAGGCTTAGACCTTTAATTAATGTCAAACTGCTTTGCCTTGTGGTTCTCTACCAAGGTTGTGCAAATGATGACTTCTTGGTCAGAAATGACCCTGTCGGTGGGGTATCTCAGATGAGCGCTTCAGGGCCTCATGGCCCTCTTGTCATATAATATAGATCTGATTCTACTTTTTTTTCAAGTCCATTATAAATGTCAAGCCAATTGATATTCATACACACATTATTTCTGACAGGAATATTCATGGAGTAAAGGGTTAATTTACACTTCTAATTTATTCCTCTGGGTGTATTTAAAAAACTAAAATCATTATTACTCTACCAAACCCTAAATTGTGACCACTCTTTAGAATAGCCCCTTCATACCAATTCTGAAGAGTATTCACAACATAGGGGTTATTTAAGAAAAAAGGAACTGTTTATGCAACTTGTCTATGCCTGTAGTGAGGTTACCTAGGTGTTACATTCGGACAATGTTAACCCTTTACTTGATGAATATTATGTAAGAAATAACGACTTCATGAATATTGATTAGATTGTTATGATAGCACATGGATACAGGAATATTTGGCCATGGCAGAAACTGCAGAATCATGTCTATATCATAAGCAAACAGAGCAGATCCCGATTAGACGGCTCCAACAGGATTTGTCTGATCTGGGTCTTCTGTGTTTGCAAAGACATAGAAAGATGTATTTATGGAGTAAAGGGTTAATAGAATTAAAAGAAAAGGCAAGAATTCCAGCAGATAACAGTTAATAATAACAGTCTGTAAAGAAGACAATAGCTTAGAATGGAAAGAGCAATTACTTGCGATGTTGGGATGTTTTATGCCCGTGTCATTTGCATGATGGAGTATTAACCCTTTCCATGTTCAATATTCATTATTGGAAGAAATAACATGACATACTATGTACACGGGAGTTTTTTTTAGCATTGGTATGAATATAGAATCAGTTCTATAGTATTTAATAAGCAAAGGGAGCAGACCCTGATCAGATGACTCCTACAGGAGCTGTCTGATCCAGGTCTACTCCATTGTCATAGGCGTGAAGAGGTGTTTTATGAGGGAAAAGGTTAAAGTAATGCAGAGCATTCTGCAGGAAAGAGTTGGCACTAGGAATGAATTTGAAAAATCCCTATGCAAACAGCTTGGATCCAAATGAGATGCTGAGATTTTGCTTCAGACTTCTCATCATGTTTAAAGAAACACTGAAGAAAATTGCATTAGAAATTGTAGAGGTTTTACAGTACTTTGTGTGTCTGTTTTTCAGAGGTGGCTGGTCAAGTGGTCTTGACAGGGCTGGAGATGCCAAGACAGGAGTAGATACCACAGCATCAGGTCCCTTATTCCAGCAGAGACCCTATCCCAGTCCTGGTGCAGTACTGAGGGCCAACAAAGCAGCTGGGAAACCATCATAGCATAATGCCAACCCTTTTTATATTAGTTTACACATTTGCTCTGACTTAATATTAACCCTTCGCTTGCTAATCGCGTCAATATACCTACCTGTAAATAGTGAAGACCCAGATGAGACAGCTCTTGCAGGAGCTGTCTCATCAGGGTCTGCACTATTTACAAGTTGATTGTGCACTCCACAGCAGTGATTGCACAGCGCAATACTTGTACACAGTGCAGATATATGTAATTATACAACAGGTCATGGGTAAAGAAGGAGAAATGTATTTAAAATTCAGCAAGCGAAGGGTTAAAATGGACTATCAAAAAGCTCATTTTTAAAAGGTTGGATCCCGGGTGATGTGGTATCTCATCTGAATCTAAATTGCAAAGTTAATCACAGATTCATCCATTGTGTAGGAAAGGTTAACTCTTTCCTTCAAATAAACATGTTTTCAATGCTTTTGAGAACAGAGAAAAGATCCAAATCAGAGGGTTCCTGCAGAAGCTATCAATACCAAGCATTCATGTGTACATGTCATTATAAAATTTAGCTAATAAATATTCATTTATGATGATTTCATTATTTCTTTCATGAATATTCAACAGGGAAAAGGTTAAAGAGTCTGTAAAGGAATACAGTAAAACTTATTTATAACGAACTCTGATAAAGCGAATTTCCGCTTATAGCGAACTAAATTTCGTTCCCCTGCCCATATATTCTTTAATTCTATACAGACTATAATGTTTAGTACGAAGTTGGTTAGAGCGAATTTTCGCTTATGGCGAACTTATTTTCCAGTACCTTTATTCACAAAACACTTTAAAATTCCTTCGTTAAAGCGAAGTTTCACCTTGCTACTGTCTTCAATCACCTGTGTATTTTGCATGATTAACACCAATGTCGCATAGGTGTTAAAACACACACTAGTGTTGGGGTGAACTGTGAAGTGATCCGTGAACACGTATTCTTCATGGTGGTAGGGTAAAATTAACATTGTGTAGTGGTAAGGTATAATTAAACACGGTTAGCCGTGGGGCATATATGTATGTGTTTTTATGCCCCCCCAACGGCGGGCCTATAGTAATCGCATCGTCTGTCCGTCCACTCTGAAATTTGCCACTTGTTGGCTTAATCTTTGGTCTAGGACGTGTTTATGGGTTTATTTTTATTGTGAGCTTAAGCCCACAATACGAAAATGAAAAAGCCAAAAATGAACGTTCTTGGGCTTACCAGTTTAAACAAGCCTTGTTTAAAATAAACCCATAATAAATGAACTCGGCATTTGTCCATCACTATGGACAAGCTATGTTCATATATTATGAGCTTATAGTGTCTAAGTATTTATGAGCTTATATGATATTATATACATTATTTCGCAAGGGTAGGTAACTCTAAAATTAAAATCTAAAATTTTGCCATAATTCTGCCCCTTTTTCGACTTTATAGAATTTTCATTGTTGGTAACCCTAAAATTAATTTTGCTATAGTTATCTCCCCTTTCAGACTTGGACTTCCACTACACTATCCAGCACTAAAGAAAGTGGAGCGCACTGTCTGCGGACAGCTCTTGTTAGACTTTTCATTCAGTTAGTCAGCTATCAATATTCATTTATATAATGTAAAGCATTCTTTTGGAAAATACATCTATATGCATTGGAAGAGTATGGTATTCCTTTTGTTTTATCAATTTATTCTCGAAGGGTCGCTTCACACATTTAAAATCATGGTTAAAATTAATACACATGGTCAAGGTCAGAGCATATTTTTAGTCAGCTATTTTAAGAGAAAGGAATTCCAAGGCAACAGATAATTTTATTTATAGGTACATACTTATGTATGTACTTTACAGTGCAGATTTCTTTGAATTTATGAATCTTTCTTTGGGATAAGCAGTCAGATAACTTGAGATGAAAATTCACTCGAGACGACCATAATGAATTAGGGAAAATTGCACTTTGAAATGGAGAAATTAATCCATTGTCCAGGGTGGGAGAAAGAAAAATCCAACCCTAGTAAATTCATGTAGGATATGAATATCTTACCCTCAGGATCAGATATCACCCAGGCACTCGGCAAAGACTCATGCTTAGATAATTTACTGACCCTCAGTGAGATATTCATATCCTACATGAAAACTCATCTTGGATTCTTTTAACCCATTCCCTCATATTGACGACTTTTGACAACTCTGTAAAAGTCACTTTGTGAAACCATTGTGATAAATAGAGCATTTGCTCCTATAGGAGCAAATGCTCTATTTATCACAATGGTTTCAAACTACAAAATTCTAAAAATTTCCTTTTCTCTAGTTAATGCTCCTTTTCGGTAGATTTTTTCAAAGAGGTTGGATCCAAAAATAGCCTATGAGGTAATGGGATAATCTAATATTTGTCCTTTTAATGGAAGTAAGACTGATCAAACTTACCAGCAAAATTTAGAATAATTTTGGTAGCATAACATAGAGAGTATTTCTTAACCCTTTACTGCATGAATATTTGTGTGAGAAATAATGACTATGGGTATTGACCTTATCCTCCATAAATACAACTGTCTACCCCTTTGCAATCAGAGCAGGCCCAGATCAGATAGTGTCAGAGTAGTCTGCTCTGCGTACTTATGAAATAATATAAATATGATTCTACAATTTTTACTATGGTCAAAAATTCCTTAGTGCATGTGCCATGATAAAAATTAATGTTAGTAATATTTATGATGTCATTTCTTACATGAATATATAACAGTACTGATTATATTTCTAAGCGAATACAAATCAGTAGCAAATGAAATTATTCTCAGTACATATTTTGTCACAAAGATATGATTTGACAGTTTCTGCCATGGCCAACAATTGCTGTGTTCATGTGTCATTACAGTAAACCCTCTCTATAACGGCCACTACAGTACATCAAGTATTTTGTGTTAAAGGCAGGTGGCTGCCTAAAACAAGGTGAAAGTAAAACAGAACGCTCCTATAGGAGCGTTCTGTTTTACTTTCACCTTGCTTTATGCTGCCACCTGCCCTATATACGAACTAATTAACATAATTTAGTGGCCGTTATAGAGAGGTTTTACTGTATAAACATTAAGCTAATTCATATTTATGGGTCAAATGTTTGTTGATTTCAGTTGGATCTTATGAATATCAGTAGTCGGTACAAATTGACACAGTAGAGCCTGCCTATAGCTACCACAAAATGAATCAACATGAAGTACTATCAGAGCAGGTGGTTGCTTAATGCAGGACAAAAGTAATGCAGAAAGCTTCTTGAGGAGCTTTCTGTGAACATTTCATCCTGCATTGAGCTACCATCTGCCTTAAAATCCTAGAATTATAAAATGTACTTATTTGGATGGTGGATGTAGACAGGTTCTGCTTCATGTGTCACAAAGAATTTATTATACATGTACATTGTTGTGTTGTGTATAACATGAAGATTCTGAATTAATAATTACATGATTAAACTGAAAAGTATGTGTTTGTTATCAACATAATTATCCTTTAAATAGATAGAGAAGCTTTTAGGTTGTTAACAGATGTTATACTGTACACATTCTGTTTTATACACCTTTACAAACAGAGTAGACCCAGATCAGATGGCTCCTGTAGAAGCTGTATAATCAGGGTCTTCTCTGTTTGCGTAAGAATTAACCCATTACCTCATAGGCTATTTTTAGATACAACCTCTTTGAATAAATCTACCCAAAAGGAGCATTAACTAGAGAAAAGGAAAATTTTAGAATTTTGTAGTTTGAAACCATTGCGATAAAAAGAGCATTAGCTCCTATAGGAGCAAATGCTCTATTTATCGCAATGGTTAGACAAAGTGACTTTTACAGAGTCGTCAAAAGTCGTCAATATGAGGGAATGGGTTAAACGTCAATATGAGGGAATGGGTTAAACGTCAATATGAGGGAATGGGTTAATATAGATCTGATCTACAGTTTCATTCATGACAACAAAAGCTCCCTTATTCACTGTGCCCTCCCTTATTCATAGTGCCATTATAAAAAATCATTTAATTAATAATGTGATTATTTGTTACATGAATATTTCTAGAGTATAGTGGTTAAGTGACTACTCAAAAGCAATCTAATAATGTGGTCCTAATTGGGTCAAATGTTTTTAAAGATAGTAGCTGAATGCATGTTGAAGTTAGTGTAGAAAGCTCCCATTGGAGTTTTCTGCATTATTAGTACCATTGCCCTGCATTAACCCTTTCTTCCATAAATACGCCTCTGTAATAACCATTTCTTGAAACCATTGTGATAAATAGAGTATTTGCTCCTATAGGAGCAAATGCTCTATTTTCACAAGGGTTTCAAACTACAAAATTTTAAAATTTTACTTTTCTCTAGTAAATATTCCTTTTGGGTAGATTCATTCAAAGAGGTTGGGTCTAAAAATAGCCTATGGAGGAAAGGGTTAAGCAGCCACCAGGTGTATATCATTACCTCAGTATTGAAAGTTTTAGATCATGATGAGACTATGTACTGGCATCTTGTCTGTGTGCAAACTGTTGGCAAAGGTTAGCTCAGTGTCTCATCAGGATCCACGCTGTTTGCCACCTGACCTATAGTTTAACCCTTTCCTCCATAAAAATACCTCTTTGCAAATAGAATAGACCAAGATCATACAGCTCCTATAGGGCGGGCACATTGTGTTGCTTCATTTCTTATTATTATCATTCTTGATGGAGCAGTTTGATCTGAATCTACTATTTGACACTGTGTCAGTCTAATTTAAAGTTCTGGAAGTCCAAGTAGTCCAATGCAAGAAGCCGTGTTCGTGTTGGTGATGGCTACAGTGATGAGTTTGACGTCAAGGTTGGTGTTCATCAAGGTTCTGTATTGACTCCATTGCTGTTTGTCATCTTACTGGAAGTGCTGTTACTCAATTGCTGTACAAGCTGCCCATGGGAGCTCTTGTATGCTGATGATTTAGCAGTTGCTGACATCTCCCTTGAGTCTCTGATTGAAAGAGTAGCCAAGTGGAAGAAGGGCATGGAAGAGAAAGGTCTCGGAGTCAACATAGGTAAGACCAAAATAATGATTTCTGGCTCTAATCTTGAATCCCTGTGAAGATCAGGACTGTATCCCTGTGCTGTCTAAGTGGCACAGGTAGGAACTCCATCTTTTGCATCAGCTGCTCATGTTAGGTCCACAAGAAATGTATTTGAATCAGGGGTCCTCTTAAACCTGATCCAAGCTACAAGTGTCCGCGCTGCAATGGACTTGCTCGACCTGTTGATGGTAGGCCTGTGACAGAGGTAACAGTTGGTGAGGTCAGGCTTGAAGTTGTAACTGACTTCAGTTACCTTGGTGACACTCCAATCTTGACAAGTAAACATCTGCCAATCACAACCAGGGGGTCGCCTCTACTCAACCTACATAAGACTTGTGTTGCTCTATGGCTCTGAAACATGGGCAGTAAAAGCTACCACTCTAAGGAAACTGCAACGCAATGATAGAGCCATGATAAGATGGATATGCCTTGTCAAGCCTGAAGAGAATGTTTTCTTTGAGTCTCTTCTCTCTCAGCTTAACATCAGAGATATTACAGATATTCTCCAGACAGGTAGGCTGAGATGGCTAGGCCATGTAGCGTGCAGTACAGGGTGGATATCACAGGTCTGTACACTGAATGTCACTGGTCATCGAGCCACAGGCAGACCAAAGCTGTCCTGGGATGACCTAGTGAATCGGGACCGTGAGTCTCTAGGAATGGGTGGTACCAATCCACAGGACCGCCAGGCATGGAGAGGGAGTAACATTTTTGAAAAGAAGATGTGCATTTGTACACAGGTGACTACTTAATGCCAAATGAAAGCCATGCAGAAAACTCCTATGGGAGCTGTCTACACTGATTTCAATTTGCAATCTGCATTAAGCTACCACCTGTGTTTTGAAAAACTATATTTATTTAATGGTAATACCTGTATTATAAAGAGTTTTAGTTATTTTATTACCACCCACACCCCCACTCCACCCCAATAAAAAAGAAAGAAGTAAGTGGCATTTATTAGAGTGTGGGAGTTTATTAGTGAGAATATAGTATTGGTATATGACAATAATAATCCCCTACCTGTATACATGTAAGACATAATGACATAATTGGCTGAACATTTATAATGCTATATGACTGTACACAGTTGGCTGATGATAGAGGTCAACTTTGTTTGCAACACTGTCAAAAGCATCTCTATCAAGGAAAAGACTGATAAAATCATCAATGTTGATTATTGATACACATACAGTAAAACCTCTCTATAGTGGCCACTAAATCGTGTTAAATAGTTGGTATTTAGGGCAGGTGGCTGCTTTAACCTGCCTTTAACACAAAATACTTGATGTAATTTAGTGGCTGTTATAGAGAGGTTTTACTGTACATATAATCATATGATAATCACAATGATGTAATGATATTGTTAATATGTTAGTAACCCTTTAGTAAATTACTCCATAAGTACACCTTTCTAGACCTTCGCAAACAGAGTAGGCCCAGACCAGACACCGGTAGGAGCAGTCTGATCAGGGTCTGCTCTGTTTATAATATAGAATCTAGATATGATACAGTTTTTGCCATTGCAAAATAGTCCTGTGACAATGTGCTATTATTACAATTAATGTAATTTATATTCATGATGTCATTATTTCTTACATGAATATTCATGGAGTAGATCTAGATCTAATATAGGAATCATAATGATAATTAGATATTTAATTATGATTTTACCTAAAATAGATATATTATATAAAAATAATAAAATTATTAACCTTTACTTCATGAATATTCATATAAGAAATAATGACATCATGAGTTTTAATTAGCTCTGATTTTTTATGATGGTAGATCTAGATCTATATGACATCATGAGTTTTAATTAACTCTGATTTTTTTATGATGGTAGAATTAGATCTATATGACAGAATAGTTAGGCTTTAGCAGAAACCGTAAAATCAGATATTTTTAATTCCACAAGCAAACAGAGCTGACTGTATTTAGGAGCTGTCAGGTCTGGGTCTACTCTGTTTGCAAAGGCATGAAAAGGTGTTACCATGGTTACCTTTTAGAGTTAACCATTAGCACTGTACAGGCCCCGAGGTTATAAAACTTTTTGCTTGAGTCTGAGATCATTCCCAAGCATCTGAGCAAGCTCAGAATCTGACCAATCTGCCAGGGTTTATGCTTATAAAGCTTTTAGTTGAGTCTGAGTTTCGTTCTCGGGCTTTTGATTGGTCAGATTTGAGTTCTCAAGCTTTTGATTGGTCAGATTTGAGCCAAAGGCTCAAATCTGACCAATCAAATGCTTGAGAACGTTCTCAGACTCAACTAAAAGTTTTATAAGCAGGGGCCCTGCAGATACTTGAGAATGATCTCAGACTCGGACTCAGAAGTTTTATAACCTTAGACCCTGGCAACTCTGTGATAACTTTTGCAAACAGTTAAAACTGTTTGGATCCAGATGAGACACCGAGTAACTCGGCACCTCATCCAAACTGTTGGTCACTATGACACTGTTTTGGAGAGATATGAAACTAGTCTTGGAAAATAATATTAGAACAGAACTAGGCCTACGTGTAATTAAGCGAGCCTCTGATCATCTGATGAGCGTATGGTATTTTCAAAGACCCGTTTAATACCAGTTTGTACAAAAGGGTTGTGTACATCATCATATTCTTTTTATCACATAACCAGAGACATATAATATATAGGTCTCTGTCTCTCTGACACATAACCATAGACATATAATATATAGGTCTCTGTCTCTCTGACACATAACCAGAGACATATAATATATAGGTCTCTGTCTCTCTGACATAACTTATTTCGACCAAACATGCCGTTTTTGACAGGTCCTACACATATATTTCTACATGACGTGGTGTTTGTACATGTCTGTATTTACTTCGTGGTACAACTACAGAAAAATAGGAACTCACCTGAAAATCCACACAAATACTTATATAAATTTGAGTGCATTTTATTAATTTAAATGATTTCATTAATGTTTATAAGGATTTGGTAATATTATGCCTAGATCTACGCTGTGAACGCCAGTGATGTGTAGCCTACCAGAATCGTGCTAGATCTACTTTCGGTTTTGCAATTTTTCTCGGACGGCAACTTCTTTGATCCAAGCATATGTCGCCTGGAGATGTGCATAGATCTGTACCTATGCAAAAAGTTTGGATCCCGATTAAGACACCGATCGAGAAGGACCCAAACAGTTTGTTACTGTGACTGTTTTTAAACAACGGTGAAGAAAAAAAATTGAAAATCATTATTGTAGCAGACGAAAAGGTTTGCAGACGACAAAATTTGGCAGCGAAATAGTTCTAATGAGTGATCATGTGCCTTTTCACGCCTTTCCAAGCACAGTAGGAGCCGTCTGATCACGCCTGTTTTCTAGTTGAAATACATGATATGTAGATCTATTATAGATCTGAATCTGCAGTTTCTGCTAGATCTATTATAAAAGACCATAGTTCAATACATGTATATATTTCTAGCATGAATATGCATTAGGGCAAGGATTAACTCAAACAATCAGAGTAAACGAAATTCTACATATCAAAATCTGTTCATGCAAACAAGTTTATTTTGATAAAAAAAAAACACCACTTGTTAGATCTATCATGTTTTCGAAAAAATAGATTAGACCTAAGTAGCATAGGCCTATTTCTTTCTGTTTATAACATAATTATCAGCTTCTTGTCTCGGGTTCCTAAACGGAAAATAGACAATATGAAAATTAAACGCTTTGACGTATTTTTTCGCAATTGCAGGAAAATGTCAGGAAAAATTCTGCTATTTTTAGCGAATAAAGAAATGTCATGATTGATTTCTACTGCTCTTTTGAACTCCTGTGACGTAATCACCGACCAAGTTTTCGACGAACTACCGCGAGATTGTGTGATAATTTACATGGGTCACGTGACACAATCTCCTAATGCAGGTAATATGGCGGCCGTGGAAGAATTGATACAGAATGGAGATGTCGCGACGTTTACAATAGGACGAATGGAAAACGAAAACATCGAGCTTTTGCAAGAGGAGGTAAAATTTGCGGCAACTGCAAATCATTTATTTGATTAGAACAATACTTTCGCCAAGCACATCAATTGAACAATCATTATTATGCAAAAGAATTTGACATCAAATTTTTGCATGGTATGTTCGGTTAAATAAAAGACGACCCACGACACAATCGTCGATCTGTTAGAAGCAAACGCCGAATTTTAGTTCGTTTGTAGCTTTATTCATCTCTGAAACTGACAGACTTGGCATCTCAGTGTTTCTAACTGTCATTATTCGCCGGGTAACTGTTTGTTTACATTCTATTAGTAAATAATGGAGTGATTAAAATGGCAGTTTCTGTCAAACTCAAGAATCAGTTGACATTTGAAGATTTGTGTAACCATTTGCTCTGCACAAATGTTATTATGAATGAGATAACAAGATGGAGAATATTTATGTTTTATTGATTTCTATGATAGATATTTCGTTTCAATCAGACAGCTGAGCTGGTCTTTCACTGAACTTTTTGTCTGTTAGACCATAACATTTTTTATCTTAGTATATTTGGACACCCAATTTCCTTTTTTCTCTATTTTGCACAGCATAAAATATGAATCTTGGGCCGTTTTGGTATGGGTGAAACTGTAAATTAACCAAAGGACTTGAAAGGAGTCACAAATAGTGTTGATGCTGGTCAAACTTCACCTTCAGGAGTAGTTTGCTCTGTGTCTACGCTATTTGCCTAAGATTGCCTATCCAAATTCAGTGAATTTGTCTTATATAGACACAAATTAGTCCAGCATTATTGTCATCATGCTGAAAAATCACCAAAAGGGAATTATTTGTTCTTTATTTCCTGTTGTATGACAGTGGCCGTCGTCTGCAGCTGCCGATGTACCTTTTTACAACATCTATAAATTGACCCTTGTTTGAGTCGCATTTAAGTATGTAGATAGTCTCAAATGCCCAGATCTTCTCAGAAATTGGTACATAACATGCATTACATGTTTATTGTTAACAATACTTTTGATTACACTGATTGTTCGCTACAGTTTAGGCTCTGGCTAAAGGTTCTTATAATACTTTTGACACCTTTGTTCGAGTTTATTTTGTTAATGTTATGCATGCCAACTTGTTGCATTCAAACCTCAAATGTAGATTTACATTAAAAAAAAAAGAATTCAAAAAGTTTTGGTTCTGTTGATTTGCTTGGTTACTTGCCAACATCTGGCTTCTCATTTGGATCCAACCTGTTTGGGAGTGTCTGAATGTTGCTAATTACCATGCTAAAGTTTGTACTGACTCAGTATAGTAAAATGATGTCTGCTTCAAAAATGTATTATTAAAAATTGTCCGGAGTTATTTTACACGATGTGCAACATCATTATCTTATGGGTAAATGAATTTGGTCAAAGTTTTAGGCTTGTCATGATTATGAAAATGAAATTGCATTCAGCATGGCTGTATTGATAGCAATAAACGTGTTAAAGCAAAACTGTTCATTTCTGTACAAGCTCTTATAGATGTATTAACCCTTTGGAAGTTTCCCTGTTGAACATTCATGTAAGAAATAATCACATCATGAATATTTATTAGTAGAATTTTATAATGGCAAATTAGCAGAAACTGTAGAATCAGATCAATTATATTATAATTAGGGCCCTGCATGGAAAATGCAGGAGCCCTATAAGAATAACATTTTCTGCCTGTCCACCCGTCTGTCTGTCATCAATTTTGATGTGACGTGATAACTCAAACATTACTTCACATGTTTCATATTAAGGGCATGTGCTTAGTGTCCTCAGAGAAAGACGCCTATAGTTTCTGGGTTGAATCAGATCACGAGGTCTTGAGTTATTTGCCATTGATTACAGGGCCCTTTCTGACTGAGTCAGTTTTCTAGTTTCATTAGCAAATAGAGCTGACCCTGTATCAAGGACTGCTATAGGAGCTGTCTGACCTAGATCTACTGTTTGTGCAAAAGCATGAAAAAAGTTTATATGAAGGGAAGGGTTAAAATTGTAAAATACACAAATTTATCTCAAAATGTGGGTTTTTTTTGGTTGATAGTATAATTTTATGTGCTGTGAAACCTTCCTTTGTGTTCAAAATTAGTGGGTTAGCCTAATAGGTGTACATGTATACATAATACTGTACTGTCTTTTGAATTAATTTTCACCACACTTCCTGTCACATTATACCAGCCAAGTCAAGTTTCACAGACACTATCACTGTAAGGAGGGTTGACTGTGATTAGAGTGAGGTATTCATTTAAGAACTAATGGACCCCATTGGAAATAAGCTTTTAGCTTAATGGGTTATCCATAGGCCATAAGCATTTAGTACTTAGCACATGTACAATATTAAATTGTTAAAGGTATGCATGCATAAGCTGGCCATCAATAATATATATAGGAAAAATAGCTTAAAGCTACTCTTAAATTCTTAGTCATATTTATTAGCTCACCTGAGCCGAAGGGTCCTGAAGGATGAGCTATTGTGACCGCGATGTGTCTGTCGTCTGGCGTCCGTCCACATTTTCAAATGACATCTCCTCTGAAACTGCTGACCCGATTTTAACGAAATTTTGTCAGAAGCATCATTGGCTAGGCGGAACGAAACGTTGTTCACACTATGACCCCCGGGCCAAAAATGGCCCCGCCCAAGGGCTTATCAGTTTTTCATAGGAAAATCTTTAAAAATCATCTTCTCTGAAACTGTAAGGCCTAGACCTTTGATACGGATCAGGGTGTCTTCAGTTTGCCTATGATTCATACAGAAGCCATCTGATGTGGGTCTTCTCTGTTTGCAAAGGCGAGAAAATTATTTACACTACTGACAAGGGAAAGGGTTAATGTTTGCTTTTTTGTCGATTGGTTCTTTTTGATGGTTCCAGTTCTTACCCCTTTCATTGATATAAATGCATTTTCAGGCATTTGCAAACATAATAGACCCTGATCAGACAGCTCCTATAGGAGCCGTCTGATCAGGGTCTGCTCTGTTTGCTAATGGAATTGGAAAGATCTGTTTGTTTAGTTTCTAGAATGGCTACAGTGTTCCACTTTCCATTATTTCATGATTTCTATTCTATGCATCAATATTCAGTAGGTATTGAAATTTGGAATAAACATAGAACAGGGAAAGGGTTAATTTCTCTGGGTGTATATTCATTGGAATGTGAGAATGTTGTAAAATTTGTTGCAAATTTCTTGAGGAGGATGCAGAAAACAAAAAAGACACTAAATGAATATTTTGCAAAATAATGATTCATTCCTGTCTTAACCCTTTGCCTAATATGAATGCTTTTTCATGCTTTTGCAAACAGAGTAGACCCATATCTGATGACAGCTGTAGAAGATGTCTGATCAGGATCTGCTTTGTTTGCTTATGGAATGTAGATCTGATTTTAGTTTTTGTCAAACAAAAAATTCCTTTGAAAATTTTACATTTTAAATTGTAACCCATTCCCTCATGTTGATGTTTTTTGGCACCTTTTGGCAGGTGGCGGTGGTCTAGTGGTAACACGCTTGACTATCAGTCCGGAGGTCCGGGGTTCAAACCCGGTCCCTCCCGGAAATTTCAGAGACACTTTTCCGTGTCTCCCACCCGCACATCCTCTCTACCCAGGGGTACTGCGGCTGCATGATTGCGCCATATGTTAGCAGTGCTCAATATTGTAGGCCAGTGACTCAATGACCAGGGGAGTAAATGTACAGTCGGTTGAGCGGTCATTCGGACTAAAAGTAGACTATAACTAGGTACTTTTTTTTTACCTTTGCAAACTGAGGAGCTGTCTGATCCATATATGCTCTGTTTGCATATGGGATAATATAGATGATTCTGAAGTGATTCAAAGCTTTCCTTGTTAATGTGTGATTATATAAACTAAATTCCTGATTATCATGAATATACATGCAGTCATAAATTCTTAAGTATAGGTTAGTGTTTGTTAGTCAGCATTTACAAAAATAAATCGGTCTAGCGGGGCACAGCCCCGCGACCGATTTATTTTGTAAATGCTGACTAACAAATACTTACCAATTTAGTGATTTAAATTATGTTTTGTTCAATAAATGTTGCGCGCCCTATGTAATAAACAAACCTGTCATCACCCGTCACATCTTTCATAAGAGTACCGTGCGGCAAACTATGTACCTGAGACGCGATATATTTCCGACAGCAACACCATAGTTTTCCGAGAATAGCAGTGGATATTCAAGCGAATTATAATTTTGATTTTGATTTATTGAAATATATAAGTACCAATACTGTCCAAACATGAGGTCACGGCAACTCAAGTTCTCAATAACCGCTTCAGAATTTCACTAATAAAGCCGGAAGGTGATTACAGTGTACTTTGCAGAGATTTCCCCTTGATTTCGATTGGATTATCAAGAATGATTATTTATTCATTTTCGTCAATGCACATGTCTACAAATCGTTTAACCCTTTACTTCATATAAACGCGTTTCACACATTTGCAAACGGAGTAGACCAAAGTTTCCAAGTTTATTTGTATAAATGCAAACGGAGTAGACCAAGAACAGACGATTTCTATAGGCAGAACTTGGTGTCCCCTTCATGGAAATTGGCAGCAACAGTAGTTTATCAACTCTATCTATATTCGATCGAGGAAACACCGGTCTTAACCCTTTCCCTCATATCAACGCTTTATCGCAAAAAAAGTAGACAAAGGCCAGACGTCTAATCAGGGATCGCTCTTTTTCCGTATAAAATTATATAGATCTGATCATACAGTTTTGTTTGAACCAAAAGTTCCCTTGAAAAGTTTACATTATTAAACAAATGGGTTATTATTATTCCTGGATTGATCGATTCGTGTAGATCTATAAATGTTCCTTAGAGAAAGAGTTAAACACTGCTTCAAACCGGCCTGGCTCCAAATTATAGCTAAAGACTCACAAATTCCCTTTAACAACCAACTCACACATTGTTTAGTAATTCAAATCCCTGAGTGTCATAAAACAGTGTTTTCGTTAAGAGACAGCAAAAATGATTACCGGTACTGTTTTTAATTTTAGTTTATTTTTCATTTATGTTCAATGCTAACGCCCAGCATGATGTCAAGAGTTATAAAGATCAGTTTAATAGTTATTGTGATAATTGTGTCTTTTGTATCCCCCTTTTTTGAAATAATTTCAAAAGCTTGAATCCACATCAATTGCTAAAAAAACTGTTCGGAATATCGAGGCGTTATGTCAATTTCTTTTGCTCCAACAGGCTTCAGCCGCTAGCCACTATTGTATCTGTCCCTGAACTGATTCTGAACGCAGGTGCAATATAAAATAGGCCGACTTACTGGGTAAATTGTCACTTACTTCGGTAAATAGACACTTACTAAATAAATGTCCAGTAACGGCTGATTTACTAAAATAAATCGCCAGAGAATTTGAAAAATACTGCATCGCCATTGGACAAAATATAATTTCAATCACTAAGATAATATTCATGGTGGAAAGGGTTGAGTCGATTAATATTCATGAAGTGACCAATTCATGCATAAATTTTCTTTAGAGAAAGGGTTAGTATCTACAATCTGACAAAGTTTCATTACACAAGTTTAATCTTATTCCTTTACCCCATAAATACACCTTTGCAAACAGAGTAGATCCAGTTCAGGCACATCCTGTAGGAGTTGTCTGATCAAGGTCTGCTCTGTTTGCTTATGATATACTATAGATCTGACTACACAGCTTCTGCCATGGCCAGAAATTCCTGTGTCCAGGTGCTATTATAACGATCTAATTAATATTCATGATATCATTATTTATTAAATGTTATGAAATTAGAATATTCAGTAAAGGGTTAAAGGGTTATCTCTTCCAGAATTTTAGTGTGCTAATGAGCGACTTTCTGTTGATATTTCCAAACAGTTTGGATCCAAATCTGATAAACGTACCAAGTAACAAAGTAAATCAGCTGAACCAGAATGCGTTTGATTTATTAAAAAAAATGCGATGAGTTTCATTATAATTTATATAAGTTTGATTATAACCCATCTGGAATACATGTACAATGTACATGGCATTTCCAAACTTGGATGAAAGTTGTCAAAGAACATTGCATGAGCCTTGCAATCAATGATGTGCCTGATGTATACTCTAAAAGGTGCATCTGTATATGTAAGCAAAAAAGGACTTCTGGTGCAGAAAATTGAATTTTTCTGGGAAATAAAGAGCAAATCATTCCATTTCAGAGATTATTTCAGGTGTTAAAATTTGTCAGAGATTCGAAAGTGATGTTATAACACGGGTTCTTTGTTATACGCCCACCTAATAAAGGTGGTCGTATATTGTCATGGCCCTGTCCGTCCGTTCGTTCGTTCGTCCGTCAACATTTTGTTTGTCCGCTGTTTTCTGGGAAAACTATTTGACAGATATTAATGAAACTTCACACAAATGTTAAATGCATCAAGATCTGAAGCTGAGTTGATTCTGAGGTTCATTTGATTTTTCATTTCAGAGTTATGGCCCTTGTCCTTAAAAAATATGCAAATAGTTTGTCCGCTGTTTTCTGGGAAAACTATTTGAGAGATATTAATGAAACTTCAGACAAATGTTTAATGCATCAAGATCTGAAGCTGAGTCGATTCTGAGGTTCATTTGATTTGTCGTTTCGGAGTTATGGCCCTTTTACTTAAAAAATAATGCAAATAGTTTGTCTGCTGTTTTCTGGGGAAACTATTTGAGAGATATTAAGGAAACTTCAGACAAATGTTTAATGCATCAAGGTCTGAAGGTGAGTCGATTCTGAGGTTCATTTGATTAGTCGTTTCGGAGTTATGGCCCTTTTACTTAAAAAATAATGCAAATACGTGCAAATAGTTTGTCTGCTGTTTTCTGGGAAAACTATTTGACTGATATTAATGAAACTTCACACAAATGTTTAATGCATCAAGACCTGAAGCTGAGTTGATTCTGAGGTTCATTAGATTCTTCATTTCAGAGTTATGGCCCTTGTCCTTAAAAAATATGCAAATAGTTTTCCGCTGTTTTCTGGGAAAACTATTTGAGAGATATTAATGAAATTTCAGACAAATGTTTAATGCATCAAGATCTGAAACTGAATTGATTCTGAGGATCATTTGATTTTTCGTTTCAGAGTTATGGCCCTTGTCCTTAAAAAATAATGCAAATAGTTTGTCCGCTGTTTTCTGGGAAAACTATTTGAGAGATATTAATGAAACTTCACAAAAATGTTTAATGCATCAAGATCTGATGCTGAGTCGATTTTGAGGTTTATTTGATTTGTCGTTTCGGAGTTATGGCCCTTTTACTTTAAAAAAAAATGCAAATATATGCAAATAGTTTGTCCGCTGTTTTCTGGCAAAACTTCATACACATTTTTAATGCATCAAGGCCTGAAGCTAAGTCGATTCTGAGGATCATTTGATTTGTTGATTCGGAGTTATGGCCCTTGCACTTAAAAAAATAATGCAAATTTATGCAAATATGAGGATGGCCATAACTTTTTCATTTGAAATGATATTTACTTCAATTTTTTTATATGGTTAAACCTTAATGTGAATTTTCACATATATTGCGGGGTTTTGATATGTCATTTTATTCTAAAGTTATGGTCCTTGAACTTCGTGTGTTTGTTGCTTTGTTAGTCGTTAAACTTTTAGTTTGTCTATTGTTTTCTGGGAAAACTATTAAAATGATATAAATGAAACTTAACACAAATGTTTTAAGCAACAAAATTTGAAGCTGAATTTATTTTGAGGTTCATTCAGTTTGTCTTTACAGAGTTATGGCCGTTGCACTTTACAAAAATCTGCAAAAATGAGGATTAGCTGTAACTTTTTTATTTAATAAGATATTCACTTCATTTTTTTTTAAAAAATAGTATCACCTTAATATGGAAATCAAGATCTGAAGCACAGATTAGAAAATGTCAACACTTATAAGGCATGTTGAATTAGAGAAAGTTTGCAAGTGGGCGTATTATGTACCGTATGCGGTACTCTTGTTTTATAAGAATTTAGAAAGTTATTTAGGAGTTATTGAGGGGTTAATGTATAAATGTGTAGAAGATTTAAAATGTTTTTGGTAGAACCAGATTCAAGTTACATCCAATTTTGAGTATCTATTCTCCCTGAATAAGGGAGATCTGAGGAGACTTCGGTGACTTTGAATAATGGAACCATTTTATGGGGACACTTTTTTAAGCTTGTCCGTTGTTAACGAAGAAAAGTTTGAAATTTTGCTAGTCTTGATGTTGCTGGTATCACTGTTGTAGCAGCTTTGACATAAGTGCAGCTATCTCTATCAAAACTGCACACACTAAGTCTTATTCACCATGTACAGTCGGCTGAGCGGTCATTCGGACTGAAAGTAGACTATAACTAGGTACTTTTATTACAATGGCTAGAATTTGATGGGGTCATTAATACACTATCATGGCTATTGAAGTAGTTGTTTCCCTTTAAGATATTGCTATTTCCTGTAATATATTGCACGCAGTGCTTCTGTCTTTTGATATTAAAGTACAGGTACATGTAACCATTGTAGTGGTGTCAGTTCAAATTTTATTTTTAAAACTGAAAAATTTGTAATGTAAGAATGAAAAATATAGAAAATAAAAATTATGTAACCAGAATCAATTATATAGAAAATAAAAATTATATTGCTGGTAGCCAATTGAAACATTGGTAATGTAAGAATCAATAATATAGAAAATAAAGATGATGTAGCTGGTAGCCTATTGCATACAAGCTAGATCTACTGATTAGTGATTTGTATTTGATTTGCATATTTCAGATTCGTAATCTGGAAAACTTGATACGTCTAACAAAGGAGAGACTTGAAAGGCTCAATGCAGAATTTGGAAAGGAAAGACATCCCCCAGCCCTCTATTTACAGGTATGATACATGTAGCAAAAGTTGATAACTTATTTTTACAGTAGGGCTGAGATAAAGAGACACGATACAAAGCTCGATGATTACGTGATTATTGTGAGTTTGCTATCAAGACGTTCTGATATTCTTACTGTTCAAAATGTTTTGATGTTTCGTATGTATATTATGACTATGTACAAGTCTTTAATAAACTATCTGTTCTGTTCTACAACCATGTAGACCATGATCAACTGCCATTGTGTTTGATCTTTATGGTTGCACTTTCTGAAGCTGTAAGTTGAAAAATAAATTATTAATTAACTCTTTGCACAATTTTTCATCTTTAACAATTGTTGTCTGCTTCAATTCTTCAATTCTTAGGGTGGCAAGATAGTTTAGCCCCAGATATCGAAAAAATCATATTTAAAACTACCTAGAGTCATTTTTTCTGAGCCTAGTTGGATAGTTACATTAATTTATTTGATTATTTATCAGAAACATCGATAATCTTAATTTATTTGATTATTTATCAGAAACATCGATAATCCTATCAAAACCAACATTTGAAATCTATTTAAATGTGCCGGTTTGATTTTTTTTCAAACAGCGATTACAAAGTTATCTTTTGGACTAAACTTATTGTAATTGGCCAATGTGTGAATCATTAGCATATCCAGGGAACTGTGTCACAGATTTTTGATAAAACTCCGTCTGGGAGTTGCACAATATTTTAGTTTTAAGACCCCTAAAATTCTGCCTCCCGACATAAATTACAGAAGTTATGGTTGTTTGAAAAAGCCGACTTCTTTAAATTTGCATCTGTCAAAAACATGAAAAGGAATAGAAAGACCCCCATTGTGTTGCGTAATCTTATAATTATGTCTCCCCCCATATTTATATGGGGGAGACATATTGTTTTCGTGAGAGTTGTCTGTCTGTCCGTCCGTCTGTCCGTCCATCCGCACTCACCAATGGGTAGTTGTGTGACTTTTTCTAACTAGTCCCACAAGTAAAATCATTAACCTGGCCATCTCTTGTGACATTAACCTGGCCATTTCTTGTGACATTAACCTGGCCAGTTGTGGGACATAGGGTTAGGGTTAGGGTTAGCTTCCAGATCATTCTTTTCCAAAGTTAGAGCCAAAAATAGTTTTTCTTGTGGGACTAGTCCCACAAGAAAAGATCAAAGGAAAAAGTCACACAACTACCCATTTGTTAGTATGTCCGTCCGTCTGTCCGTCACACT
The DNA here is from genome assembly GCA_963576725.1 of Azorinus chamasolen. NCBI lineage: Eukaryota > Metazoa > Mollusca > Bivalvia > Cardiida > Solecurtidae > Azorinus > Azorinus chamasolen. Next base: position 15,558,861 of record OY755244.1, on the reverse strand, counting down.
TTTTGTCCGGACGATAACTTCAATATGCCTGATGCCAGTTGATTGAAACTTCATATATGGAAAGAGCATAATGAGAGGAAGTGTCATGCACAAGGTCCATAACTTTGGCTTCACTAATATTGGAGTTATTGCCCTTTGTAAAAAAAAGTCACACTTTTTTGTCCGGATTATAACTCCTATATGGCTCATGCCATTGAATTGAAACTTCATATATGGAAAGATCATAATGAGAGGAAGTGTCATGCACAAGGTCCATAACTCTGGCTTCACTAATATTGGAGTTATTACCCTTTGTAAAAAATATCATAATTTTTTGTCCGGACGATAACTTCAATATGCCTGATGCCAGTTGATTGAAACTTCATATATGCAAAGAGCATAATGAGAGGAAGTGTCATGCAGAAGGTCCATAACTCTGGCTAAACTAATATAAGAGTTATTGCCCTTTGTAAAATAAATTCACACTTTTTTGTCCGGACGATAACTTCTATATGGCTCATGCCATTGGATTGAAACTTCATATATGGAAAGATCATAACGAGAGGAAGTGTCATGCTCAAGGTCCATAACTCTGGCTTCACTAATATTGGAGTGATTGCCCTTTGTAAAAAAAAATCACATTTTTTTGTCCGGATGATTACTCCTATGTGACACATGCCATTGGAGTGAAACTTCATACATGGAACGATCATGATAAGAGAAAGTGTCATGCATAAGATCCTTAACTCGAGCTTCAATAAATTTAGAGTTATTGCCCCTTGTACAGTTGTTTAATTCTTTCTTGTCCGGACGATAACTCCTACATGGCTCTTGCCATCGTATTGAAACTTCATACATGGAAAGAGCATGATGAGAGAAAGTGTCATGAACAAGGGCCATAATTCTGGCTTCAATACTTTTGGAGTTATTGCCCTTTGTTACATTTTTTGGCCGATCAATAACTCCTGTTCGACTGATGCTATTGGAATGACATTTTATTTTTGGAAAGAGCATGATGAAAGTAAGTGTCATGCACAAGGGCCATAAATCTGGTATCAGTATTTTTGGAGTTATTAGCTGTTATCATTTTCTTCTTGAAAAATGTAGTGTGGAAAACGCATAATGAGGGGAAGTATCATTCATCAAGACCATAACATTTTTAGTGATTTCCCTTTACATATTGTTTTTATTAGAGGGGAGACATCCGTTTTTGTGACAAAAACCTCTAGTTATCTATAGCTTTCAATCAAATTTATATCCAATGGAGAGCTTATAATATGTGTGATATTTTCCACTAAGCTCCACCTTTCTTCCATCCGATCAATAAAAAAGCTGATTTAATTGCGGGTTTCCCATAAATCACCCATCAGAAAGCTTATCTAGTCATGGGGCCTACATAGTTTGAGGTTACCGAGAGGGAAATGCGGATAAATAGCTGCCTATTGCTTTATCACGCATGTGCCCTAATTATCAGTTCCCCCCTAGGTGCCTCTGATAAGCCTTCCTCGTAAATGGCTGACTGGCTAAGTCAGAGAAAAGCTCGATGGTAATAAAGTAAAAGGGGTTTATACGGCTTTTGTGGTATATTTTATGGTATTTCGTTAATGCAATGGATAAAAGAGACTAATGTCTATTCATTAATGCAAAAATATAAAGAATGATTTTTTTTTTGATTCTAACATACTGTGGAACCTTAAAGTAAAATCTTCTCTTATTTCTTTGCAAAAATATTGGCAAAGTGTCAAACAGTTTTGGTCCTGATGAGACGCCATATCATACGGCACATAGATCCCAACTGTTTGCAAAAGTGATCACAGTTTGGCCACTAGTGGGAAAAGAATTAATGAGTGATGAAATGTGCAGATCCAGATTAGTGGATCAATATTATTTATTTTCATTGCCTTTCTATTTCTTTATTATTTGTATTCATATTCTGTATCCCACTTCAAAAATGTCTCCGATTTTTCAGGAATATGAAGAACTGGCAAATAAAATCCATGAACTGCAGACTCGACTACAGACCAAAGAACAAGAGCTGACTGATTATGAGCTGGCACCACCAGAACCACCAAAGCATGAAGAACCGCCGCCTATACAGTTTCCACCACCCGTCAATCTAGCCCCGAGTAACGGGGCAAAACCTGACAATGCAGATGATTACCATGGCTTGGCTAGTCCGAGCTTACCTCTCAGATCGCCCATGGGTCATGTTAAAGCTTTCTTGCCAAATGAACAACACACTTCTGTAAGTTCTGGTTTGATCATAAGGCTGTAATGTGTGGACAGATCTTTTGGCAGAAGCTATAAAATCAGATCGATATAATTCCATGAGCAAACCGAGCAGATCCTGATCAGACAGCTCCTGCTGGGGCCAGTTGATCTGGGTCTACTCAGTTTGCAAAGATGCCTGTATTTGGTAAAGTGTTAAAACATTGATTTTACTGGAAAACAGACAAAAGTGTCAAAAGTGTTTAGTATCTGCTTTGATTTCCCAAATCTGTCAGAAGTTTTTGTACTTGAACAGGACCTTTTTGTGTCAATTTAGCATACTTGCATAGCTTACGTTAAATAATGCAACACCCATTCTTGCCTCTCAACCAGTTCGTAAACTTTGGGAATTTAGTTTTGCATGTTTTTTAGCTTGTCTGTTTATCGAAGAAAATAACACAAGCTATTGTCATAACTGTGGCGTTTGCATTGTCGTCCAGAAACTTATATAACATATGGCTATTACTTCTTTACTATTCGTACAAATCTTATGAAACTTCACACACTAGTTCACCATCATAATGGCTATAATGGAACAGATGAGCATTAGCACACACATGAGGTGCACTTGTTATATTAGACTGACATAGTAGCTAATAGTGTAGACACTTCATCAGTTAGTTGAGCATGGTGTACACTATTTGCTGAAGTTTATTGGACGCAATACTTATGATAATTAGGGTGTTTTTATTTTCTGACATTTGTTTTTTATGGCTTCATTCATATCTTTTCTTGCCCTCTAACTATTTGCATGGTGAACAAATATTTGTTGATAGAAATGTCTTTTCAGAGTTCAAAGCAGACTTTTTACCATTTCTATGCAATCCGATTGTTTTGATCTTAAAGAGATGCCAAGATACTATGTGTCTCATCTGGATCCAAACTATTTGCAAAGGAAATTGTACACTTTTCTGTAGCATCATGCTAATGGTAAAGAAATGGATATCAGAGCTCCAGATAAGATGCGTAAATTTTAACATTTTCAAGCATAGCTTCTTTATTTCTCTACCAAACCGTATACTGTGACAAATCTTTAGAATCGTCTTGAAGAGACAATTCTAAAGAGTGGTCACAGTATAGGGTTTGGTGGAGAAATGATGATTTTAGTATTTGGGTATGAATCATTATCAGAAGCTCTGGGATATGTCTATTCACAGGTAACTGTAAAAGTTGGTAAAACATTACGAGAAGGTTTAGCCAAAGCCATGAAGCTGAGAGACTTTGATACAGAAAAGTGTGTAGTATTTGACAAGAATACCAGGTGAGTTTATTGTCAGTCTGTGTTGTCATTGTTATCATAGTTAATTTTGTCAATAAGATGTTATTAACCGTATGAATGCAGGCAATGAGACTGGCATTTGCAAAATGTAGACAAAGATCTGCTCTGTTTGTGGGTCAAAATCCTCCTGCAAATTATACGTCCTCATACTGATTAGACTCTATTGTTATACGATGATGGGCCATTCAGTGAAAGCTTAATGCAAGACAAGAGTTATGCAGAAAACTCCTACTGGGTCCTGTATTAAGCAGATTTCTGCTTTAAAGGACACCCATGTCTATGCATCAAGTGACCAAGGGCTTTTACTGTAAATTAATGCATTTTTTCTTTGGAATTCATGAGCCCTGCGGAGCTGTAGAAGAGAGTCATACTGATATATTTCAAAGCCTTTATTTCTCTGCCAAATTCTATCTTATTGGTCCATGTAAGAATTCTCTCCTAGAGATGCTCCTAATGAGATAAGGTTTTGCAGATAAATACAGAACATATGTTACCATGATCAAAGGTCCAGATAAGATGTGTAAATTATAACATTTTAAAGAATAGCTTCTTTTTTCTGAACCAAACCCTTTGTTGTGACTACTCTTTAGAATCGTCTCTTTGAGACGAGTCTAAAGAGTGGTCACAACATAGGAGAATGGAGACCTTTTTTTGTGGAGAAATGGTGATTTTAGTACATGTATTTGAGTGTGCACGTTTATCTGTAGCTCTGCTTGATTTCTTGACCTGTTGTATGTGGGAAATGAGTGTATTGTCATTTGCAAACTGTAGACCAGATCAGAGAGCTTCTAGAGGAGCCCTCTAAACAGGGTCTGCACAATTTGACATTCAAAATTCTCAGGAAAAGTTAAGCTCTTTATACCGAGTGGACAGTATAGTTAAATACTGATGCCATTCCATTTTGGATATTCAGCGTTCATATGGCTAGTTACCCCTCAGATCAACAGTTCCGGCTCCTTGCAGTGTTTATGTTTATTATACTGTTTTATTCACAGACAACAGATTAGCTGGGATGTCCCAATGACAGATGTAGCAGGGTACGAGTTACAGGTAGAGTGGAAACACCGTCGTGTACAGCCAAGCTTCACTGGGGCAGCCTTCCATAATTTAGTGAGTCTTTATCTAGTGGGACTTCAGTTAAATATACTTTTGTAATATAAGAATGGTTGAATGAAAAGGTCTGTTTACTATTCCAATCAATGTCAAATAAGTGAAAAGTTAAATGTACTTTTATAAATACAGTAAAACCCCACTAATGCGACCACTTAATAAACAGCCACTGGTGTCATTTAAAGCAGGTGGTTTCTTAATGCAGGACGAAAGTTATGCAGAAAGCTCCTACAGGAGCTTTCTGCATAACTTTCGTCCTGCATTAAGCTACCACCTGCCTCTGCCTACCAGAATTATGCCCCTTTTTGGTGGTCGCGTTAGAGGGGTTTTACTGTATATACCAATCATTGTCAAAGGTTGTCACTGTTTGTCATATATCAATAAAATGTTGTATAGTTGAACCTTTCTATAGCAAGCACATAATGAATAAACATGTTATTTTATAGCAGGTATTTGCTTAATGCAGGATAAATGTAATACAGAAAGCTCTGAGTGGAGCTTTCTGTATAACTGCCTACTTTAAGCTACCACCTGTCTTTAAAAGCCAGACTTTAGACTTATTGTTGGTGTCGCTGTAGACAGGTTTAACTGTACAGTCCACTCTCGTTATGGCGAACTCGCTTGACACGAATTTCTCGTTGACACGAAGTTTTTGTAAAGTCCCAACTTTTCTTCCTATATATTCTATATAAATTTAAGTTTTTAAGACGAGTTCGAATTGATCACGTTTTCGTTAAGTCGAAATCATTTTCCATCCCCAAAGCGTTTGTTTGCATGTAAGTATCGGTGTTTGTATTGAAGTCACACCTCTCAGTCTGATTGAGTTCGAGGTGTGAATTGGACCTTTTGATCCGACCCTGGCAAAGTACGCCAGGTGATCGCGACACACGTAATTACAGTGTTTAGTGGGTGAACAATCACTGATGTCAGATAATTATTCAAACTGCGGAACAATGTCACATTGAGTGAACGTTATTTAGTAAAATGACACACTACCGTTCATTCGTCCTAAGTGTCAATAATGACTACTGTAGTAAGAAAGATAACTCTCAAGCGTCCTCGCTTCCGGACGATTTTGTAGAGATTGGATAAAAAGTAAGGCCTTTTCCTTATTTTATTACCAATACATGCAGTTCAACATTGAATTTAGTTTGTCACTTGAGTAATAGCGAAAACAGCTCACGGCGAAACATGTAAAATGGTGACTACATTTTTAAACGTCTGGTTTCCCGAATAAGGCTGTTCTCTTACATGTACCGAAAGTATGCGAATCGGCAACCAGCTAATTCATGTGTGATTGCGTATTTCCGGTGCCCGTTGAGGAAAAGGGATTTCCCATAGAAATGGCGTAAACAAACGATGCGCTTTAAAAATCGCTAAACAAACGGTGATTAATTCAATGATAAAGGCAAAAGGGGTCTGAAAATTGGACAGGGCCTTGTAAATTACGGCATGGTGTCATTAATGGAGGATAGGAAAGACAGAAGTTTCTCGCAGTAATGGATCAACACGCACATGTACAATTTTATATACACAGAGTGCAATTCTTCTACACAGTGTGAAAACTAAACTGTACACACACATTAGTATGCTTGTAATATGACAGCTTGTTTAAGGTGAACGTAATGAAAGAAACTGGATTTTTTTTAAAAATGGCATGTGATTTTTTAAGTCGAACTCTCGATGAGGTCCCTACGAATTTGACATAACGAGAGTCGACTGTATATATAAACTATGTGTATACATTGTAAACAATACTTTGAGTAGTAGAGTGTACTGTCTTCCAATAGCTCTTGTTAACAATTCTCCTGAAAATTTGATAAGATTTGTAAACAGTTTGGATCATAATGAGATGCCAAGATACTCATCATCTCATCCAGATCCACTCAGCATCTCATCCAGATCCATATTGTTTGTATAGGTTATCATGAATTTGCCACAAGGGTGCAAAGGATTAACCCATTCCCTGTTCAATATTCATGTAAGAAATAATGACAGTATGAATATGTATAAGCTGGATTTTTATAACGCGGTTTGTATGCAGGATTTTATGGTATTGGTAGAAGACATAAGAGTCCGATCAATTATGAATTCCATAGCAAATAGAGCAGACCCTGATCAGACAGCTCTGGGTCTACTCTGTTTGCAGTTGTGTGAGATATGAGGGAAAGGGTTAAAAGCACCTGCAAATTATCAACACTCACCAATTCCTGTTGCATTTTACATCTATCAGTATGTCAAGCATTTTAAAGTGTAACGACTAATGCGCAACACCTGTGTTCTCTCAAGCACTTATGCTCTACCTCATCAGTGGTACCAGTGATATTTCAATGACTTCATGAGAAGTGCATTAGTAAACATTCAACCTCACACTAATCTTTTAGATGCCAGAATGCACATTGACATTTGCAAACAATATAGACTAGTCCCAGGGAGACTTCTGCTGGAACCATTTGATTAGTGTTTACACGTTTTCTTACTTTGCCTCACTACATTAACCCTTTCCCTGTTCTGTATTTTGGCCAAATTTCAATACCTACTGAATATTCATTAACAAAAGACTTATAAAGAAATATGCAAGGTGGACCATTGCAGACATTTTAGGAAGTAAAGAAACAGATATATCAAATTCTATTAGCAAACAGGGTAGACCCTGATCGGACGGCTCCTCAAGGAGCCATCTGATCTGGGTCTACTGTTTGCAAACGCGTGAAAACACGTTTATATGAGGGAAAGGGTTAATTAATGTTTGCAGATTAATCCCTTACCTGATGAGTAGTTAGGTAAGACATAAGGACTTCATCAATACTAATTAGAGGACATTTTTAGAATGGCTGTATGAAGAAGGGGGATATACTAAATATGGATAAACACTAACTCTTCCCAGTTTGCAAGGTCGAGTCGACTAAATTGTAGATGATGACAGAACAATCTACTATGAAATAATGACATCATCAACATTTTATACATGTAATGGTATTTTGACACAGGATGTTTTGGCCATGGCTGAGATTAGAATCAGATTTATATAATTTTATAAGTAAACAGAGTAGACCCAGATTATTCTGTAGGAGCCGTCTGGTCAGGGTTTACTCTGTTCGTAAAGATGTTAAAAGGTGTTTATATGAGGTTGAGGTAAAGGGTTAATTGATAAATAAAGGAGCAATTTGTCGTAGTTTTGATAGATTTTTAAACCTAGCTGTGGTTTTCTAGTTGAAAGTGATACATTCTTTTCTTTCACAGGCAAGAAAGACATTCTTTTCCCTGACATTCTGTGATGTTTGCCACAAATTCCTACTGCAAGGCTTCCGCTGTCAGACTTGCGGCTACCGGCTGCATCAGCGATGTAGAGAAAACATTAACCCTCTATGTGATACTAGAAACCTTACTAAACAGTATGTATTGTTTTATCTGTATGAGCTGTACTATGATTTACTAAGAAACATATGGGAGATTATCCTATTACACAATGTGGGCCATTTTGTGGGATCCTTGGCAAACAGTTATGATCCCCAGAGGGAAGTCAAGTATCAGACAGTACACATCCAAATTGTCTGCCATCTTCATCAGGCAGAAAAGAAAAAACAAACGTGGGATAAGTTTGGAAGATGGTTTCCAACTTTTAGATTTTAACAGTTAAAAGACAAAAAGTTTGTTGTTTTTTGGGGGGGTGGGGGGGGGGGGGGGGGGGTAATTATTGTATTTGAACGTGCAGGATGATTATTTACTAAGTCGTATGACAACAGAGGCATAGATAATATGTATTAAACCTTTTGTAGGAAATGCTCCTTTATTTCTCCCAAACCCAAAGAGACCAAAGAGTGGTTACATCATAGGGTTTGATGGAGAAATGACTATTTTAGTCGATGAATATGCATTATATTTAGCTATGGCTCTGTCACATACAATAGAACCCGTCTTAAGGGGTCATTCATTTATTGAACATAGAAGTCTTAAAAATCAGGTGGTTGATTAATGCAGGTCAAAAGTAATGCAGAAAGCTGTCAGCTGTCTTACAGACCCTTAATTAGATGGCAGCTTAACCCTTTCCCTGTTGAATATTAATGTAGGAAATAATGACGTCATGAATATTAATAAGATTATTTTTTATAATGGCATATGAACACAGGATTGTGCCTCAGATCTATATTACACCATAAGCAAACATATATTACACCATAAGCAAACAGAGCAGACCCTGATCAGACGGCTCCTATAGGAGCCATCTGATCTGAGTCTACTCTGTTTGCAGATACGTCAAAATGTGCGTACATAAGGGAAAGGGTTAAGACAAGATTCTAATGTTTATGTCTGATGAAAAAGACTGGTAGAAATAGAGGTTTCACATTTCTTGAGAGAAGACTTCAAAAGTTTGGAATTTAAAAGTGTAGTAATGTCTCATTAATTTCGACCCATGATCCCTTCAAGTAATGTGTAAATTTCTGGATTGTAGTATTGGTAATTTACACCCAGATAAATACTTTAACATAGTTTGATTTTTGGTTCACAGTAATCAGCTTAATGAAACATTACTGTAAAGGCTTTTTTCCTACATTATATCACTCACTTATGTTTTGCTGTCTCTTACAGTGTCATTTGCTAATGGTATACATGTATTCAAGTTGTAAAAGTTTTATTTTAGCTGAGACATAAGAAAAGGTTTATTCAGAACATTGTAAACAATGTTGATATGGATCTGCAGGGTCTGCATTGCAGAGGTCTAGATAGGATGTGTAAATTTAAACATTTTCAAGAATTGCTTCTTTATTTCTCCACCAAACCCTATGTTCTGCCCACTCTTTAGAAACAATTCTAAAGAATGGTCACAGTATTTAGGGTTTGGTGGAGAAATGATGATTGTAGTATTTGGGTACGCACCTTTATCTGTATCTGCACATCTTTCTTTTACTAGAAAAACAGCATAGATCCTAATCAGATGCTCTGGCAACTGGTCCTAGTCTACATTTTTTGCAAAGTCTGGAAAATGCTTTTCTTTTGGACTGGCTTATTTGTAATTTGTTTCAACCATTTAACTTTTTACTTAGCCTGTTACCACATTCCTTATCAAAATTACACTGGGTAAGATCAGATACTTTCAGTTGAAAATAGGCACTTTTTAGTTATACAGTTTAAAGAAATCAAGAGATCTGAACTGTAGATGGGATGCATACAGACCTACTACAATCTCTTACTTCTCAGTCAAATCTTGTTTGCTACCATTTATTAGAATTGCTTCTTTGGGGCAATTCTAATGAGTAGCAGAAAGATGGGGTTTGGTGGAGAAATATCAGAGCTGTAGATAGAGGTGTGTTTTCAAATACTAATGTCATTATTTCTCCACCAAACCCTTTATTGTGACCACTCTTTAGAATCGTGAACAGAACACGGGGTTTGGTGGAGAAATAAAAGAGATATTCTTAAAATTGTGCTAATTTAGGCGACTTTTGTCTGCAATTCTGAGAGATCTGATTATTTAGAGATCTGATTGCCGTTTTTACATACATGTAGTTCTTTACAAATTTGATGAATATTAGGGCATCTTATAATCTGTGATGAAAGGTATCTAATTTTCTGCCGAACTCTCTGATCATATAACCGTTTCCTCCTTGAATATTCATGTAAGAAATAATGACGTCATGAGTATATTTAGATTAATTTGTTATAATAGCACATGGACATGAGAATTTTCAACTATGGCAGAAACTGTAGAATCATATCTTTAATATCATAAGCAAACAGAGTAGACCTGATCAAGTGGCTCCTATGGGATCTGTCTGATCTGGGTCACTTCTGTTTGCAAAGGTGTAGAAAGGCGATTTATGGAGTAAAGGCATAAGCATTGGGAAAGAAATAGAAGGAGACAAAAATCATTTGCACTAAAACAGAGATCATATTTCACAGGCAATACTTTCATAATACTATTGATGGAAAATGATTGTATGAAGCAGGGTCACAACTGACATTATGATTTGATATATGTTGGCATAAAATCATGACCTTCTACTTGAAACTCGCATTTATCTTAATATCTTCACCCTATACTTCATAGAAATGCCTTTTCACACCTTTGCATAGAGTGTAAACCCAGATCAGGCAGTTCATGTAGGAGCTGTCGGATTAGGGTCTCCTCTGTTTGCTTATGAAATCAGGGTCCATGCTTATAAAGCTTTTAGTTGAGCCTGAGTTTCGTTCTCAAGCTTTTGATTGGTCAGATTTGAGTTCTCAAGCTTTTGATTGGTCAGATTTGAGCCAAAGGCTCAAATCTGACCAATCAAAAACTTGAGAACGAACTCAGACTCAACTAAAAGTTTTATAAGCATGGACCCAGAGCTCCAGATAAGATTCATAAATTAAAACATTTTCAAGAATAGCTTCTTTATTAGAGTGGTCACAGTATAGGGTTTGGTGGAGAAAAGACGATTTTAGTACACACCTTTACCTGTAGCTCTGTGAAATAATATAGATCTGATTCTACAGTTTCTACTGAAGCCAAACAATCTTATATCCGTATTTCATTATGAAAATTCAGCTAAAAAAGTATTCATGATGTCATTATTTATGACATGAATATTCATTAGGGAAGTGGTTCAATCTTTATTATATGGACTGCTGTATAGCTAGAAGTGCCTGTTTCTATTTTATTCTCACATGTTCATGTTTCTGTTTCTCATTTTGCTCATATTCACTATGTTCCAGTTAACAGTTTCACACAAGTAACTCAAGAATTGAACTTTGTTGTATAAATATTTTTATTGATATTGTTTGTATATTTAATCAAAATTTGTTTCAGCTTTGGTGTATTATCAGCAAACTATATGAGTTAATGTAAAATCGTCTGAACAGCTTACAGATATTACTTTTCCAACTTTTTTAACTTTTATTGATTAAAATCTAGCTTCATACCGTATGAGCAGTTCCATGAGATAAAATCCAGTGGTATTTGGCCAGCAGCATACCTTAAATACTCTTAGTATTCGGACATACAAACTTAGGCAAATACTGCAGACCAGATCAAACTGCTCCTGAAGGATCAATTTTATCAGGGTCTTCACTATTTGCTACTATGTCAGTGTAGTTAAAAGTTATCAAAATGGTGACTTATTAACCCTTTCCTCCACAAATACGCCTTTCTACGTCTTTGCAAACAAAGTAGACCCAGCTCAGACGGCTGCTATAGGAGCTGTCTGATCAGGGTCTGCCCTGTTTGCTTATGATATACTGTAGATATGATTCTACAGTTTCTGTCATGGCCAAAAATTCACATGTCCATGTGCTTTTATAACAAATTAACCTAATTAATATTCATGACATCATATTCCATTACATGAATATTCATGGAGGAAAGCGTTAAGCTTTACAAGCAGGTGAAAAGGAGAGATTGTGTGTCTGAATATTTAGGATAAATACAGCTTAACCAGACTGGTGCTTCTTGAAAGATAAAGCATTGGATTGGTATCTACAATGACAATTGGCAGTACAGTAGAATGATTCTCTCTAGACTGGACATTAAATTGAGTATAAATATCGATCTTGGAGACAGGTGGCAGCTTAATGCAGGGTGAAAGTCATGCAATAAGCTCCTCTAGGAGCTTTCTGCATGACTTTCATCCTGCATTAAGCAGCCACCTGCCTAAAAATGTCTAAATTCTTCTTTACTAGAATTCGGGTTTAGAGGGGTTTTACTGTATCTGCAGAATATTGTTAATAAATAGTGTACGTAGACCTTGCCGAAATGCCACATAGAATAGATGCAACAACTTGTTTGGGTCTGCAGTGTCTGCAAAACAGTCAAGACACTCCCTTGTTCTCATGGGGCAGTTCATATTTACATGAAAACTGTAGAACCCCTCTAAAATGATCTCTTATCTAATTGCTTCATGCAGAATTAGTAGTGTCTTTTGTCTGTCACTGAAGCTGCAAACTGCCTTTATCCTTTGACTCATGAATATTTATGTAAGAAATAATTACATCAAGAATGTTAATCCATTCCCTCCTACTGACACATACTAATATCTCTGTAAAACGCATTCTTTGAAACCATTGTGATAATTAGAGCATTTGCTACATAGGAGCAAATACTGTATTTTTCACAATTGTTTCAAAAGTATACAAGTCTTAAAAAAAATCTTTTTCTAAAAAAAAATCTTTTTCTAGTAAATGCTCCTTTTCAGTAGATTTCTTAAAAGAGATTTCTAAAAAGTAATCTAGAGGGGAATGGGTTAATTAGCTAGAGTTTAATAATGGTATATAAACCTATAATGTTTTACCCATGGCAGAAACTGTAAAAATCAGATCTGTATAATTCTGTAAGCAATCAGAGCAGATCTGATCAGACAACTCCTATAGGAGCCATCTGATCTGGGTCTACTCAATTAGCAAAGACATGAAAAGGCATTCATTTGAATGATCATTGCAGAGAGATTTTACTGTGTTTTTATAAATGTTTTCATTGTGCACTTATAGCTCTTATGTCTACCAGCTGAGCACACCAATTTCCTCCTCAGGACCTCCTACTGACTTTGAGATTGTAATTTTCAGCATTCTTACCGACAGTTTTGGTTCATATCCTTCAAGCATGTTAGTTCCACCATCATCTTTTCAAAATCCGGTCCATTCCCACACTTCCCCGCGGGCACTGCCCCGCAGCAAACAGACAACACCCCTGGGCCCCAGGGGTCGATCAACATCGGCGCCTAATGTTAGCTTTGTAAATACTGGTACTACGGAAGAGGTATGTCGTAGCAAGGGAGCATTAAGCTCCAGACACTACTATACTAGATGCACTGTGATGTCGTGGCATGCTGGTTGTCTGTTGGCATTGGTTGTGGTCGTGCTGACACAGTGACTAATTAACATTGTTTCATTTTAAGTTTTTGTTTCTTTTCAGTTGATAATACACACTTACTAGAAGTCTGTTCAGATATAGACAAGTTGAAATATGGTGGCCCATGCTTTGACATAATGATGATGTTAAACTCGAAAAGAATAAAATTAATTTGTTCTTGGGCTTTCTTGTGATTAATTGACAGGGCATGAGGAAAGAGCTCATTGAACTTCAGCATTCTAGGAGTAAATATTCAAACAGAGTAGATGCAGATGAGAGTCCAGGGTACATGGCATCTTGTCAGTATCCAGACCTTTTGACATTAATCTGTGTTTAGAGGAAATACAAAAATCTGCATAATTAATGGAAACAGAGAACAGTTTCTGGAGATTTTAAGGGGAAAAAAACTGCTAAAAGATAAAGATATTCATACACTTTGACCGAGAGCCAGTGGTATTCTATCAGTACCGACAGCTGACAGCATGTCCGACAACCCCGCTGTGATCACCAGTGCCAGTCCAGCTTCACGCCATGTTAACCGCCCTCAGATGCTTTCTGTCTAGGCTATTGCAAGCTGGCGTTGAAATACTGCAATACACAGTGCTGTCACTAGCTACTACAACAAACACTTATTACTGTAGTTTTCTGAGACAATGTGCTCCTGTATTTCCTGCATTATTTCTAGTTTCATATTAACCCTTCGCTTGCTATTCACGTCAATATACGTACCTGTAAATAGTGAAGACTCAGATGAGACAGCTCCTGCAGGAGCTGTCTCATCAGGGTCTGCATTATTTACAAGTTGATTTTGCAACCAGTGCACTCCACAGCAGTGATTGCACAGCAAAGTACCTGTACACAGTGAAGATATATGTAATTATACAACAGGGCATGGGTAAAGAAGGAGAAATGTATTTTAAAATTCAGCAAGATTAGGGTTAACTTATTTATGCCTAGTGTTCCTAAAAGGACATAGGCAAACAGGGTGGACCCTAAACATTGTAGACCTAGATCAGAGGGTCCTTGAGGAATTCTCTGAGGAGCTGTCTGATCAGGGTCTGCATGGTATGCTTCACAATTTTTTTCCCCAAGATTACATCAGCAAAAATTGAAGGGCCAAAAAAAACAAAAAACCCCAACTTAAACTAAGTTTAATATATATATTTTGGGGGGAGAGCACATAGAAAATGTATTAATCAGAACTTGATACTGAAGATAACTAAACTGCATCTGATCTGGATCTAAGATATTTGCATTTCCTGTAATGTCAGTTAGTGTTGATCTGTGAATTGCAGTATTTCCTCAGAACTATTCATACCTAACCATACTAATACGCAATGTTTGTTGTTGAGAGTGGTTTGTTCCGAATTGAAGTTTCCATGACTTATCTTTAAAAGTTTTCACAGTGTGATCTTCACAATTGTTACTTTAAATTACTGTCAAAATCTATGAAGAGTACCATGAAAGCTGGTGTGTTTGTATTGTAGCTAAAGGGGTAAATGCAGATTCTATTCACTGTAAAGCAGCCACCATGTGTACCCTTTCCTCCATAAATACACCTTTCTACACCTCTGTAATAGTCACTTCTTGAAACCATTGTGATAAATAGAGCATTTGATCCTATAGGAGCAAATGCTCTATTTATCACAATGATTTCAAACTACAAAATTCTCAAAGTTTCCTTTTCTCTAGTTAATGCTCCTTTTCGGTAGATTCATTGAAAGAGGTTGAATCTCAAAATAGCCTATGGAGGAAAAGGTTAAGCAATACAAATAGTATAGATTCAGACTAGTCACTACCTTGAAAATGGAGTTACTGATCAGGGTCTGCAGTATTGCAGTATTCTGTTATCCAGTACTTACTGGCATACCTTGTAGGCTTCAGCTGGTCTCAATATACATTCTGGTCAACCTTTTACTTCATGACTTTAAGTAATGACATCATGAATATTAATTATCTGAATTTTTAAGGTAGCATCATGAATTAGGAATTTTTTTATCATTGCAGAACCTATAGAATCAAACCTATATTATTTCATTAGTAAACCGAGCAGACCCTGATCATACGGCTCCTACAGGAGACATGCGATACATGAGTCAGTTTAGCATGAGAGGATATAATATGCATGAGGTCTTGGATTGACAAACAATGCATACCCTGATCTGGGTCTACACTGTTTGCAAATGCCAGTGCACACATCTCTCTCATTCAGAGGGTTAGTAAGCTGAGGATATGGATAAGTATCTTTCAGTATCCTATCACGATACTCACATAAAATTTCACCTCTTCTCGTCCTCTCAGATATAGGTGACTTCATTATAGAGTACAGCCATTTATTAGCTTTCATGGTTGACTGCAAATACAGAATTAACAGTATTAAAGTTTCACTTGCCGTGTATAAGAGCAAACCATTTTCAATTTGTTTTGTGTGTATGTTGAGTGTTGTCCTGTGACTGTCTTGTGTTTTTGTTGATCGTAAATCAGTTGGCAAGCACATAGTGATGGAGTTATTTTTGTGGAAAGTATATATGTACCTAACCGAATTCATTTGTTTTTGAATGTTCCATAGAGCTTACGTGAACCACCCAACATTTCTACAACCCAATTTCTTCGCGATGTCAGAAAAATCGATTTCGGCACCCGACGTTAATCTGCCTGGTGCAGGGGAGGTAGGTGGTCACCTGACCTGTACCACGCCCTATCACGATACTCACGTAAAATTTCACCTCTTCTCGCCATCTCAGATCTACTCTGGTGTATTCATCCCTGGGAAAATATATATGCATGGATGCCCTTGAAACTTAGTACGCTAGAAATGGAATGTGTTTCGAAGCAATTTGAACTGTGTAGCAAGTGGTACTAAAATATCATCCTAGAAGCATTCAGATTGTAAATATTTTAGAAAAATACTATTGAGTCAAATCATGATAAATGAGCTTATAGTTTTAACCCTATCAATGCAAGGGGCCATATTACTACCATAGCAAGAAAGTATTGTTTGCTTAACCCTTTCCCTGTTCTGTATTTAGGCCAAATTTCAATACCTACTGAATATTCATTAAAAAAATAGTTATATTGAAGGTGGAACATTGTAGAAATTTTAGAAAGCAAAGAAACAGTTCTATCAAATTCTATTAGTAAACGGAGTAGACCCTGATCAGACGGCTCCTCTAGGAGCTGTCTGATCTGGGTCTACTCTGTTTGCAAATGCGTGAAAACACGTTTATATGAGGGAAAGGGTTAAATATTGTAGTGACAATAGTCTGCTTTACCCTTACCCTATTGAATAGTTATCTGAGAAATAATTACATCATGAATATTTATTAGCTAATTTTGTACACAGGATGTTTTAGTATTGGTAGAAACTGTTAAATCAGATCTATTAGAATTTCATAAGCAAATAGGGCAGACCCAGATCAGAGGGCTCCTTCAAGAGCCGTCTGATCAGGGTCAACTCTGTTTACAAAGGTGTGAAACTGCATTTGTATAAAGGAAAGGGTTACAATGGATTCAGATTGTCTGGGAAAAAATCAGAAATTCACCATTACAGTGTAAACCCTGTACCTGAATGAGACACAATTTTACACATTGTGGACAGAGTTGACCCAGATCAGTTAGCTCCTATATGAGCCGTCTGATCAGGGTCTGCTCTGTTTTCTTTTGATATAATATAGATATGATTCTACGGTTTCTGCCATGGCCAAATATTCCAGTGTCCATGTGCTATTATAGTGAATCAAATTGGTATTGATTATGTCAGTTTGTCTTACATGAATATTCATGGAGGAAAGGGTTAAAGTATGATGACGGTTGGAGAATGGGGAAAGAATAGGAAATCCACTATAGATATTGGATCATTCAGTTGCAATTCCAAGGGATGAATATATTTATTTCCTTCTCTAATATCCTTGCGCTATCAATCAAATCAACCCCACAACTCTTAAGCGCCTCATTAAGAGATACTGGTATCTTTTAACAAACAATAAACGTAAACAACAAGATATTATTGAGAAGTGTATTAAGAATAAAATTGGCACAAGTATGATACTGTATTTACCCAAGATATTAGATCAAGCACACCCCCTCCCCCCCTTCACCAGATTATAACAGCAGTAAGTCAAGTTGGCACTGTTAATACCCTATACACATTATTATACTTCCTAAATACACCCAGTAATGCATAAATACAAACATAGTAGACCCAGCCCAGATGGCTCCTTTAAAACTGTCTGATCCAGATCTGGTCTGTTTGCTTAGAAAGTTAGATAATTCTACAGTTTGTCCCACTGTAAAAATTGTTTATAATATCATTGTAAAAGTTCAGCTAATCAACCCTTTCCCTCATAAACACCTTTTCACGCCTTTGCAAACAGAGTAGACCCAGATCAGTCAGCTCCTGTATGAGCCATCTGATCAGGTTATGCTCTGTTTGCTTATGATATAATATACCATAGGTCTGATTCTTCAGTTCCTGCCTGAGCCAAAATGTCCTGTGTTCATTTGCTATTATAAAAAATAACTTGGACTACAATTCATGATGTCATTATTTCTCACATGAATATGCAACAGTTAAAGGGTTAATATTCATACTGTCCGTTATTCCCGAGATAAAGGTTGAATAACCTCAGATCAAACTAATCAATTAGCAATCGTTTACATACTCATCTACCAGGACTAACGTCCGAAGTTCTGGATGAACATTTTACCATTGAACTAGACTAATTTCTTACGTTCAGGAGGAATTTCAAGCTTAATGTGACTCTTATTCAAGAGAGATAACTTTGAAATATTGTAGATTGCAAACCCTTTATACACTCCTTGCCATTCTAAGGTAAATTATCAACCTGCAGCACGGACATATTGATATAGACTTGATTAGAGGAAGTTTAATGCTTGTAATGCTGAATTGTCAAATTGGGGAAGACTGCCATTGATTATTCAGTACTACCTGAATAACCTTTAGTATTCAGACAAACTTAGACAAACAGTGCAGATCCAGATCAGACTGCTTCCAAAGGAGAAGTTTAGTCAAGGTCTACACTGTTTGCTTCTTTGTCAGTCTGTAAGTTGTCAAAATGTTGCTAAACTGACTAATTCAGCTTTCAACGGATAGCAAGGGTAGACTGAATGTCCAAGTAGTGTATACCAAGATAAAGCTGTACATACACAATAACTACCCCATTACTTTCATTTAGGGATTTATATAGTTATCGAACAGTGCCAAATTGACTTATTCTGCCTTACAAAATGATGGTGAGGGGAGATGAGGTATCTTTGTATTAAGGGTATATACAATACTGAAAAACACATACCATTAACCGTTCCCTTATTTTGACGCCTTTTGACATCTCTGTAAAAGTCATTTTTGGAAACTATTGTGATGAATAGAGCATTGGCTCCATAGGAGCAAATGCTCTATTTATCATAATTAAATTTTCCGGTTTTTTTTGTAAATATTCAATAGATTTATTGAAAGAGGTTGGGTAAAAATGCCCTATGAGGGAATGGGTTAAATACCTAAGCATTGATTGCTGCAGACAACACACACAGCTTCACATCATCCCATGAATATAACACATACAAATATATACTCCGTAGAAATGACTTCGGCACCTTTGGGAAACAAGTAGACCCAGTTCAGACAGCTCCTATAGGAGCCATCTAATCAGAGTCTGCTCTGTTTGCTTATAAAGAAACCTCTATATCTAAAGTTTCTGTTCATGATTCATTATAAAAAATCAGATAAATTATATTCACAGTCTTTATTGCTGACATAGATATTCATGGAGTAAAGGTTTAACACTTTCCTCCATGAATATTCATGTAAAAAATAATGATGTCATGAATATTAATTAGATTAATTTTTATAATGGCACAAACACAGGAAATTTTGGTCATGGAAGAAGCTGTAAAATCATATCTATATTATATCATAAGCAAACAGAGCAGACCCTGATCAGACGGCTCCTACAGGAGCCGTCTGATCTGGGTCTCCTCTGTTTGCAAAGGCATATAAAGCGTATTTAACACTTTCAACACAGGATCAACCTACTTCTGATGTCTTTTGCAAATAATTTGGATCTATATAATACATTTAGTGACTTGGTGTCTCATCAGGATCCAAACTGTTTGACACTCAGAAACTTCTCTTTTTTTGTTTGACCAAAATTTGAATGAAGAACAGTGTAGCTGATGACAACATTTGCAGGCGAGCGCTACAGGGTTAACCCGTACAACACCGAATTTTCAAATGGACTATTCCAAAATTCAAACAGGTCAAGTTTATGGTGAATCTTTAGGGAATTTTCTGAAGAGAAATGTAGCATGACAAACAGTGGAGGCCCTGATGAGCCCTCTCATCTGGGTCTACACTGTTTGCAATGGACATCTGGGTCTACACCATTTGCAAAGGACATTAGTGACTCATGTCCCACACTGTAAAGGGATAATGTAACTTTTAGCATTCTGTTTGTGAATTCACGATAACCAGAGCAGATGGTTTGATACCAGATAAGATCTATGTTAACCCATTACCTCATGGGCTATTTTTAGATACAACCGCTTTGAATAAATCTACTTAAAAGGAGCATTAACTAGAGAAAAGGATTTTTTTTAGAGTTTTGTAGTTTGAAACCATTGTGATAAATAGAGCATTTGCTCCTATAGGAGCAAATGCTCTATTTATCACAATGGTTTCACAAAGTGACTTTTACAGAGTCGTCAAAAGTCGTCAATATGAGGGAATGGGTTAACTGTATAGCTTATCAGGATCTACACTGTATGCCATTTTATAAATTTATCCAATTGATATTAATGATATCATAATTTCTTAAATAAATATTCATGGGGTACAGGGTTAACCCATTCCCTCATCAGCTATCTTTGAATAAATTACTGGAAAGGAATATTTACTAGAAAAATGGAAAGTTTTTAGAATTGTGTAGTTTTTAAACCATTGTGATAAATAGAACATTTGATCCCATTAAGCAAACACTCTATTACAATGGTGACTTTTACAGAGGCATCAAAAGGTGTAAGCATAAGGGAGGGGGTTAACAGTTACATTTTGTTAACCCTTGCCTTGTTCAATGTACTGTATACGTGAGAAATTATGACATTATGAATATTTATTAGCTGAAGTTTTATAATGTAAACTTTTCAATGACATTTTTGCTTGGACAAAAACTGTAGAATCAGATTTATGTCATGTCAAAAGCAAACAAAGCATACCCTGATCAGACAGCCCCTATAGGAGTCATCTGATCTGGGTCTACTCTGTTTGCAAATACGTTTATATGAAGGAAAATGTTATGTTAACATTGTGCTACTGTTGACAGTTGCTTAGAGTGCTAAAAGTTGACATGAGTAAGCTTTTCAGTCGCAGATAGGAGGCAGGGCAGGGTTTTCAATAAAAGTCTTATATTTCTCTGCCAAAAACTTTCCTGTAGGTGTTCATTGAAATCATTTCTCTGAGTACTAGCAAGGTGAGTTTTGCTTGAGGAATGAAAGAAACAAATTGTAGATACAGTGAAACCTCCTAAAACAACCATCAACAGGAGGTTGACGTCTTGGTCATTAGCTCTCTATCTGTTCTGTGTTATATTCCAAATTTCAATACCTACTGAATATTCATTGACAAAATAGTTATAATGAAATATGGAAGGTTGAATAATATAGCCATTTTAGAAACTAAAGAAACATCTTTCAAATTCCACTAGCAAACAGAGCTGTCCCTGATCAAACCCATCTGATCTGTGTCGACTCTGTTTGCAAATGCATGAAAACACATTTATATGAAGTAAAGGGTTAAGGCAGGTGGTATCTTAATGCAGGATAAAAGCATTACTTTAATCCTGCATTATCCTGACACGTCTCTTTACACCTCTGCAGACAGAGTAGACCCAGCTCAGATGACTCCTGTAGAAGCTGTCTTATCAGGATCTGAATATTTGACAGGGACTGGGTTTATAGATGCTATAAAGAGGTTTTGCTGCGTCCCTCTTATCTCATGCTCAGGGATTTCATTTGAACGGGCTAATTAGCTGTGCATGACATGTTGACCACTTTATCCTGGGGGAGAATGTATGGGGCTGATAACTCAAGTTGCATGGGGGATAACTATTGGTTATCATGCATGGCACTGAATGTTATTAGATTGGTTGTCATTTCAGTTATAGTATCTACATACTCCCTCGTTAGTGCTCTTATGCCTTGAATAGCTATACAAATGTGGAGTTTAGCTACATTTTGTAATAAGGCTTGAAATCTTACCAATTTACCAACATATTATTGGACTTGAGACGCAGGAATATTCTCAAACATGCTGACTTGGTTCCAAGTTTTTACTATTCTGAAAGAAGCTGAGAACCTAACAAACATGTTGTGAATGAGGAGTATGAATCATGAGGAGTATGAATCTTTATAGTGATTTAAGCTTGTCCGTTTTCATAAAAAATAGGAGGTATTGCCATGGCCTTGGTGTCATTGTCATGGCTGTTGTTGATGTGCAGAAACATGGACATTTTGTCACAGCTATGACATCAGTGTAGTTATTGCTATCAAGCTGCACACACTAGTTCACCATCACATCGAAATATTTCATGACATTTAAATACAAAAATATGTCCCTTAGAGTTGTAAAGCTTCAAGTGGATGTATTTATTCATTACAGTTGTAAACCTTTAATCTGCTGAATATTTAAAACTGGCTGCGACTGGTTCTTCCCTTTCTGAATATAAATTTACCAAACAATTGTATCACTGATAACGTTTATAACAGTGTAGACCATTATCAAAGGGGTCTCCCAGGAGCCCTTTGATCTGGGTCTACACTTTTTGCAAACGTTTTATCCACTTACCTCCTACACTTTAAGGGTAAATACTAAATAGCGATAATTTTCCAAATAATATCAATCAATATGATTCAATAGTCGTCTCGTCTTTTACTATTCTGTCACTTATCTGTATTTCTTACTTTTAAATATTGTTTCTTTGATAGCTTGATTATGAATGTTGTAATTGTTCATTCCCAACATTGGGTTGCATATGTTGTTGATCTTCTGTAGTAGCCACTTAAACTCCTCTCCTAATGATTCATTAAATATTCATATAAGAAATGATGACTTCATGAATATTAATTTTTCAGCATAGCTGTAGTCATACCTACATTGTATATTATAAGTAATTTTAAGTAAACAGAGCAGACCCAGATTAGTGAACTACAGTACTCCATCAATATGCATTTCTATGCCTTTGCAAACAGAGTAGACCCAGATCAGATGGCTCCTATAGGAGAGGTATGATCAGGATCTGCTCTGTTTGCTAATGGAATTTGATAGATCTGTTTCTTTACTTTCTAAAATGGATACAATGTTCCACCTTCCATATTTCATTATAACTATGTTGTCCATGAATGTTTAGTAGGTATTGGAATTTGGAATAAACACAGAACAGGGAAAGGCTTAAAGGATAAGAATAAACACTGGTATTCAATAATAAATGATAGCTTAATGCAGAATGAAAGTAATGTAGAAGTTACAGGAGCTTTTTGCATTACTTTCATCCTGCATTAAAACTCCTTCCTACATATAAACGCGTTTTCACAACTTTGCAAACAGAGTAGACCCAGATCAGACAGCTCCTATAGGTCTGCTCTGTTAGTTATGAAATTATATAAATCTGATCCTTACAGTTTTTGTGTAAGCCAACAGTTCCCTTTTAAAAAAATTAACTTTTACAAATTCAATTAATGAATATTCATGTAGTGATCAATTCATGCATGAATGCTCATTAGGGAAAGGGTTAAGTAACCATTTGCATCATGCAGTTATACTTTTGAGTGGCTGTTATTTATAGAGGTTATACTGTACTACAGTTATACTTTTGAGTGGCTGTTATATATAGATGTTATACTGTACTGCAGTAATACTTTTGAGTGGCTGTAATATATAGATGTTATACTGTACTGCAGTAATACTTTTGAGTGGCTGTTTCTGTATACATGTACATTGTATATAGATGTTATACTGTACTGCAGTAATACTTTTGAGTGGCTGTTACCATATATATAGATGTTATACTGTACTGCGCATTGACAGAGACTAATCAACTTTGGCAGATACATATTGCAAAATGGAGATAAAACTATATACATGTATAGATCTTAACCCATAATTCTGCCAAACATGACTCGGCATCTAATCAGGATCCAAATTGTCTGTCACTTAACCCATTACCTCATAAGCTATTTTTAGATCCAACGTCTTTGAATAAATCTACCGAAAAGGAGCATTAACTAGAGAAAAGGAAAATTTTAGAATTTTGTAGTTTGGAACATTTGATAAATAGAGCATGTGCTCCTATAGGAGCAAATGCTCTATTTATCACAATGGTTTCACAAAGTGACTTTTACAGAGTCGTCAAAAGTCGTCAATATGAGGGAATGGGTTAAACAATCACTTCCTAAATGTTTGGGAGGTAAGTGAAAACTACATCATATCAGATTTTGAGTAGATGATATCTATGGCTGGATAAGGGTTAATCTTTACCCAGGTCCAGATAAGATGTGTAAAATAAAACATTTTCAAGAAAAACTTTTTTATTCCTCCACTAAACCCTATGTTTGGAAGAGACTATTCTAAAGAGTGGTCAACACATAGTGTTTCGTGGAGCAAGGACGATTTTAGTATATGAGTATGCATGTTGCTCTGATCTTTACATGGTCAGTATTGACTGTCTAAAGTAACTTGAAAAAATTAATTATATGTACATGTACATGAAATATATGAATGTGAATTGCAAAAAAATGTGTTCTAGCATATATACATACATGTAGTTGCCTATGTGTTTTTATATGTTATGTGTTTGCTAACAGCATTAATATGTTGGTGATGGTTTTTGTAGGCATGGTAACAGACTTGCAGTAGAAAGCTTGTAGATATTGCTGAAATATATACATGTACATGCCATGTATTTTATGCTTTTTTATACACTGACTATTCAAAGAATAGTGGGCTATTTTATGTTCTCCATGTATGTTTGTCTGGGCGTGTTTGGTAATAAAAGGGTTTCTAATGTGTGGAGAAGATTGGGGCATCCATGTACGGCAGGTTTGACACAGTTTATTATTATAAAAAAGTAGATTTTTTATATGAATTTTACCAGATTTCAGGTTTGGCCCTTTTGGGTTGTAAGGCTTTGTGGTGGCATTCTTTTAACCCTTTCCTCCATAAATACACCCTTCTACACCTCTGTAATAACCACTTCTTGAAACCATTGTGATAAATAGAGCATTTGCTCCTATTTATCACAATGGTTTCAAACTACAAAATTTTACTTTTCTCTAGTAAATGTTCCTTTTGGGTAGATTCATTCAAAGAGGTTGGGTCTAAAAATAGCCTATGGAGGAAAGGGTTAAAAAAGCTGTCGCTAGAAACATAATTGAACATACTGCTTGTAACATTGTGCATAAACATTTCTTGCTAAAAAGTAACATGTATTGAAATATATTTTGACAATGCTGTTTTCATAAAAACTGTTTTTGATGCATTTGCAAATAGAGAAGACTAAGTTCAGACAGCCATTGAATAACTCTGAATATTCACGTCAGAAATAGTTGTCTATTTTCTTAGTCCTGTTTGCTTCACTATAGCTGTAGCATGAAGTCACTGAGATTTGGATGATAAAAAGTACCTTTAATTACTTTTGAGCTCACTAATGTCAAGGTCATTAAATATACAAATTGGTTTCAGCTGTATCAAAATACCTCGAATTGCTTTTCAGCTCACTAATGTCAAGGTCATTAAATATACAAATTGGTTTCAGCTGTATCAAAATACCTCGAATTGCTTTTCAGCTCACTAATGTCAAGGTCATTAAATATACAAATTGGTTTCAGCTGTATCAAAATACCTCGAATTGCTTTTCAGCTCACTAAATTAAATGTCAAGGTCATTAAATATACAAATTGGTTTCAGCTGTATCAAAATATCTTGAATTGCTTTTCAGCTCACTAATGTCAAGGTCATTAAAAATAGAAAATGGTTTCATCTGTATAGATCCATTTACAATAAAGGTCTGTGTGAGTAACTACATGGTAGCATGCTTCAGAGGTTGTCAAGCATATAACAAAATTTGTTTTACTGAGCATTGAAATTCTTGTTAACCCATTCCTCCATAGGCTATTTATAGACCCAACCTCTCTGAATGAATCTACCCAAAAGGAGCATTTACTAGAGAAATGTTAAAGTTTGAAACCATTGTGATAAATAGAGCATTTGCTCCTATAGGAGCAAATGCTCTATTTATCACAATGGTTTCAAGAAGTGGTTATTACAGAGGCGTAGAAAGGTGTATTTATGGAGGAAAGGGTTAAATTACAATATTGTGTTTCCTATTACATGTATTTTGTAAGCATCTGTATTGTAAAGTCATATTAGTATATTTTTCTGACAGAATTGTTGAAAACTTGTGATAAACAGTGTGCAACCAGATTAGTAGTTACCAATATGATAATGATACAAACATATTTGGGTAATGATACAAACATTCAACTATCTCTTCATATTTCAGAGAAAGTTAATACGAAAGGTACTTCACCCATTACTGGATCCCATATGATAATGATACAAACATTCAACTATCTCTTCATATTTTAGAGAAAGTTAACACGAAAGGTACTTCACCCATTACTGGATGAATATTCATGTAAGAAATAATGGTATCATGAATGTTAATTAGCTGAATTTTTAAAATGAACAAGGGAGTTTTTGACTATGGCAAACAAACAGTAGAATCATATCTATATTATTTTATAAGCAAACACTGATCTGGATCTACACTGTTTATAAATGTCATTAAACTGGGTTCTTGCATTGAGAAGGTTGATAAGCTCATTTGTTTTGTCTGTGATTTCTTCAGGACGTATTACAGCATCTCCAGCAACAATATGAGGCCACTACCAGTCAGCAAGGTGAGTAAACACATGTCCAAATAATGAGCTCACTTTTTAACCCTTTACTTAAAATACAAGTTGAATATTCAAGTAAGAAGTAATGGCATCATGCATATTTATTAGCTCAATTTTTATAATGGCATATGTGCACAGGATTTTGGTATTGGTAGAAACTGGTTTATATGAAGGAAAGGGTTAACTCTTCATTGATAAAGATGCATATTTATGCACATGGAAATAGAGTAGGCCCAAATCAGACATCATCTGCAGGATATGTATGGTCAGGGTCTGCTCTGTTTGCTTATGGAATACGTTCTACAGCTTTGATAATCCAGTTTCTACTATGGCCAAAACTTCTGATGTTCACATGCCATTACGGTAGCACATGTCTTAAGCGACCATCAAAAAGATGTACAATTATAGGTCTGTAAAGCAGGTGGTAGCTTAATGCAGGTAAAAAAGAATGCAAAAACCTCCTTTAGGAGCTTTCTGCATTATTTATGCTTGGTATTACACAACCACTTGTGAAATGAGATCATTAACCCTTCCAATCCTGAATTTTCTCGGTGCATCATTGAGTATTGTTTAAGGCCATTTTGCATGGAAGGGTGTAATTTGTGAGAGGATTTGGATTGACTGAACAGAGCAGACCCTGATCAGAAGGCTCCTTTGATCTCTTTGAGCCCTTTGATCTGGGTCTGCACTGTTTACAAATGCCAGTACACTAAGTCTTACTTACTGCTTTCTAAGAGATGCCCTGTACCTGGTGAATATTCATGTAAGAAGTATTGACATAATGAATATAAATGAGCTAAGTCTTTATCCCTTTACTCCAAAAATATGCCTTTCTAAGCCTTTGAAAACAGAGTAGAACCAGATCAGATGGCTCTTATAGAAGCCATATGATCAGGGTCTGCTCTGTTTGCTTATGGTATGATAAAGATGATTACAGTTTCTGCCATGGCTGAAAATTCTTGTGTCCATGTGCTATTATAACAAATTAATTTAATTAATATTCATGATGTCATTATTTCGTTCATGAATATTCATGGCGGAATTGTTTATAAAGACATACCTGGTATAAATAAGAAACATTTGGCCATAGTAGAATCAGATCTGTATTATTCCATAAGCAAACAGTTAACCGTGATGATGCGACTCCTACAGGAATTGTCTGATCTAGGTCTACTGTTTTCAATGGCTTTGAAAGGCATTTCTATCAGGTAAAGGGTTAACCCTTTACAACATAGATACTCCTTTGGTTTGGATTGTACCTGTAGGTGATGTCTGATCAAAGTGTGCTCTGTTTGCTTATGGAATAATATGGAATCCTTCAGGATATGTCTGATCTGGGTCTACTCCGTTTGCAATGGCATGAAAAGAAATTTATATAAATGTAAGGATTACAGTGATCTGGAAAAATTCCTAATTAGAGTTTAACTGGTTTGGTTATGTTTTAAGAACTGTTACCTATATGTATATTTTTCTGTTGTTCAAGATTTGATGGTGTTAATAGCAAGTCTTTCCATTATGATTATTTTGAAATTCCAGTTTGAATATTTTGCTGGTGTTCTTTCAGCAGGGTCTACTTCTTACAAGTACCCTATGTACAAGAATAAACGTCATGCAAGTGACACTTGTGCTAAACTAGTTCCGTACACAACTGCCCAGAAAGGTATCAACAGAGTTTGCAACTAATCCAATCTTTTCTATCCTTCCCCTCGACACACGCAATCAGAGGTCCAGATAAGATGCGTAATAAGATTAGCTCCTTTAATTCTCCACCAAACCCTGTTTTATGACCACTCTTTAGAATAGTCTTAACCCTTTCCTCTATAAATACGCCTTTCTACGCCTCTGTAAAAGTCACTTTATGAAACCATTGCGATAAATAGAGCATTTGCTCCTATAGGAGCAAATGCTCTATTTATCACAATGGTTTCAAACTACAAAATTCTAAAATATTCCTTTTCTCTTGTTAATGCTCCTTTTTGGTAGATTTATTCAAAGTGGTTGGGTCTAAATATAGCCTATGGAGGAAAGGGTTAAAAGAGATTCTACAGAGTGGTCTCGGCATAGGGTTCGGTGGACAAATTACAATTTTAGTATATGAATATGCATCTTTATCTATTGCTCTGAACAATAATCGAATGAAATTGACATTAACGGAAGAATCCCTGCTAACAATAGAGTACAGAGTTTTGTTTTTGTTTTTGAAGAAGTTAAAGCTGGGCTGAACGTTCATAGCTTGAAGAAAGTGTTTCCTTTGCTACAGAGATATTTGTTTACAGTTTAGTGAAGTTTTGCCCGTGATTAGTTATAGACTGGCTTAAAGTCAGATACATAAATGTTTTTTTTTTGTTTTTTTTATTGTTTTTTTTTTCCACCTCGATTTCAGTCCAAATGTGTGATATATCACCGGTTTGGTTTTGTCAGTTTCCGAGAAGGCATGATATTTTAAAAGGCATTTTGTATTAGTTGAATGCATGGAACAGTACTGTTTGTTTCAGAGCATAATCCATACGCAGTGCACATATTCACATTCCTTAAATAATAGAATTATTAACCCTTTACTCCATATACACATTTTAAAGCCTTTTGCAAACAGAGTAGACCCAGATCTACTGAGATCAGGGTCTGTTCTGTTTGTGTGTTGGATAATGTAGATCTGATTCTGCCTTTGCCAAACAATTTCTGTGTTCATTTGCCATGATAAAACAACAGCTAATTCATATTCATGATGTCAGTATTTCCTACACCAGTATTCACGGAGTAAAGAGTTACCATAAGTAAGGAGTATACAGAGGAAATGTTACAAAGATTTGCAGACCTTAAGTTTTCTTCCATATAAATATCCTTATGTAGTCATAAATGAGATGCTTAAAATGCACCTTATGGCTTTGCAAACAATAGGGCCTAGATCTGCCACCATATACAGTAAAGCCCCTCTAATCCGGAATTCTAGTAGGGAAAAATTTAGGCAGGTGGCTGCTTAATGCAGGATGAAAGTAAAGCAGCATGCTCCTAGAGGAGCTTTCTTCACGACTTTCACCCTACATTAAGCTTCCACCTGTCTCCAAGACTGTTATTTATACCAAATTTAGCATCCAGTTTAGAGGGGTTTGACTGTATGTACAGAATCTGATGAGGCTGTCAAGTAGAGATCATAATAATTATATTGTTTGGGAAAAGGGTAAGAGAGAAATACTTTTCCACAGATTAATAGTTTGACCTTCAGTTGCCCCCATTACTAACAAATATTTGAGAGTTTTGTGTGTGCAGACCTTTTTGAAGCCCAGCATTTTCACTTGGTTTTTGATATCATTTGACTTTGTTCAAGCATGGAGAAGTACAGGAGATCTGTAGTTTCCATTTTAAAATGCCTATAAAAGGCGTGATTATGTTCATGTATAGTAGAACCTCTTCGGTGAATAAACATAGGATAGGCTGCCCAATGCTGAACTTAAATATTTACTCCATGAATATTTATAATGGCACATGAACATATAATTGTTTTATCATGACAGAATCTGTAGAATAAGATATATATTGTATTCCATAATCAAACAGTGTGGATCCTGATCAGACAGCTCCTATAGGGGCCATCTGATCTTGGTCTACACTGTTTACAAAGGCATTAAAAGGTAAATCTATGAAGTAAAGGTTTAAATGAACTTGTTAATTGATTGGCAAAATCTTTATACCGAGATTAGATCTGGGTCTGCTCTGTTTGCAAAGGTGTTAAAGAGCATTTTTTAGCTCGTCTGTTTCGAAGAAAAGTCGAGCTATTGTGATCACTGGTCGTAGTCGTCATCGTTGTCATCGTCGTGCGAAAACTTTAATGTAGCTCATTACTCGAAAAGTATAAGAGGTATCAACATGAAACTTACATAGGTTAGTAGATCTCATTGAGGGGAAGGCCCGTACATAAGAACTATAACTATTGATTTCAAAATTTTGGAGTTATGGCCCTTTGTTTTCAAAAATGTTTAATTTAGCTGGACAATTACTAAATCAGTTTAGCGTTGGCACCGCATGCGGCTCTTGTATTGAGTAATAGGTTACGTAATGCGTAATGCAGGAAGCGTTTGGATCACCTGCTGTAAGTGCGGTGACAGGAATCGTGTCTTCCAGCCATCTGCTTGTCTGTTGTCTGCCACGCTTTCACTTCAGCAGGTGACACATATCCTCCTTGGAACACTCTTGCTAGAGCCTTCTTTTAACTTTTGTCATTCACTATGCTACCACTTGTCCTAAGGACCAACAATTCAACTTGTGTGAGTGGTTGCTTGTTTGAAGTTTCTCACAGCAATTTAACTAGCTGTCAATTCCTCCTTATTCCTTTACTTGATATAGACCTTTTTAACTCATTCACTGGCAAATTTTGTCATCTGCAAACTTTGTTGTCTGCAACAATTTTCCATTTTTAGCGACACTTTTTCAAAAAGTGGAGCTATTGTCATGACCCTCTCGTCGGCGTCGGCGTCGGCGTTGGTTAACCTTTTTGTTAAGGTCCTTTTCTCAGAAACCATCAAAGATATTTGGTTCATATTTGGTATGTATGTTTACTATCACAAGGGGAACCCATTTCACAAGGGTAGGTAACTCTAAAATTAATTTTGCCATAGTTATGCCCCTTTTTCGACTTAGAATTTCATTGTTGGTTAAGTTTTATGTTCAGGTCCATGTCTCAGAAACTGTCCAAGATATTTGGTTCATCTTTGGTATACATATTAACTATCACAAGGGGAACCCATTTCACAAGGGTAGGTAACTCTAAAATTAATTTTGCCATAGTTATGCCCCTTTTTCGACTTACAATTTTCATTGTTGGTTAAGTTTTATGTTCAGGTCCATGTCTCAGAAACTGTCCAAGATATTTGGTTCATCTTTGGTATACATATTAACTATTACAAGGGGGACCCATTATACAAGGGTAGGTAACCCTAAAGTTAATTTTGCTGTTGTTATCTCCCCTTTCTGACTTAGACTTCCACTACACTATCCAGCACTAAAGAAAGTGGAGCGCGCTGTCTGCGGACAGCTCTTGTTATTATGCCCCAATGGCATTTAGTAATCGCATTGTCCATCCTTCAGTCCATTTGTCCGTCTGTCCTTCCATCCATCTGGCCGTCCCGAATTCCGTGTCCCTTCTATAACTTTTTTATCTGTGAATGGATTTCAAAGTAACCTGGCACAAATGTTCACCACACAAAGACGATGTGTCGTGTTCAACTCCCTGATCCATGGGTCAAAGGTCAAGGTCATCCTTCAGGGTCAAAGGTCGGGGGCATAGTGTTTCACAAACACATCTTGTTTTTCTTCAGTTTTGTTTCAAGAAACACTCACAGTAACAAACAGATT
Organism: Azorinus chamasolen; assembly: GCA_963576725.1. Classification (NCBI taxonomy): domain Eukaryota; kingdom Metazoa; phylum Mollusca; class Bivalvia; order Cardiida; family Solecurtidae; genus Azorinus; species Azorinus chamasolen. Next base: position 15,527,086 of record OY755244.1, on the reverse strand, counting down.
GGATCCTGATGAGACGCTGAGTTACTCGGCATCTCATCTGGATCCAAACTGTTTGCATAGGTAATCACAGATGCGACATTGGCAGCGAAAGGGTTAACACCTTTGAAAACAGTGTAGTCCCAGAACTGATAGCTCCTGTAGGAGACGTCTGATCAGGATCAGTAGGAGACGTCTGATCAGGATCTGTTCTGTTTGCTTTTGGAATAATATAGATCTGACTCTATAGTTTCTGTTGCTGCCAAATATTCCTATGTTCATGTTCCAGTATAAAACTTGATCTAATTAATATTTTTGATGTCATTTCTTACATGAATAATTATATTCATGAGGTAAAGGGTTATATAAAGACTTCACCCATTTGCAAATAGAGTAGACCAGGATTAGATGGCTCCTATAGGAGCAATCTGATCAGGGTCTGCTCTGTTTGCCAATAGAATTTGATAGATCTGTTTCTTTACTTTCTAAGATCTGTTTCTTTACTTTCTAAAATGGCAATAATGTTCCATCTTCCATATATCATTATAACAATTTTTTGCCATGAATATTCAGTAGGTATTGAAATTTGAAACAAACATAGAACATGGGAAGGGTTAATTCCCTTTGCAATCAGAGTAGACCCAGATTAGATGTCTCCTTTTGGAGCTGTCTGATCAGGGTCTGCTTTGTTTTCTTATATGTTAGTTATCTGTTTGCTTAATGCTTTCCTCCATAAGTGTGCTTTTTTAGGCCTTTGCAAACAGAGTAAACCCTGATCAGATTGGAGGAGCCATCTGATCAGGGTCTGCTCTGTTTGCTTTTGTTTTAATACAGATATGATTCTTCAGTCTGTCATGGTAAAAAATTCCTGTGTTTTATTTGTCATAGAAATTAATTCATATTCATGATGTCATTATTTCTTATATGAATATTCATGGAGTAAAGGGTAAAGTGATACATTTTATTTACATCCAAATTTCATGTAATTTTAACAAAAGAATCAAATTGATTAGTTAGATAGAATCAAATTGATTAATATATTCAAAATGGAAGAAGTCTTACGTGAAAATTCATTTGGTAAACAATTAAGCTCATCCAGTTGTTACAATGGTTTTGTTCTAAATGTTTATGCCATCCAATTTTCCTGTTTTCACTAAGTTAAAGACACCCAAATTCTCCTTGTGGGTTCATTTAGGCACCATTTTGTTTTTTAACCCTTTCAACACTGAATTTTTTTAAGGGACTGTTCCAAAATTGAAACAGGTTAAACTTACCGTGAATATTTAGGGTTATTGATTATTTTAAAGAATAGTGTAGCATGACAGCCATTGCAGACCGACAGGCAGTGCAGACCCAGATGAGAGGGCTCCTCTTGGAATTCTCACATCTGGCTCTATGCTGTTTGCAAAGGACATTAGTGACTTGTTTCCCACACTAAACCCTTTCCCTGTTCTACGTTTATTCCATATTTCAATACCTACTGAATATTCATTACCAAAATAGTTATAAAGAAATATGGAAGGTGGAACATTGTGTACATTTTAGAAAGTAAAGAAACAGATCTATCAATTTTTATTAGCAAACAGATCTGGGTCTACTCTGTTTGCAAATGCGTGAAAACATGTTTATATGAGGGAAAGGGTTAAACGGTTAATTTAGACTGACATAGTGACAGAGAGTGTAGGAGCAGTTTGACGAGGATCTGAACTAGTTGTCAAAGTTTGTCCCAATACGTTCAGTAATAAAGGTAAATGTGTTGTACATGTAGTTGTCTAAGTTTGTCCCAATACGTACAGTAATAAAGGTAAATGTGTTGTACATGTATATAGTGCAGCTTGCGAGGATCTGAACTAGCTGCCCAAGTTTGTTTACATACATACGGTAATGAGGGTAAAGATGATGAATATAGTATAGCTGACGAGGATCTGCACTTCTTGTAATAGTAGCATACAAAATGTTTAGTTGTTTACACTGATTATGGGTGAGAAATATTACAGACGTTTTCAAAATGTATAGACCCACATTAACTTTTCCATAACCCTTATCTCCATAAATACGCCTTTCTACATCTCTGCAAACAGAGTAGACCCAGATCAGACAGCTCCTATAGGAGCTGTCTGATCAGGGTCTGCTCTGATTTCTAATGATATGATATAGATATGATTCTTCAGTTTCTGTTATGGCCAAACATTCCTGTGGCAATGTGCTTTTATAACAAATTAATCTAAATTATATTCATGACACCATTATTTCTTACATGAATATTTATGGAGGAAAGGGTTAATGAACATGTCACTCATGAATATTCATTAACTATAGGGTTAATCCTACTGTAATTTGAAATTTGCGACGGTATATGAGGTTTTTAACGGTCGCAAATTATTTTAATGGCGACGCCGAAGGCGGAGCCGTTAAAATAATTTAAGACCGTTAAAAACCTCATATACCGTTGTAAATTTCAAATTACAGTAGGATTAACCCTATTCTAACGCAATATTAACACGAAAATGCCAAATTGTTGTTATATCCTATGCGCGCAGGTGATTGAATGAGTGTTGAGGCGAGAAATAGTGCCCAGTTTCTCTCAGATTTCTTAAAATAATTGGATTTTTTTTTCACCCTGGTTTACACAGTCAAAACACCGGCCCAGTTCTAAGTTCACTATTACATTTGTCATGAATCATTACGCGACAGCTATTTTACATTTCAATACACATGTCAGGAAAAGTAACGTTATCTTAGTCTTTGGCGCCGTTCGCAAAAACGTCGTCTGTAACAATGACGTCACGTTATAACGTTATGTTTGAATAGTATGATCAGAGACATAAAAGTAATATAGGTCTCTGGTATGATAGATAAGGTTGAATCTGAATCACAACGCTTTGAGTATATCAATAATTCTCCACATGACATATAAAAGACCGGTCAAGTCGTGACAAAGATTAACTTTCAAAATACCGGATTGAACTTGAATATATGTCAGTGTATGCATACGAATATATCAGTAGATCTAAGTGTTTGATAAACAAAGTGCATTAATATATTTACAGACTAATGTTGTAATTCGGCCGTTTTCGATTGGTTGAATTTGCGACATATAAAACACTTTTTATATGCCGCAAATTTGGTCACATGAGCCAATCAGATTGCAGGAAACTGACAGATTGCGTTAGAATTAGATTTTATAATGGCATCATGAACAATTGGAATTTTTGCTGTTCCGAAAGTAAACAGAGCAGACCCTGATCAGATGGCTTCTTCAAGAGCCATCTAATCTGGGTGTACTCTGTTTGCAAAGGCATGAAAAGGCTTTTATATTAAAGAAAGGGTTAACCTTATACTCTGATGAATATTCATGTAAGAACAATGATTGTATGAGTATTACAATGTAATTAGTTTTTATAATAGTATATGAAAATAGATTTTTTTTACTTTAGCAGAAACTGTAGAATTGGATTTATATTGTTTATTAGGCAAACAAAGCAGACCCTAATCAGACTGCTCTTACAGGAGCCATCTGACCTTGACCTACCCTGTTAAAGAGGGGTCTCGGTCAGGTAAATGGTTAACCAGTTTGTAGCAATGCTGTGTTTGATCAGGGTCAGCTTAGTTTTCATCAGTTTTCTCTGATTTTTATGAGTGATACATTGTACAGTAGAACCTGTCTTAACCCATTCTCTCATAGGCTATTTTAGACCCAGCCTCTTTGAATAAATCACTGATAAGAAGCATTTACTAGAGAAAAGGAAAACTTTAGAATTGTGTAGTTGTGAAACCATTGTGATAAATAGAGCATTTGCTCCTATAGGAGCAAATGCTCTATTTATCACAATGGTTTCATAAAGTGATTTTTACAGAGGCGTAGAAAGGTGTATTTATGGAGGAAAGGGTTAAGTTGCCATTCATTTATGAAAAACGGGAGTCTTGAAAAGCAAGTGGCAGCTTAATCAGGGATGTGATTTTTCTCCTTTCAGAAGAATTCCTCCCTTTGAGCGTAACCCTTTCCTCCATGAATATTCATGTAAGAAATAATGATGTCATGAATATTAATTAGAATAATTTGTTATAACAGCACATTAATACAGGAAATTTTGACCATGGCAGAAGTAAGTATCTACACTGTCAGTTCATTTTGGATGAAAAGAATTGAACACCAGTGAAAGTGATATTTCCTAAGAATTCACTGTATAGTAGTTGGACTTTCAAGTCTAGTATTTTTAAAGAGAATAGAGTAAATCCAATTGGCAACAATGTTTTAACTCTTTACCTGATAGAGACATCTTTTGATACTTTTGTAAACAGAGTAGACGCAGACCAGATGGCTCCTGTAGGAGCTATCTGATCTAGGAGTCTGCTTTATATGCTCATGGAATTATATTAATATGATTTTACAGTTTCTGCCATGGCCAACTATTTCTGTGTTTATTGATATGTCATTATCAGAATTGATTTATTTAATATTTATGAAGTCATTATTTCTTGCATAGGTATTCATCAAATACAGAGTTAACAAACACTACAGGAAATGTGTTCTAATTACCGTCTCTTGCTGGAGTGTGATAATTTCTCTTCTCTTCATAGGTCAGCACAGTAACACGCTACACCTACCAGGTCACAGTTCTAGCCACAGTCCAGCGGGGAGCCCCACAGACAACCCCTCCCCTACACCGTCAGAGAAACACCAGAGGCCACGGGCACGGTCAGTAGAGACAGACCCAGGCAGGAGAACGGTAAGGATCTTTTTCATACCTCTGTCAACCAATAATTATTTTGCAGAGTATGTATCCATGCTTGTCAGAAAAATGATTTGTTCCTTTAATCTGTTGAATAATTAAAACGGTCTCATTCTTTCCTGAATATTAATTAAATAATTGTATTAAATTATATCACTGAAAATGATTTGTATGACCAGCAGTGCAGACCCTGATCAAAGGGCTCCATCAGGAGTCTACACTGATCTGGGTCTACACTGTTAGCTATCAGGAGTCTACACTGACCTCTACACTGTTAGCTATCAGGAGTCTACACTGATCTGGGTCTACACTGTTAGCTATCAGGAGTCTACACTGATCTGGGTCTACACTATTAGCTATCAGGAGTCTACACTGATCTGGGTCTACACTGTTAGCTATCAGGAGTCTACACTGATCTGAGTCTACACTGTTAGCTATCAGGAGTCTACACTGATCTGGGTCTACACTGTTAGCTATCAGGAGTCTACACTGATCTGGGTCTACACTGTTAGCTATCAGGAGTCTACACTGATCTGGGTCTACACTATTAGCTATCAGGAGTCTACACTGATCTGGGTCTACACTATTAGCTATCAGGAGTCTACACTGATCTGGGTCTACACTATTAGCTATCAGGAGTCTACACTGATCTGGGTCTACACTATTAGCTATCAGGAGTCTACACTGATCTGGGTCTACACTGTTAGCTATCAGGAGTCTACACTGATCTGGGTCTACACTGTTAGCTATCAGGAGTCTACACTGATCTGGGTCTACACTGTTAGCTATCAGGAGTCTACACTGATCTGGGTCTACACTGTTAGCTATCAGGAGTCTACACTGATCTGGGTCTACACTGTTAGCTATCAGGAGTCTACACTGATCTGGGTCTACACTGTTAGCTATCAGGAGTCTACACTGATCTGGGTCTACACTGTTAGCTATCAGGAGTCTACACTGATCTGGGTCTACACTGTTAGCTATCAGGAGTCTACACTGATCTGGGTCTACACTATTAGCTATCAGGAGTCTACACTGATCTGGGTCTACACTGTTAGCTATCAGGAGTCTACACTGATCTGGGTCTACACTGTTAGCTATCAGGAGTCTACACTGATTTGGTCTACACTGTTAGCTATCAGGAGTCTACACTGATCTGGGTCTACACTGTTAGCTATCAGGAGTCTACACTGATCTGGGTCTACACTGTTAGCTATCAGGAGTCTACACTGATCTCTACACTGTTAGCTATCAGGATTCTACACTGATCCGGGTCTACATTGTTTGCTCAGGTCTTGTATTCTCAGTTCCCACTCATTAAAGGTTAAATCTTTGAAAACCTTTGGAAATAATGAAGCTTCATTTGTTCTTAGCACACATGAATGTAATAATAATAATAATGATGATCGTAATGATACATGTATAAATAACAGTAATCAGAAGAATGATGGCAATTTTGATAATGATGACAAGATGGATTTAACGCTTAACTCCATTAATATTTATGTAAGAAATAATGACATCTAGAATATTAATTAGAATCTTGTTTATAATGGCATATAATCACACCTTTCTTCACCTTCGTAAACAGAGTAGACCCAGATCAGATGGTTCCATAGGAGCCATCTGATCAGGATCTGCTGTCTTTGCTTATAGATATGATTCTACAGTTTCTTCATGTGTCCATGTCCTATCATAACAAATTAATCTAATTGATATTTATGACATTATTTCTTACTTGAATATTCATGGAGGAAACCATTTGGTCAATAGATACTTCTCATGCCTTTGCAAACAGAGTTGACCCCGATCAGACAACTTATGATCAGGGTTTACCCTGTTCACTTATTGGATAATTTAGATGCAATTCTATAGTTTTGTCATGTCCAAAAAATCTTGTTTCATGTGCCATTTTAAAAACTCATGCAATAAATATGCATTATGTAATTATTTTTTACATGCATATTCATGAAGAATAGGGTTAGCAATTTCATGAGAATTATGCATGGATCTCATATGAGTTTTCTTGGTGTTTCAGGGTGGCTGGCGAGATTCCAATGAAGACTGGGAGATTCCAAATGAAGAAATCATCTTGGGCCCACGTATAGGGTCAGGCTCGTTTGGAACTGTGTTTAGAGGTCATTGGCATGGGGCAGTGGCAGTGAAAAGGCTCAATGTTACAAACCCTACCTCGGCCCAGTTACAGGCTTTCAAAAATGAAGTGGCGGTACTTAGGTGAGCAAAAGGGTCCTATTTTGTAAGCATGCAAGCACTCATATTTGTGGTAACTTTTTATACAAGCATTTTGGATCCAGATCAGATGACATGTTAGTCTCATTAGGATACAAACTATCTGACACCTTGACTGTATTTTAACCCCTTACCTGTTGAATATTTATTTAACCTATTCCCTCATATTGACGACTCTGTGAAAATCAACACAGCATATGATCTGGATCTTTATCTCCATGAATATGCATTTTATATATCCAGATATATTTTTTTCTTCATTTTGATGAATTCTCGGTATAGTGTAATAGGCAATTAACAATATCTTTATTTCAGAAAAACCCGACATTTGAATATTCTGTTGTTTATGGGCTGCACCTCCAAGCCCCAGTTGTCCATTATAACGCAGTGGTGTGAGGGCTCGAGTTTGTACAAACATTTGCATGTGGACGAGAAGAAGTTTGAGATGTTGGCCTTGTTAGACATTGGCCGACAGACTGCACAAGGCATGGAGTAAGTCAGCGTTTAACCCTTTACTCCATGAATATTATTGCAAGAAATTATGACATCATGAATATAATTAGATTAATTGTTATAATAGCACATAGACACAAGAACTTTTGGCCATGGCAGAAACTGTAGATAAGAATCATATTTATATTATATCACATGCAAACAAAGCAGACCCTGATCAGATGGCTTCTATAGGAGCTGGAGTCTGCTGATCAAGGTCTGCACTGTTTGCTTATGACATGATATAGATAAGATTGTACAGTTGCTATCATGGTTAAATACTTCATTATTACACGTCACTTAACCCTTTACGCTTCTGTAAAAGTCACTTTTTGAAACCATTGTGATAAATAGAGCATTTGCCCCATAGGAGCAAATGCTCTATTTATCACAATGGTTTCAATACTACACAATTATAACATTTTCCTTTTCTATAGTAAATGCTCCTTTTCAGTAGATTCATTCAAAGAGGTTGGGTCTAATAATAGCCTATGGAGGAATAGGTTAATTACTATCCATACAGTGATTGACAGGTTATTTCTTTCTAGATATTCAAGAGGTACAGCACTAACTCTGCATAAAGTGCCATGTTGAAAACAGAGTAGACCCCGATCAGATGGCTCCTATAGGAGTCGTCTGATCAGGGTCTGCTGTGTTTGCTTATGAAATAATAGATCTTGACTAATTTCTACCAATTCCAAAAAGTCGTGCGTAAATATGACATTATAAAAAATCAGCTGATAAATATTCATGTCATTATTTCTGACATGAATATTCAACAGGGAAAAGGTTAAGCTACTATCTGTGATAAAATCATAGTATTCAGCTTGTTTTAACCCTTTCCCTCATATAAACGTGTTTTTCACGCATCTGCAAACAGTAGACCCAGATCAGACAGCTCCTATAGGAGCTGTCTGATCAGGGTCTGCTCTGTTTGCTAATGGAATTTGAAAGATCTATTTCTTTACTTTCTAAAATGGCTAGAATATTCCACCTTTCACCGGCGAAGTCGCACAAATGCACCACAACAAATAGTGCAGTCCCAGATCAGATGCCGCCTTTTCAAGGCAGTGTCTGATCAGGGACTTCACTTTTTGTCTCATTCTCTATTTCTATATATGTGCTTTATTCTTTTGAAATTTGCATTTATTTATCTCATTTCCTTATTTTACCAAATGTTTTAACAAAATTTGGATTGCAGACGACAATTAGAAATTTGGCGCCAAAAGGGTTAAAGCTATTTTGTCCATGAATGTTCAGTAGGTATTGAACTTTGGAATAAACATAGAACAGGGAAAGGGTTAAATGGCTGTTGTAGAGAGTAAGTTCATGCACTGGATTGTGAATGTAGTCAAATTAGTTTTCAGTTGAACTACATGTATTAGCTAGGGAACTGTCATTTGCAAACAATGTAGACCCCAAAACAAAGGGCCCGAGAGGAGCCCTCTAGTCATGATCTCCACTGTTTGTCATTGAAAATCCTCTGGCTGAATCAATCTCCACTGAATGGACACTGCCTTTAAACAATGATTGCCCATTCCACATCAAAAAACCAGCATGGAAAGGGTTGAACTTTGCTGGGGTTTCAGAATTTGACAACATTTCTGTTTCAACCCTTTCCTCCATAAATACGCCTTTCTACGCCTCTGTAATAACCACATCTTGAAACCATTGTGATAAATAGAGCATTTGCTCATATAGGAGCAAATGCTTTATTTATCTCAATGGTTTCAAACTACAAAATTGTAAAATTTTACTTTTCTCTAGTAAATGCTCCTTTTGGGTAGATTCATTCAAAGAGGTTGGGTCTAAAAATAGCCTATAGGGGAATGGGTTAACTGACTTCAAGTATAATGTAAGCGTTAGGCTCATATTCTAACGTTACTTGTATTCTAATGTTACTCATATTCTAACATTACTCATATTCTAGCGTTACTTGTATCTTTCATAGGTTAAGGCTATTTGGTATGATTGTTCAGCAAATTATTCTCATTTCTTTTTCAGTTATCTTCATGCCAAGAACATGTTCAGCAAATTATTCTCATTTCTTTTTCAGTTATCTTCATGCCAAGAACATCATACACAGAGATCTCAAGTCAAACAGTATCCTTTTGCCAACAAGTGTTATAGAATTGTTAACATACATTTATTAACACTTTCCCTCATATAAGTGTGTTTTCACACATTTGCAAGCAGAGTAGACCCTGATGATAGATCAGATGGCTCCTATAGGAGCGGTCTGATCAGGGTCTGCTCTGTTTGCTTATGAAACTATAATACATCTGACTCTTTCTTCCATGAATATTGAACAGGGAAAGGGTTCAGAAATTACATAGATCGGATCCTACCAGACCATTTTTGTCAAAGCAAAATATTCACTTGAAATATTAGTTTACATTATAAAAAATAAGTTAATGAATATTCATAAAGTAATCAATTTACCCATAATTGTTTATAAGGGAAAGGGACCTGGGTTAACCCTTTCCCTCATATAAACGTGTTTTCACGCATCTGCAAACAGAGTAGACCCAGATCAGACGGCTCCTAGAGGAGCCGTCTGATCAGGGTCTGCTCTGTTTGCTACTGGAATTTGATAGCTCTGTTTCTTTGCTTTCTAAAACGTCTACAATCTTCCACCTTCTATATTTCTTTATAACTATTTTGTTAATGAATATTGAGTAGGCATTGAAATTTGCAATAATTATAGAACAGGGAAAGGGTTAAGCAACCATGGTATGAACATCCTCAGTTAATCATTATTTGGTCGGTATAGCCTAGGCAGGTCCTGCTATATAAGCTGATGATAGAAAATTCTGTATTTTCATTAAACTATGTGTGGTGATGCATATGTTATTCCTTGACCTTTTGCTCAGATATATTTTTAACAGAAGATTTAACAGTTAGAATTGGTGATTTTGGTTTAGCTACTGTCAAAACCAGGTGGAGTGGATCCCACCAGTTCCAGCAACCTACAGGCTCAATATTGTGGATGGTATGTATGGTGATGTGTTTTATAACGTTTGACCCTTTACAGTTTACTACATGGATATCCATGTAAGAAACAATGACATCATGAATAATTGCTTAGTTTTTATGCCCCCCAACAGCTGGCATATAGTAATCGCATTGTCCGTTCCTCCATCTGTCCATCCGTCCCAAATTTCATGTCCCTTCTGTAAATTTTTTAATCTGTGAATGGATTTCAAAATAACCTGGCACAAATGTTCACCACACAAAGACGATGTGTCGCGTTCAACTCCCTGGTCCATGGGTCAAAGGTCAAGGTCATCCTTCAGGGTCAAAGGTCTGGGCATAAGTGTTTCACAAACACACTCTTGTTATAATGACTTGTGAACACAGTTTTTTGCTTGAATTATTTGTTTATACGTCTTCAGACAGGGATGTATTGTGTTGTGGCGCTGTCCATCCGTCCGTGAACTTTTGCTTGCCCGCTCTCTACCTCAAACAAATGCAATCCAATCCTTTTCAAATTTTGTTAGCATGTATATTACCATAATATCTCGGTCAAGTTTGATAACAAGCAAGATTGCTCCAGACACTCCAGAATTATCTCCCCTTACTTTATGAATTTCCATGAATTTTTGCTTGCCCGCTCTCTAACTCAAACAAATGTAATCCAATCCTTTTCAAATTTGGTCAGCATGTATATTACCATAATGTCTCAGTCAAGTTCGATAAGCAGTAAGATTGCCCCTGACACTCCGGAATTATCTCCCCTTACTTTATGAATTTTGGTGAATTTTTACTTGTCCGCTCTCTAACTCAAACAAATGTAATCCAATCCTTTTCAAATTTGGTCAGCATGAATATTACCATAATATCTCAGTCAAGTTCGATAAATAGCAAGATTGCCATTGACACTCCACAATTATCTCCCCGTACTTTATGCCACCTGATATGGAATAATGGCCTTTCAACTTCCCGACTTTTGACTGGCGTATATTGTGACATTTTGGCACTCTTGTTATAAAGGCGTTTAAGGCAGAAACTGTAGAATCAGATCTATATCGTACCATAAGCAAAGAGCAGACCCTAATCAGATGATTTCTATAGAAGCAGTCTGATATGGGTATACTCTGTTTGCCTATCTTGGTCTACTTTTTGTGCAAAGTCATAACAAAGCATTTGTATGAAGGATAAGATCAAGCCATCATTTTTACCTGAATATTCATGAAAGGGTTAAAGAACACCCTCATCTAGATGTGCATTTATCAGTAACAAGATACACTTATTAACTGTTTGAACTTGATTTTATTTTTCAGGCTCCTGAGGTGATACGGATGCAGGAGCCGAACCCCTATACATTCCAGTCAGATGTGTATGCATTTGGTATTGTGCTTTATGAATTAATGACAGGCCAGTTACCTTACTCACACATAAATAATAAAGATCAGGTGAGTACACATTATGAGCACACTCTCTGGTATATATAACAAGGTCTTTTAGGGTTTACACAGACTTGGAAAATCGGGGATATTTCGAATTTTGTCATGGAAAAATCAGGGAATTCTGAAAAGTTTCCTGGAAATAAAAAAAATACACCTTTGAATTATTCATTTATTCATAGATTTAGTAACACATAAATGTTCTTGGTATAAATTCAAAAAAAGAAAGATTTCATTCCCTAAGGTAGATCTAGTCGGCATTGTGAGTAAAGTGTTTTATCTATTGTGACACTGGTAGTGAACAATCATTGGTCAGAAAAGTGACAGCAAACCAATTTCCGTGCACCAGCTGAATTTTCAGAAATCCTCTGCTCTTTTCGTTAGTTCATTGATTACCGATGGTGAAAATGTTTGAAAATTTTTATTCGGTGAGATAAAAGAAACGTGACTGTTATGAGTCAGGGCAGGCGGTATAATCCAAAATGGAATACCAACAAAGACTGGCTGAATGTAAGACAGACAATTGGAAAGCCATAAGTAATTTGTGTGACACCATCAACTTGGAGACTGTAACTCGGAGATGACTGTCATTCACCCCCTCAAGCACAGTGTCCGAAACCGGGAACAAGTGACATGAAAACTATTCAAATATATTTTGCTAAAGATGATGTGATGAAAGCAGAAATATTGTGGACTGTAAAATTAATAAGTTCCCATAAATCCTACAAGTTCTCTACAGATTTGGACAAACTTTTTTCAAAAGATGTTTCCTGATAGTCAGATAGCACAAATTTTTTCATGACATTTCTCTCTAGACCCACATAAGCACTAATAACTAATTATTCTAGGTATGTAGCATTCATTTCTAACACAGAGCTTAAAATCATGTATGTTATATATACCGGTAATGGAAAAAATATGTTTTTGTCATGGAACTATCATGGAATTTTAGTGTCAAAGTCTGTATGAACCCTGGACTCTTCACATATAGATATATGTATCCTTAAACATTTTCCTGTTTTGAATATTCATGTATGAAATGATGTCATGAATATTTATTCGCTGAATTTTATAATGGCATACATACACAGGATGTTTTGGTATTGGAAGAAACTGTAGAGTCGGATCTATTATATATTAGCAAACAAAGCAGACTGGTCAGACATCTCCTACAGGAGCTGTCCGATCTGGGTCTACTCTGTTTGCAAATGTGTGAAAAAGCATTTATAGTGGAATTGTCTATTAATGTTTAACAGTAGAATCCTTTAAGTATCATAGGCTTAAATTTGTAGGAGGATTTTGAAGAACAAACAGTGTAGACCTTGATCATAGCCCTCTAATCTTAGTTCTGTACTGTTTGCAAATGCCATTACACTTGATTCCCACATACAGAGGGGTAAAGCTTACTGCTCACACTTGACCAATTTATTTCAAATTTGCTTTAACCAATTCCCGCATAGGCTATTTTTAGACCCAACCTCTTTGACTAAATCTACAGAAAAGGAGCATTAACTAGAGAAAAGGCAAATTTTAGTATTGTGTAGTTTTGAAACCATTGTGATAAATAGAGCATTTGCTCCTATGGAGGAAATGCTCTATTTATCACAGTGGTTTCAAATAGTGACTGTTACAGAGGCGTCAATATGCGGGAATGTGTTAAGAATTGTCATGAATAAAAGTTTGGATGAATTCGATTTTCAAAGGAAACTGTCATGGGCAAATTTTATCTCTCACAATGTGGCGGTGTGGGGTATGTGAGCTTGCTCACTAAAGTTCTTTAATTGATTATGCACCTTTTTAGCTCACCAGAGCACAAAGTGCTCAGGGTGAGCTTTTGTGATCGCCTGATGTCCGTCGGCGTGTGTCGTGCGTCGTCCCGCGTCAACAATTTGAACCTTTAAAAATCTTCTCCTCTAAATCTACAGGGTTCTCAGCTTTCATCTTTGGTACATAGCATCACCTATAGGTTCTCTACAAAAGTTATATAAATTATGCCCCTGGGGTCAAAATTGGCCCCGCCCCAGGAGTGGGAAGTTTTCAATAGAAACATATAGTAAAACTTTGAAAATCTTCTCCTCTGAAACCAGAAGGTTCTCAGCTTTTCATATTTGGTACATAGCATCATGTTTAGGTCCTCTACAAAAGTTATATAAATTATGACCCTGGGGTCAAAATTGGCCCCGCCCCAGGGGTGGGCAGTTTTCAATAGAAACATATAGTAAACTTTTGAAAATCTTCTCCTTTGAAACCAGAAGGTTCTCAGCTTTCATTTTTAGCTCACCAGAGCACAAAGTGCTCAGGGTGAGCTTTTGTGATTGCCTTTTGTCCGTCGACGTGCGTCGTGCGGTGTCCGTCGTCAACAATTTGAACCTTTAAAAATCTTCTCCTCTAAATCCACAGGGTTCTCAGCTTTGATCTTTGGCACATAGTATCATCTTCAGGTCCTCTACAAAAGTTATATAAATTATGCCCCTAAGGTCAAAATTGGCCCCGCCCAAGGGGTGGGCAGTTTTCTATAGAAACATATAGTAAAACTTTGAAAATCATCTCCTCTGAAACCAGAAGGTTCTCAGCTTAAATATTTGGCACAGAGCATCATGTTCAGGTCCTCTACAAAGGTTATATAAATTATGGCCCTGGGGTCAAAATTGGCCCCGTCCTAGGGGTTGGGCAGTTTTCAATAGAAACAAATAGTGAAATCTTTGAAAATCTTTTCTGAAACTGGAAGTCTCTCAGCTTTCATATTTGGCACAGAGCATCATGTTAAGGTGCTCTACAAAAGTTATATAAATTATGGCCCTGTGGTCAAAATTGGCCCCGGCCCCAGGGGTGGGCAGTTTTCAATAGAAACAAATAGTGAAATCTTTGAAAATCATCTTCTCTGAAACTGGAAGGCTCTCAGCTTTCATATTTGGCACATAGCATCATGTTCAGATCCTCTACAAAAGTTATATAAATTATGGCCCTGGGGTCAAAACTGGCCCCGCCCCAGGGGTGGGCAGTTTTCAGTAGAAACAAATAGTGAAATCTTTGAAATTCTTCTTCGCTGAAACTGGAAGTCTCTCAGCTTTAATATTTTGCACATAGCATCATGTTCAGGTCCTCTACAAAATTATATAAATTATGGCCCTGTGGTCAAAATTGGCCCCGCCCCAGGGGTGGACAGTTTTCAATAGAAACAAATAGTGAAAACTTTGAAAATCTTCTCCTCTGAAACTTGAAGGTTCTCAACTTTCATATTTGGCACATAGCATCATGTGTAGGTCCTCTACAAAATTTTATAAATTATGGCCCTGGGGTCTAAATTGGCCCGCCCCAGGGGTGGGCAGTTTTCAATAGAAACAAATAGTGAAATCTTTGAATATCTTCTTCTTTGAAACTGGAAGGTTCTCAGCTTTCATATTTTTCACATAGCATCATGTTCAGGTTCTCTACAAAAGTTATATGAGTTATGCCCCTGGGGTCAAAATTGGCCCTGTCCCAGGGGTAGCCAGTTTTCAATAGAAACATATATATAGTGAAAACTTTGAAAATCTTCTTGTCTGAATCCGGAAGGTTCTCAGCTTTCATATTTGGCACATAGCATCATGTTCAGGTCCTCTACAAAAATTATATAAATTGTGCCTCTTGGATCAAAATTAGACCCGCCCCAGGGCAGGCTAGTTTTCTATAGAAACATATAGTGAAAACTTTGAAAACCTTCCCCTCTGATTGCCTGGTGAGCGCTTCAGGGCCATTCTGGCCCTCTTGTTAGATGGGTTGCCAGAAGGGGTATTATTCTGTTGTTTTTTATGGCCCTACTGTTCAAAAGGGATGGAGATGGATATTGAATGATACCATTGTCATGCACAAGCTCATCAGTCTGACTGAATATTGTTTGATTTTTTTCCCATCGTTAGGGTCACCATCTGATTTGGGAACCCTGCATAATTATTGACAATATGTATAACCTTTGAAAGACTAGTGACATCACTGATGGAAAATCTTTTGAATTCATCATAAATGATATGCGTATATTTCTAATATTTTACTTACTTTAAGTTTGTGGGAATGGTTCATACATACTCAGGCCTTTTTCTGTCATCTGCATGAGTCTGTTAACCCTTTTCACCATAAATATGCCTTTCTACGCCTTTGCAAACAGACTAGACCCAGATCAGATGGCACCTATAGGAGCGTCTGATCAGGGTTTGCTTATGATATAATATAGATATGGTTCTACAGTTTCTGCCATGGCCAAAAAGTCCTGTGTCCATGTGTTATTATAACTATTGATCTAATTAATATTCATAAGGTCATTATTTCTTACTTGAATATTCATGGAGTAATGAAGGGCCTCCGTGGCCGAGTGGTTATGGTCTTCGACTGACAACAGCTTAGCCCCTCATCGCTGTGGTTCGAATCCCGGTCTAGGTATTTTTCATGTGAGGAAGCCTTCCACCTGGCTTAGGGTAGGTTGGTGGTTCTACAATGCAGTTTGTTTCATGCACAGAAGAATGTCTTGTGTCTTCTTCCACCTGTAATTAGCTGGACTTCGTGATATGACTGAAATACTGTAAAAGAGACATAAAACCCGATATAAACCAAACCAAATCATGGAGTTAACCCGTTACCGCATAGGCTATTTTTAGATCCAACCTCTTTCATTAAATCTACCAAAAAGGAGCATTTACTAGAGAAAAGGAATTTTCCAGAATTGTGTAGTTTTGAAACCATTGTGATAAATAGAGCATTTGCTCCTGTGGAGCAAATGCTCTATTTATTACAATGGTTTCACAAAGTGACTTTTAGAGAAGCGTCAAAAGGCGTCTATATGCGGGAATGGGTTAAGGGTTAAAAGGACCGATTCCCAATGCAAAATTGGTAACATTTTACCCAAATTTGTGGAAAATGCCAAATTTTTATTAAAATGCTAAAACATGCAAAATAAGTTTCAAATCATAGAGTTTTATGCAAGAAAAAAAAATCCCAATTTTTGAAATGTATTTTTCCCAACATTGCCAGGAAAAAGCCTAATGCTTGTGTTGAGGATATATCATTCAAGACGTACAAGACACTGTCTGGTGAAAACTTGTTCAGATAACTCATCCTAGATATCTATCTTGATGTACACTGTACCTCGGGTATATGATGTTTTATGTCATCTGCTTTAGCAGGGTGACAGGGATTACTTTACTTGTCTGTCTGTTCATATGTCCCATCTGTCTGTCAGGCTTTTTTAATGTTCGAAGGTTACACGCATACAGATACGTAGATAATATGTATAACTTAAAACATTTCCAAGGATAGCTCCTTTACTTTACTTTCAAACCCAATATTGTGACCACTCTTTAGTTTCGTTTCTTTGAGACAATTGTAAAGAGTGGTCACGACATACGGTTTGATGGAGAAATGCCGATTTTAGTAGTTGAATATGCCTTTTTATTATCTATTGGTCTGACACATATTCCTCTGAACATTCTTGTATTTCAGATATTGTTTATGGTTGGTAAAGGCTATCTATTCCCTGATGTTAGCAAAGTGAGGAATGACTGTCCTAAAGCTCTGATACGATTGTCGCAAGAATGTTGTCAGTTTGACAGAGACAAGCGCCCACTGTTCCAGCAGGTCAGTTTGATGCTAGTGTTCAAACATAAGTTACTATAGTTCCCATTGGAGTTTTTGAATTATAACCAAGCACCAATATTTATAGCAGTAGCAATCTTAGATTGCATAATTCTTCCTTTTCTTTTCAAAAAGAAATTGATCAGTTAACCCTTTCCTTGATATAAATGCTTTTTCATACTTTGCAAACAGAGTAGACTCCAATCAGATGGCTTGTATAGCAGCGAAAACCTATAGCAGCCATCTAATCAGGGACTCCTCTGTTTGCATCTGATCCTACAGATTTTTGCCTATAAAGCCAAAAGTTCCCTTGAAAGTTTTACTTTATAAAACTTGATTTAATGAATAGATCAGCTCGTGCATAATTTCATAATTCTTGTGCATCCAATCCTCATACACCAATGGGAGGATTTACTTCAAACTTTGACAAATGAACAATTTTGATGTGAAGATTGTTGTAAGGAAGAGAATCTTGGCTCCGACTATTTTTACAAGAATTATGATACTTTGAAATTTTCTACACCGTAGAAGATATAGTGAAAATATCTTGTGTGTCCAAACTCCTCATACACCATTGGGAAGAATTGTTAACAACTTTCTCAAATGAACAACCTTGATCTTAAGATGAAGATGATCGTAAAGAAGAGAATCTTTGTTCTGACCAGCTTTACCAGAGTTACAAGACTTCATGAAGAAGTAAATTTTTGTGGTTACCATTTTGCCAAAGCTACTCAACTCTGTAACTTTTTTTTAGCTCACCTGGCACAAAGTGCCAGGTGAGGTATTGTGAGGGGGCAGTGTCCGGCGTCGTGCGTATGTGCGTCGTGCGTCGTGCGTCTTCAACAATTTACTTAAACATCTTCTTCTCTGAAACCACAAAGCCTAGACCTTTGATATTTGGTATGTAGAATCATCTAATGGTCCTCTACAAAGATTGTTCAAATTATGTCCCCCGGACCAAAAATGGCCCCGCCCTGGGGCTTATCAGTTTTTCTTAGGAAAATCTTTAAAAATCTTCTCCTCTGAAACCGTAAGGCCTAGACCTTTGATATTTGGTATGTAGCATCATCTAATGTTCCTCTACAAAGATTGTTCAAATTATGACCCCCGGACCAAAAATGGCCCCGCCCCGGGGCTTATCAGTTTTTCATAGGAAAATCTTTAAAAATCTTCTTCTCTGAAACCGTAAGGCCTAGACCTTTGGTATTTAGTATGTAGCATCATCTAATGGTCCTCTACAAAGATTGTTCAAATTATGACCCCCGGGCCAAAAATGGCCCCGCCCCGGGGCTTATCAGTTTTTCATAGGAAAATCTTTAAAAATCTTCTTCTCTGAAACTGTAAGGCCTAGACCTTTGATATTTGGTATGTAGCATCATCTAACGGTCCTCTACAAAGATTGTTCAAATTATGACCCCCGGGCCAAAAATGGCCCCGCCCCAGGGCTTATCAGTTTCTCATAGGAAAATCTTTAAAAATCTTCTTCTCTGAAACCGTTAGGCCTAGACTTTTGGTATTTAGTATGTAGCATCATCTAATGGTCCTCTACAAAGATTGTTCAAATTATGACCCCCGGGCCAAAAATGGCCCTGCCCCGGGGCTTATCAGTTTTTCATTGGAAAATCTTTAAAAATCTTCTTCTCTGAAACCGTAAGGCCTAGACCATTGATATTTGGTATGTAGCATTATCTAATGGTCCTCTACAAAGATTGTTTAAATTATGACCCCTGGACCAAATATGGCCCGCCCCGGAGCTTATCAGTTTCTCATAGGAAAATCTTTAAAAATCTTCTTCTCTGAAACCGTAAGGCCAGGTGAGCGATTTAGGGCCATCATGGCCCTCTTGTTTACTATATACATGCTTCAGAAGAGGGGCATCCATATCCTATTAATACAATTTTAATAGAAAAAATAGAATTTCTTGGGTTCTGGTTTGTAGTTTGCACCCCTCATTCTAAGTATCCAAGGTTTAGAAAAAAGTGTGCAACGTACTAACTTGTCAAAAGACTGTTATTATTTTGAAAAGTAATTTCTGAAAACTGTAATGATTTCAAACAATATATATCTTAATGATATTCCAAAATTAACATATAGTTTCTGTATTTCAGATTCTTGCATCCTTAGAAATGTTAGTGAGTTCCTTACCAAAGATTGGTCGGAGCCGTTCAGAACCAATCATGAACAGTTCCCATTCAGATGACCTAGATGTGATGTACATGTGCGCATCACCAAAAACTCCAATAAACAGTCACTACAACCAATTCTCGTTCTTGCACTACTGAGACGCGGACATTAAATTGCTGCGGTGCACAGAGCTTACAGATAGCAACTGTGCTTTATTGGTGCTAGACAGGGGGGCCAGACGTGACACATACGTACACACGCGTAACCCTTCGTCTGATCAGAACAGTCCCAAAGAGCTTTCATCAATTAACCTAAGGTGTCAGTTTTGTGAGAGGAGATTCTGTAGCTAGGATCCCAGATGAGAGATGTGTAAATATTTTTTTCAAGTTTCCATGGTTACCACATTGGATAATTTATTCAAATACCTTGGATCAGGTCAACTGGTTATGCATAGGAGGAGAGATAATAAAGGTGCTGTGAGATATTTGAATATATTACCCTGAGAAGAGGGTAATAATTAGCAAAAGTCATGAAGTGGTGAGATTTCCAGATTATTGTGATTTCATAACAGAATTTTCCGTTTTTTGGAAAAATTTGGAAACACAGATTCCAGTGAAATGTGTTATTGGAGTAGAAGGAAGGTTGCTGTTGACTAGGAAATAGCAGTGTGTAATGCTAATTACATAAACAATTCTGTTGGTTTCCTAGGAAACAGATTTGTGGAATTTTGAAAAAAAGTGAAACTGCTGGTTTTCAAGAAAGATTTACGCTTCTAGCGGGTTTTGAAAGGAAATTTTGCAAATAAACTTTCAAAGCAGGCAAGTGATATACAAACAGCAAGAATCAGTAGGACATGTTGTTATGAATGTGCAAAAAATACGGTGTTTTGTTTTAATTAAGTTATGTTATTTCTTTTTTAATGATGTGATTTCTGATTGGCTGAGTTGGGTACATTTCACGGAGTGCTAAGGGGCATTATACCGGTACAACTGATTATGGTGTATGTGCAATGTGTGACTCTAACTTATTACTGACGTGGATCTAATGGCTTACTCGATTTTTATTTGAGAGCTCTGTAGATAAGAGGTTTATCCATATTTCTTTATTTCTTAGCCAATCCCTATCTTATAGGTACTCTTATGAATTGTTTCTGTAGCCCATCCCCTCCTGTCAATGCCTTTTGACACCTCTTTAAAATTATTTACTTTTTGAAACCATTGTGATAAATAGAGCATTTGCCTCATCGAATCAGATGCTCTATTTATCACAATGGTTTCAAAATTACACAATTCTGAAATTTTCCTTTTTTTCTAGTAAATGCTCCTTTTCAGTAGATTTATTCCAAGAGGTAGCCTATGAAGGAAATGGGTAACCCTTTCCCTCATATAAATGCCTTTTCATGCATTTGCAAACAGAGAAGACCCAGATCAGACGACTCCTATGGAAAACGTCTGATCAGAGTCTGCTGTGTTTGCTTTTTGACATAATATAGATTTGGTTCTACAGATTTTATTAAAGCAAAAACATTCCTTGAAAAGTTTACATTATAAAAAATAAATAAATATTCATGATGAACTACTGAATATTCATTAACATATATTTATAAAGAAATATGAAAGGTGGAACATTGTATACATTTTAGAAAGCAAAGAAACACACCTATTAAATTCTATTAGCAAACAGAGCAGACCCTGATCAGATGGCTCCTCTAGGAGCCGTCTGATCTGGGTCTACTCTGTTTGCGATTGCGTGAAAACACGTCTATATGAGGGAAAGGGTTAAGGTGGTGCTAATGAGATTGAACAAGGTAGGGTTTGGTTGAGATATATAGAAAACGTAAGAGATTTCTAAATACGCCTCTCAGCTGGAGCTCTGTGTTTGAGCCGTGCCAATGGACAGACAGGGTTGCTTTGGTGATTTGTAAAATGTGTAGATCCAGACCATTGGTTACTTCAAAGTTATGTTGTTCTGATGAGGGTTAGCTGTAATGCTCATGAGTTTTGACAATATTTCATAATATTGTCGTAGTTGACCAGCATGGTTAACCCCTCATCAGAGACAGTGTTGTACATTGTACACAATAGGTTGGTGGTTCTACCCAGATGTTCTTCTGTGCACGAAACAATGCAATTTGTTCCGTGCACAGAGGAACCTCTGGGGTCTTCCTCCACCTGTACTTAGCTGGATGTCGTGATATGACTGAAATAAAATGTTAATGCGACATAAAACCTGATAAAACCAAACCAAACATTGTACCCAAGATTGTTTGTCTAGTTTTACACTGTTTACAACTTTCAAAGACCCAAAGATACGTTTTCCCAGCTGTAGATGAGATGCATATTGATCTATCAAAATCTCTTATTGTTCTTCCACATTCTGTCTTACTGCTACTTTTAACCCTTTCCTCCATAAATACGCCTTTCTACGCCTCTGTAAAAGTCACTTTATGAAACAATTGTGATAAATAGAGCATTTGCTCCTTTAGGAGCAAATGCTCTATTTATCACAATGGTTTCAAACTACTAAATTCTAAAAAATTTCCTTTTCTCTACTTAATGCTCCTTTTCGGTAGATTCGTTCAAAGAGGTTGGGTCTAAAAATAGCATATGGAGGAAAGGGTTAGGAGTTGCCTCTCTGGGCTGGTTTTAATGAATAGCAACAGCAAGATATGGTTTGGCAGAGAAATATAGAAATTAGTTTATTCAAATTTCTTAACCCTTTACTCGATAAATGTCCATTTCTACACTTTTGCAAACAGAATAGACCCTGATCAGACAGCCCTTGTAGGAGCTGTGTTATCAGGATGTGCTCTGTTTGCTTATGGAATAATATAGATATGATACTAGAGTTTCTGCTTTGGCCAAAAGTTCTTAAGTTTATGTACCATTATACCAAATTTGTCGTGTCAATAGTCATGATGTTATTATTTCTCGCCAGAATGTTAATGGAGTAAAGGGTTAAATACACCTCTTATCAACAGCTCTGTGCTACCATGTCATGGCTCATTTGTCAGCAGCTCTGTGCTACCATGTCATGGCTCATTTGTCAACAGCTCTGTGCTACCATGTCATGGCTCATTTGTCAACAGCTCTGTGCTACCATGTCATGGCTCATTTGTCAACAGCTCTGTGCTACCATGTCATGGCTCATTTGTCAACAGCTCTGTGCTACCATGTCATGGCTCATTTGTCAACAGCTCTGTGCTACCATGTCATGGCTCATTTGTCAACAGCTCTGTGCTACCATGTCATGGCTCATTTGTCAACAGCTCTGTGCTACCATGTCATGGCTCATTTGTCAACAGCTCTGTGCTACCATGTCATGGCTCATTTGTCAGCAGCTCTGTGCTACCATGTCATGGCTCATTTGTCAACAGCTCTGTGCTACCATGTCATGGCTCATTTGTCAACAGCTCTGTGCTACCATGTCATGGCTCATTTGTCAACAGCTCTGCTACCATGTCATGGCTCATTTGAGATATGCTACCATGTCATGGCTCATTTGTCAACAGCTCTGTGCTACCATGTCATGGCTCATTTGTCAACAGCTCTGTGCTACCATGTCATGGCTCATTTGTCAACAGCTCTGTGCTACCATGTCATGGCTCATTTGCTGTGGTAATTAATGCTTCTTCATTAAAGGGAAACAATACAGACTAACTGTAGGATGGATCGAAGAGGGCCTGTAGTTCCGGAACTTAAAAAGGCTCTTTTGCGTTTTGAACTAGATCAATATGTCTGCAGGAAGTAACCTGTCTTTTGGGTAAAACAGAACTTACTGAGTAAAGACAGTGTTAATTGACAAAAGAAAGGGGGTTGAGTAGACCAGAGGATCTACTGATGGGAATGTTGTTCTGTGACATGTGATGATCTAAACACTGTGATTAACGTATACTGGTGAATGCATGGATAACTTACTGGTGAATGCATGGATAACTTATTGGCATGAATGATGTACATTTGTATCTTCACAAAGGGAAGTTTTTATTGATGACACTGCTGTTTAAGGTGATTTTTTATTTTGGGAAAGTGCCTTGGACTCTTTGATTTCTCTAACCCTTGAGTTTTAGCATTTTCCTGCAACAAAATACTGGTCGTTTTCTGAGTCATTTTCTTTAACCCTTTCCCTGTTGAAGATTAACCATTTCGCTGTTCTTTGTTTATTACAAATTTCAATACCTACTGAATATACATGGACAAAATAGTTATAATGAAATATGGAAGTTGGAACATTGTAGCCCTTTAAGAAAGAAAACCCCCCCCAGATATATCAAAGTCTATTAGCAAACAGAGCGGACCCTGATCAGACGGCTCCTAGAGGAGCCGTCTGATCTGGGTCTTCTCTGTTTGCAGGTGCATGAAAACGCGTTTATATGAGGGAAAGGGTTAATATAAGAAATAATGGCATGAATGTTTATTACCTGAATTTTATAGTTGCGTATTATACACAAGAAATTAGGTATTTGTAGACACTTAAGAGTCAGCTCTGTTATTGTGATTTTATAAGCAAACAGAGCAGACCCTGGTGAGATTGATCCTATAGAAGTCATTTGATCTGGATCTACTGTGTTTGCAAAGGCATGATAAAGCGTTTATATGAGGGAAAGGATTAAAGTTCTTTCATAATAACCATAACAGAAAGGTTCATTAGATTGTTAGCAGATAAGGAAAACTTTACTTTTATCTTTCAGTTGTCTGTTTTTTTCTTCTTTATTTTAGCGAATTGTTTTGGTAAAATTTACAGTAAAACCTCTCTCTATTAAGAATTTTTATTCAGGGTCTATATGGCAGGTGATAGCCTTATCCTGTCCCCGTTGAATATTTATGTAAAAAAATAATGACATCATGAATATCTGTGGGCTCAATTTTTGTAATGGCATATGTACACACTTTTTATATTGTAAAAGCTGTAGTCTCATCTTTTCTGATCAGAGCAGACCCTGATCAGATGTGGGTCTACTTGGTTTGCAAAGGTTTGAAAGCATTTGTATGAAGGAATAAAATTACTCAGAAAGCTAACATTGTAATTTTCAGTTCCATTTTTCATTTAGTAGAGACTTTATTTAACCTTTACTGAATGAATACTGGTGTAGTAAAATATTTATGAGCTACAGTTTGATGACAATATATGATCAAGAGAGTGTTAACACATTATCCCCTAGTGATGCATTTTTGCGCGTCTGTAGAATTCACTTTATGAAACCATTGTGATAAATAGAGCATTTGCTCCTATAGGAGCAAATGCTCCATTTATCACAATGGTTTCACACTACAAAATATTAAAATTTTACTTTTCTCAAGTAAATGTTCCTTTTGTGTAGATTTATTCAAAGAGGTTAGGTCTAAAAATAGCCTATGGAGGAAAGGGTTAAAAGGTGTATTTATGGATTAAAGGTATAGAGAGGGCTTTATGTTTTATGAAGGGTCATGATACTATCATATATATTGTTAGAGGTGGGATCTTTTGGCTTTTATCCATATCCTAACCTATTACCTGATAGAAGCACCTTTGCAAACAAAGTAGGCCAAGATCAGATGGCTCCTGTTGGAGCTGTCTAATCGGGTCTGCGCTGTTTGCTGAATGAACAATATAGATAGGATTCTACTGTTTCTGCCTGTCAAAAATTCCAGTATTCTTGTACCATTATAAAAATTATTTTTATAAATCTAATTAATATTCATGAAGTCATGAGTTTTACATGAATATTCAACACGTAAAGGGTTATACACTTAGAAGTTTTGCTACATGTATATATTTGCCCAGTATTTGCTGTTTGCAAAAAGTGTTTACTGCAATTCTCGAATTAAATTTTCTTCCATTTCTCTTTATATATACATGTATTTATAGTCATTGTCAAACAGGTTGGATCCTGATTAGAACCATGTAACATGGCATCCCATATGGATCCAAGTTGTTGTAAAAGTTATTTGTCAATCTGTTACTTTTCAGCCAAACTCTGTCTTGTTGCTACTCATTAGAAATGCCGAGGAGAGGGACACAGAGAGCCTCGGAGAGGCATTTCTAATGAGTAGCAACAAGATGGGGGTTTCGCAGAGAAATATCAGAAATATTTTACGTAGATTTTCCAAATACAAGTCTTATCTACAGCAATCGTAGTCGTTTTCTGATTCATTGGAAAGCAACACCAGTGTCACTGTTTGATGGACTAGAACCACTAGGGCATATTTCTCCATGAACCATTTCCCAAATAAATATTCATGTAAGAAATACTGACTGTATGAAGATTAATTACTTGAATTAATGGCATATAAATGTAGAATATTAGGCCTTGGCAGAAATTATGGAGTCCGATGCATTTTTATTCCATAAGCAAACAGTGGTCAATATAGGGAGGTTTTAGTGTATTCTTTGTACAATATCCCATAGGTTTAAGATGATCAGATTTCAAGAAATGGAAAAAAGGTGACATTTATACACTCTCTTGACCTATATTTCATTGTGATATGCCATAACATTGACAGTAAATTGTGTGCATTAAGAGGCTAATATAATAATTTCTGACCTGCTTTCTCTAATTAGGTGTTATATGTACTCTATCACAAGGAAATGTGATCTCAAGGCTTTGCAAACGGTATACACCTACATAAGTATTTCCAAAGACTTCACTAATTTTACCCTTCTCTTCATGTAAATACCTTTTCATGCTTTTACAGAGTAGTCCTAGATGAGACGGCTCCTATAGCAGCCCTCTGATCAGGGTCTGCTCTGTTTGCTTATAAAATTATAATAGATCATCATCTGTTTCTTCCGTTTCTACCAATACCAAAAAATCTGGTATACATATGCCATTATAAAAATTCATTGTCATTATTTATTTTAATATCTGAATATTTAAACAAGAAAAGGGTTAACATTTTCCCTCATAGGCAATTTTTAGACCGATCCTCTTTGAATAAGTCTACCAAAATAAGGAGCAGTTACTAGAGAAATGGAAAATGTTAGAATTGTGTAGTATTGAAACCATTGTGATAAATAGAGCATTTGCTCCATAGGAGCAAATGCTCTATTTATCACAATAGTTTCAAGAAGTGACTATTTGAAAGGCGCATTTATAGAGGATATGGTTAAGTTAAGAGCTTAGCAAAAAGCTGTTGTAAAATACTAGGGATGGGACACAGTACTTGTGTTATCTGTTACTGGGTCGAACATTTAGTGCTGATTAGTATTTCTGGTATTTGAGTACCTGCAAAAAAGAGAAGAAAAATGTTTGTTTTGTTATTGTCATCTTGCTATATTACAACCTTTTGTTGTTTTTTGACAGACTGGCTTTTAATCACCCCCATTTCCACAGATCCTGTCACTATCATTGACACTTGATGGCTGATTGGATTCTAATCCCTCTAAAATGCCTATAAATTTGCATATCAAAATACAGCTAGGGCTATCATTGGGACCTCCTTTGGCATCTGATTGTGTTATTATAATAATTGGATGTTTGTGAAACAAACATCACATCTGAATGGTTTAATACCTGTCAATCAGTGTTTTTAATGTCTCTCAATAAAATGTTTTGTGATGAAAATAAAAAATCACCCATTGACTTTAACCCTTTCCCTGTTCTATGTTTATTTCAAATTTCAATACCTATTGAATATTCATTAACAAAGTAATTATAATGAAATATGGAAGGTGGAACTTTTTAGCCATTTTAGAAAATAAATAAACAGATTTTTCAATTCCATCAGCAAACAGAGCAGACCCTGATCAGACGGCTCCTCTAGGAGCCGTCTGATCTGGGTCTACTCTGTTTGCAAATGCGTGAAAACACATTTATATGAGGGAAAGGGTTAAATCATTGCGTAAAAGTAACAGAACGCATATGTTAGAAGCCATTTTAACAATGTGTTTATATTACTGCCACTGCTGTAATGGAGTATACTGCTGTGGTTGGTGGAAAGTACAGTTTTCTCTTACTTTGTTTAACAATTAAAACGTAATATGACAAATAAACATACTTAAAGTGATGTTTGTTCCAAATTTGCTTGATCTCTTTGTTTCAACCATCATTCATTGATATTTTAAATGTTTACCTGTTCAATAATTATGTTAGAAATAATAACATCATTCAGCATTTATTAGCTGAATTTTGATATCGGCATGTACACATGAATTGTTTGGTAGAAACTAAAGAGTTGGGGGTCTGTTAAAAAAATTATAAGCAAACTGAGCAGACTCTTATCAGATGGCTCTTAAATGAACTGTCTGATCTGGGTCTACTCTTTTGGTATAGGCAGGAAAAAGCATTTGTATGCAGGAAAGGGTTAAATACAATA
Organism: Azorinus chamasolen; assembly: GCA_963576725.1. Classification (NCBI taxonomy): domain Eukaryota; kingdom Metazoa; phylum Mollusca; class Bivalvia; order Cardiida; family Solecurtidae; genus Azorinus; species Azorinus chamasolen. Next base: position 15,499,207 of record OY755244.1, on the reverse strand, counting down.
TAACAACCCACAATATAGACAATGATCTGTAAAATTCAGCTTTCAGTTTTCCCTACAAAGTAGTGATATAATGATTGCAAAAGTGTTCTTTTTTAAATAATTTAGTGAAGACATTTTCTCCATTTATTTTCATTGAGAGGCCTTTGCAAACAGAGTAGACCAAGATCAGATAGCTCTTGCTTGAGCCATCTGATCAGTGTCTGCTCTGTTTGCTAATGAAACAATACAGTAAAACCTCTCTATAACGGCCACTAAATTGTGTTAATTAGTTGGTAATAAGGGCAGGTGGCTGCTTACAGGAAGGTGAAAGTAAAACAGAACACTCCTAGGAGCCTTTAACACAAAATACTTGATGTAATTTAGTGGCCGTTATGGAGAGGTTTTACTGTATAGATCTGATTGAATATCTGGTCCAAGGTTCAGCTGAATGATAATTATACATTCTTTATGTTGCATGAATATTCATGGAGTAATGGGTCAACTATTTCCTTCATATAAATGAGTTTTCATGCATTTGCAAACACAGTAGACCCAGGATCAGACGCCTCCTATAGGGGCCATCTGATCAGGGTCTGCTCTGTTCGCTAATGAAATTGAAAGATCTGTTTGTGTATTTTCTAAAATGGCTACAATTTTCCACCTTTCATATTTCATTATAATTATTTTGTCCATGACTACAATGTATTCAGTAGGTACTGAAATTTGAAATAAACAGAACAGGGAAAGGGTTAAGTTAAAACTGAAAATGTTTGTGTTAACCATTTATCTGATAGATAAGCCTTTAAATGTCATTTCAAACAAGAGTCAATCTAGATCAGACGACTCCTGTAGATCTGTCATGGCCTAAACGTCCCATGTTTATATGTCAATAATTAAAACTCTGATGATTAATCTTGATAAAGTTAATGATTTGAACAAGAATATTCATGTTGTAAAGGGTTAAGTCTTAACAAAACAGATGCACACAATAGTTTATAACAATAAAAATATAAACAACCATTTGCATGTAGGGTATTCAGTGCAAACAGCTAGTTTGAGGTCTGAACAAATTCGGTAGAGCTTCTGCGTACTTAACGGAGTACTCAAATCATGATTTAGGTACTTGTTCCCCTCCTTGATAAATACATTCTTGAACGTTTGTAAGTATTTGCTAAATTGTCCTCTATGTTCTGAACATAATGTTCTTTTAATTTTTCTTTCCAAAATCATGATCAAAGTGGCAAACAGTTTGCAATTTTACAAATTCTCTTGGTAGATTGTGTTTAACACATTACCCCCTAGTGACGCATTTTTGTGCCTCTATAAAATTCACATTGTGAAACCATTGTGATAAATAGAGTATTTGCTCCTATAGGAGCAAATGCTCTATTTATCACAATGGTTTCAAACTACAAAATTATAAAAAATCCTTTTCTCTAGTTAATGCTCCTTTTCGGTAGATTAATTCAAAAAGGTTGTGTCTAAAAATAGCGTAGGAGAAAATGAGTTCAGGTAGTAAGGCCCTTAACCCTTTACTCCTTAAATACGCCTTTCTACACCTCAGCAAACAGAGTAGACCCAGATCAGATGGCTCCTGTAGGAGCTGCACGATCAGGGTCTGCACTATAGGAGCTGTACGATCAGGGTCTGCACTATAGGAGCTGTACGATCAGGGTCTGCACTATAGGAGCTGTACGATCAGGGTCTGCACTATAGGAGCTGTACGATCAGGGTCTGCACTATAGGAGCTGTACGATCAGGGTCTGCACTATAGGAGCTGTACGATCAAGGTCTGCACTATAAGAGCTGTACGATCAGGGTCTGCACTATAGGAGCTGTACGATCAGGGTCTGCACTGTTTGCTTATGGAATAATACAGATCTAATTCTGCAGTTTCTGCAATCAAAACTTGTCTTGTCCTTGTGCTATGATGAATATTAATGTTATAATAAACAGAGTAGAACAAGATCAGACACCCTATAGGAGCCATCTGATCGGGGTCTGTTATGCCATTGTAAAAATTCAGCTTATACCTGTAAGTATAAATGATGGTATTATTTCTTAATGAATATTTAACAGGGAAAGGTTTAATTGCCCTTTCAGTGAGAGTTAACTGAGATCATGTGGCTCCTATTGTAGGAGCAGTGGAATTAGTGTTTGCTTATGGAATAGTTATTAGTACAGATCTGATTCTACACTGTCTGCCATGACCAAAAATTCCTGTGTTTATATGCCATCAAACTATTTAAATAATAATCATTATGTTAGAATGTTCATGAGGTAAAGAGTCCCTTCATTGCTTGAATTGGCTTTACAGTAAAACCTCTCTATAACAGCCACTAAATTGTGTTAATTTTTTGGTATTTAGGGCAGGTGGGTGCTTAAAGCAAGGTGAAAGTAAAACAGAACGCTCCTATAGGAGCGTTCTGTTTTACTTTCACCTTGCTTTAAGCAGCCACCTGACTTAAACACAAAATACTTGATGTAATTTAGTGGCCATTATAGAGAGGTTTTACTGTAATGGCATATATGCACTGGATGTTTGGTATTAGTAGAAACTATAGAGTCACATCTATTTTAATTTTGTATGAACACAGATCAGACCCTGGTCAGATGGCTCATGCATGAGCTGTCTTATCTGGGTCTTCTCTGTTTGCAAAAGCTTGAACATGATCAGATGGCCCCTTCAGGAGCTGTCTGATCTGGGTCTACTGTGTTTGCTAATGCATAAATATGTGTCCTCATATAAACACCTTTTCATACCTTTACATTTGTCTTTACAACAAAGTAGACCCAGATCAGAGAGCTCCTGTAGGAGGTGTCTGATAAAGAGTCTGTTCTGTTTGCTTATGGAATTAACCCTTTACCCCATGAATATTCATGTTAAAGAATTATTAGCTGAATTTGTATAATGTCATACGTACACAGGATCATTTGGTATTAGTAGAAACTATAGTCATATCTATATTATTTAATAAGCAAACAGCAGACCCTGATCACAGCTACTACAGGAGCCGTCAGGACTGGGTCTTCTCCGTTTGCAAAGGCATAGAAAGGCGTACTTATGGAGTAATGACTTGTACAGTTAATGTATCAGCCAAAAGTTCCTTTGAAAAATTTACATTATAGATATTAAGTAAGTGAATACATTATTCATAAAGTAATAAACTTCTGCATAAATGTTGATTGGGGAAAGAGTTAAGTGACCGCCATAGAGTTGTCTACAGTGTCAGTCATGTTTTATTTTCGTGTCAACAGGTTTACCGATTCCTTGGGAGTGAATGTGTGTTTGCCTTTAGATGATTCTTAACATTTAAACCGTGCCACAAGAAGAGATACCCCTGTAGCTTTGGTATCAATGTAGACTCAGATTAGCCACCATGTCTCTGTTGAATATTCATGTAAGAAATAATGACATCATGAATCTTAATTAACTGATTTTTTATAATGACATAATTATTATGTACTCAGCATTTCTTGGTACATGTATTGGTAAAAACTAGATTCAGATCTATCATAATTTCATAAGCAAACAGAGCTGACCCTGATCAGATGGTTCCTACAGGAGCTACCTGATCTGTGTCTACACTGTTTGCAAAGGTTTGAACAGGTGTTTATATGAGGGAAAGGGTTAACTCTTTACTCCATAATCCTACCTTTTTACTCCTTTGCAAATAGAGTATACCCAGATTAGATAGCTCCTGTAAGAGCCATCTTATCCAGTTTTATCCAGTCTGCACTGTTTACTTATGAAATGATAGTATAGTTTCTGTCATGATATCCAAATTCCTTGTTCATTGTGCCATTTTAAAAATCCACTTGATATTCATATCATTATTTCTTGCATGAATATGTAAGGAGTAAAGGGTTAACTCTTTAATCCTAGAATATTCATGTAATAAATAATTATGTCATGAATATTAATTAGATTCATTTTTATGGTGGCATATGACACTTTTTGCCAGGCCATACCTATATTATTCCTTAAACAAACAGAGCAGATCCTAATCAGAGGGCTCTTATAGGAGTCATCTGATCTGGGTCTACTCTGTTTGCAAAGTTGTTGAAAGGCATATTTATGGAGTGAAGGGTTAAACATAGAATGATATTTGTTTTGTTGTAGAGATGTTTATTGAATTTATCCCCCTGTGAATACCTGCAGCATTCAGTTTACCAGTACTATCAAAACTTTTATGCTCTGACTGGGCATTGAGAAGTAGTGGCTGGTCTGGATCAAATACATTGTTTGCCAGTGCCAGGTGGTATGTTTTCTTGTGTCACTGTTCATTTATATTATTGAAATGATTAGAGTAGAGGTGGAAGTTATCTTTGTGCAATTGAAACATGTCGGCGATTTCCGTAAGAATTCTATCTTCGAAGTGTGCTGGAGATCGCCGAATTTATATGATTGATCTTCGTGATATGCTTCATTTCTGATTTGTGTTTCTATCTGTCATGTTTCCTTTGTGTGTTTCTCGCGTCCTGTTCTCAATGCCTGCATGGTTTTAAAGTGTGGACATACAAGCTATTGTGGGTCACACAGATATCATAATAAAATAACAACAGATGTTATATGCGACTTTGTCTCTGTTTTTATCCACTACTCTGCCATTTCCAAATCTCTATGGCATTTTAACCCATTACCTCATAGGCTATCTTTAGATACAACCTCTATGAATAAATCTACCAAAAAGGAGCATTAACTAGAGAAAAGGAAACTTTTATAATTTTGTAGTTAGAAACCATTATGATAAATAGAGCATTTGCTCCTATAGGAGCAAATGCTCTGTTTATCACAATGGTTTCACAAAGTGACTTTTACAGAGTCGTCAAAATGAGGGAATGGGATAACCCTAATAGAGACTGCTTTGCAAACAGAATAGATCCGGATCAGGTGGCTTCTGTAGGAGGTACACTGCTTACTTACAGGATCATGTAGATGTCACAGTCAAAACTCCCAGTGTTTGTAATGCTATTTTAAAAACTTGGCTAAATATTCAGCTTAATCCATTCTCTCCTAAACTACTGTTACAGTATAAACTCTCTATAATGACCACTAAATTACATCAAGTATGTTGTGTTAAAGGCAGGTGGTTGCTTAAAGCAAGGTGAAAGTAAAACAACGCTCCTATTGGAGCGTTCTGTTTTACTTTCACCTTGCTTTAAGCAGCCACCTGCCCTAAACACCAACTAATTAACACAATTAAGTGGCCGTTATAGAGAGGTTATACCGTACACCCAACCTCATTGAATATATCTACTGAAAAGGAGCATTTACCACGAAAAAGGATTTTTTTTGTAGTTTTGAAATCAATGGAGTCAATGCTCTGTTTATCACAATTCTTTCAAAACTTTTACAGAGGCGTCAATAGGAGGAATGGGTCATTTGTTGTATGAATGTTCATAAAGACTAAATACTGTAAAGGACTCTTCAGCTCGTTCAGACTACATGTAGCAGTGACTTTGGGAAAACACATGACAATGGTATGGACCCAGAAAAGAGACTGAGTTACTTGATGTTACCTCTTCAACCTTCAGCACTATGAGCCAATAGTATGGACCTAGAACAGAGGCTGAGTAACTTGGCGTTACCTCTTCAACACTATGAGCCAATAGTATGGACCTAGAACAGAGGCCAAGTAACTTGGCGTTGCCTCTTCAACCTTCAACACTATTAGCCAGTAGTGTGCACCTAGAAAAGAGGCCAAGTAACTTGGCGTTACCTCTTCAACCTTCAACACTATGAGCCAGTAGTATGGACCTAGAAAAGAGGCCGAGTAACTTGGCATTACCTCTTCTACACTATGAGCCAGTAGTATGGACCTAGAAAAGAGGCTGAGTAACTTGGCGTTACCTCTTCAACACTATGAGCCAATAGTATGGACCTAGAACAGAGGCCAAGTAACTTGGCGTTGCCTCTTCAACCTTCAACACTATTAGCCAGTAGTGTGCACCTAGAAAAGAGGCCAAGTAACTTGGCGTTACCTCTTCAACCTTCAACACTATGAGCCAGTAGTATGGACCTAGAAAAGAGGCTGAGTAACTTGGCGTTACCTCTTCAACCTTCAACACTATGAGCCAGTAGTATGGACCTAGAAAAGAGGCTGAGTAACTTGGCGTTACCTCTTCAACCTTCTACAATATGAGCCAGTAGTATGGACCTAGAACATAGGCCAAGTAACTTGGCGTTACCTCTTCAACCTTCAACACTGAGCCAGTAGTATGGACCTAGAACAGAGGCTGAGTAACTTGGCGTTACCTCTTCAACCTTCTACACTATGAGCCAGTAGTATGGACCTAGAACAGAGGCTGAGTAACTTGGCGTTACCTCTTCAACCTTCTACACTATGAGCCAGTAGTATGGACCTAGAACAGAGGCCAAGTAACTTGGCGTCACCTCTTCAACCTTCAACACTATGAGCCAGTAGTATGGACCTAGAAAAGAGGCCAAGTAACTTGGCGCTACCTCTTCACCACTATGAGCCAGTTTCTGAAGACATGTGCCAACAGTTCGAATACAGATGAAACTGGATTCAAAATGCTTGAGACTCGGACATTGTTGGAATTTTCTTAACTCTTTACTCCATAAATAACGCCTTTGCAAACAGAGTAGACCCATGTCATATGACCAGGGTCTACTCTGTTTGCTTATGATATAGTATAGATATGATTCTACTGTTTCTATCTTGGCCATAAATTCCTGTGATCATTTGCAATTTTAACAGTTATTCTAATTTGTATTCATTGTCATTATTTGTAATACCAAAAGCTCACACGAGTGTGAAACAGTGTAGAGCCTGATGAAACTGCAATGCTGTGTCAGCATCTATCTGTATGTAGTTTACACTGATTACCTTATTCTTTTGCTCTATGAATATTCACATACGAAATAATGACATCATGAATATTAATTAGATTAATTTGTTATAACAGCTCTTGACACTGAAATTTGGATCATGGCAGAAACTTTAGAATCATATCTCATGTCATTAGCTAACAGATTGGGCCCTAATCAGAAGGCTCCTTTATGAATGTCTGATCTAGAGTAAAAGGTTAAGTTCGTCTCTAAAGCTGAATAGTTCAATTTGGCACCATTTTGGTAACTTTAATTTAGACTGACATAATAGCAAACTGTGTAGACCCTGATCCTTGAGCAGAATGATATGGGTGTACACTATTTGCTTAAGTACTTAGGCACTCAGATTATGTGCAAAGAGTGCACTGTTAGTTACTGTAGATGTACATGTTTGTCTAATCAGTTGAAGATCCAATTCATTCACACCATTAACCCTTTCCTCCATAAATATGCCTATGTATAAGTTACCTGTTGAAACCATTGCGATAAATAGAGTATTTGCTCCTATAGGAGCAAATGCTCTATTTATCACAATGGTTTAAAATTAAAAAATTCTAAAAATATTTTTTTCTCTAGTTAATGCTCCTTTTCGGTAGATGCATCCAAAGAGGTTGGATCTGAAAATAGCCTATGGAGGAAAGGGTTAAGCGAACAATCAACCACTGGTCTGATGACTCCTGCATCTGATATCAGTCTACTCAGTTTGCAAAATTGCAAAAAGGCATCTCTTTCAGGTAAAGGAAAAGGAAAAAGCTAATTCCTTGTAAAGAATGTATGAATATTTTTAGAATTAAAGCAGAACTTGTCCAACAGTTTTGCAGAAATCCTAAAGCTGAGCAGTTTTGAAACCATTGTGATAAATAGAGCAATATTTTTTTTATTGTTCTATCATAATAGTTTCAAGAAGTCACTTTTACAGAGGTGTCATAAGGCTAAATCTGAGGGAATGGGTTAAATTCATATTCATAGCTGGCTGGGTTTAACATGAATATTTCATTGAGTAAGCATTAAGGAGAATCTTGAAACAATTCCCATTCTAATCAACATTTTAGTACCCAAAGGGATTTTAAAAATTTATTGCAAAACGTGTTGTCTTTGTCAACTAGAATTGTAATAAACACAAAAATGTCAATATTTATTGCTATTTTTATTGCATGTTGGGTTGTAACATCAATGTATTCATATCTCAAAACTAATGCAGGAATTTTTAAAGTGGACTGGTTCAGGATTGTTTAACCCTTACAGTGCTGAATTTTCTAATGTACCATTCCAAAATTCAAATAAGTCAAGCTTATGGTGAATATTTCGGGATTTTCTAAGGCAAAGCCTAACATGACAAACAGTCCAGACCCTGATGAGAGGGATCCTTTAGGAACCCTCTCATCTGGGTCTACACTGCTTGCAAAGTACATCAGCAATTTGTATCCCACACTGTAAGGGTTAATGATGATGAAAGGTTATAATTTGTGAGGATTTTGTTTGATAAACAGTGCAGATCCTGTCCACAAAATTCATCTAGGAGCCCTCCTGTCTGGGTCCACATCTAGGAGCCCTCCTGTCTGGGTCCCTATCTAGGAGCCCCCCTGTCTGGGTCCACATCTAGGAGCCCTCCTGTCTGGGTCCACATCTAGGAGTCCTCTGGTCTGGGTCCACATCTAGGAGCCCTCTGGTCTGGGTCCACATCTAGGAGCCCTCTGGTCTGGGTTCACATGTAGGAGCCCTCCTGCCTGGGTCCACATCTAGGAGCCCTCTGGTCTGGGTCCACATCTAGGAGCCTTCTGGTCTGGTCCACATCTAGGAGCCTTCTGGTCTAGTTCCCCATCTAGGAGCCTTCTGGTCTGGGTCCACATCTAGGAGCCCTCTGGTCTGGGTCCACCTCTAGGAGCCTTCTGGTCTGGGTCCACATCTAGGAGCCTTCTGGTCTGGGTCCACATCTACGAGCCCTCCTGTCTGGGTCCACATCTAGGATACCTCCTGTCTGGGTCCACAACTAGGAGCCCTCTGGTCTGGGTCCACACCTAGGAGCCCTCCTGTCTGGGTCCACATCTAGGAGCCCTCTGGTCTGGGTCCACATCTAGGAGCCTTCTGGTCTGGGTCCACATCTAGGAGCCTTCTGTTCTGGGTCCACATCTAGGAGCCCTCCTGTCTGGGTCCACATCTAGGAGCCTTCTGGTCTGGGTCCACATCTAGGAGCCCTCGTGTCTGGGTCCACATCTAAGAGCCCTCTGGTCTGGGTCCATATCTAGGAGCCCTCGTGTCTGGGTCCATATCTAGGAGCCCTCTGGTCTGAGTCCACATCTAGGAGCCCTCTGGTCTGGGTCCACATCTAGGATACCTCTGGTCTGGGTCCACATCTAGGAGCCCCCCTGTCTGGGTCCACATCTAGGAGCCCTCTGGTCTGGGTCCACATCTAGGAGCCCCCCTGTCTGGGTCCACATCTAGGAGCCCTCTGGTCTGGGTCCACATCTAGGAGTCCTCTGGTCTGGGTCCACATCTAGGAGCCCTCGTGTCTGGGTCCACATCTAAGAGCCCTCCTGTCTGGGTCCACATCTAGGAGCCCTCCTGTCTGGGTCCACATCTAGGAGCCCTCTGGTCTGAGTCCACATCTAGGAGCCCTCTGGTCTGGGTCCACATCTAGGAGCCCTCTGGTCTGGGTCCACATCTAGGAGCCCCCCTGTCTGGGTCCACATCTAGGAGCCCTCCTGTCTGGGTCCACATCTAGGAGCCCTCTGGTCTGAGTCCACATCTAGGAGCCCTCTGGTCTGGGTCCACATCTAGGAGCCCTCTGGTCTGGGTCCACATCTAGGAGCCCTCCTGTCTGGGTCCACATGTAGGAGCCCTCGTGTCTGGGTCCACATCTAGGAGCCCTCTGGTCTGGGTCCACATCTAGGAGCCCTCTGGTCTGAGTCCACATCTAGGAGCCCTCTGGTCTGGGTCCACATCTAGGAGCCCTCTGGTCTGGGTCCACATCTAGGAGCCCTCCTGTCTGGGTCCACATGTAGGAGCCCTCGTGTCTGGGTCCACATCTAGGAGCCCTCTGGTCTGGGTCCACATCTAGGAGCCCTCTGGTCTGGGTCCACATCTAGGAGCCCTCTGGTCTGGGTCCACATCTAGGAGCCCCCCTGTCTGGGTCCACATCTAGGAGCCCTCTGGTCTGGGTCCACATCTAGGAGCCCCCCTATCTTGGTCCACATCTAAGAGCCCTCTGGTCTGGGTCCACATCTAAGAGCCCTCCTGTCTCGGTCCACATCTAGGAGCCCTCTGGTCTGAGTCCACATCTAGGAGACCTCCTGTCTGGATCCACACTGTATGCACTTGCCAGTACACTTGTTTCCGGCATTCAGTGGCCAATAATGTGCTAATAGTCAATTCTTTAACCCTTTACTCCAAAAAATAAGTCTTTGTACACATTTGCAAACAGCCAGATCAGACTATAGGAGCCGCTGATCAGGATCTGATCCGTTTGCTTATGAAATAATATACACGTGATTTTTCAGTTTATATCTTGTCCAGAAAATCTTTATTTCATAATGTCACTATAAAATTTCATCTAATTGATATTCATGATGCTATTATTTCCTTCATAAATAATCATAGAATAAAGGTTTGAATATGTCTTTGGGGCCATATATAAGTGGTAAAGTACACAAGAGTCATGCATTTCTTTTCTTTTTAGCTCACCTGAGCCAAAGGCTCAGGATGAGCTATTGTGACCGTGATCCGTCCGTCCACATTTTCAAATGACATCTCCTCTGACACCGCTAACCCGATTTTAACCAAATTTTGTCAGAAGTATCGGTGGCTAGGAAGAACGAAGTATTGTTCATATTATGTCCCCCGGACCAAAAATGGCCAAGGGCTTATCAGTTTTTCATAGTAAAAACTTTAAAAATCTTCTTCTCTGAAACTGTTATGCCTAGACCTTTGATATTTGGTATGTAGCATGATCTAATGGTCTTCTACAAAGATTGTTCAAATTATGACCTCCGGACCAAAAAATGGTACCGCCCAATGGCTTATAAGTTTTTCATAGGAAAATCTTTAAAATTCTTCTTCTCTGCAACAGTAAGGCCTAGACCTTTGATGTTTGGTATGTAACATGATCTAATAATCTTCTTCAAAGATTGTTCAAATTATGACCCCCAGACCAAAAATGGCCCCGCCCAAGGCTTATCAGTTTTTCATAGGAAAATCTTTAAAAATCTTCTTCTCTGAAACTGTAAGCCCTAGACCTTTGATATTTGGTATGTAACATGATCTAATAATCTTCTTCAAAGATTGTTCAAATTATGACCCCTTGACCAAAAACGGCCCCGCCCAAGGGCTTATAAGTTTTTCATAGGAAAATCTTTACAAATCTTCTTCTCTGAAACTGTAAGGCCTAGGCCTTTGATATTTGGTATGTAACATGATCTAATGGTCCTCTACAAATTCTGTTCAAATTATTACCCTTGGACCAAAAATGGCCCTGAACCAGGGCTTATCAGATTTTCATAGGAAAATCTTTACAAATCTTCTTCTCTGAAACTGTAAGGCCTAAACCTTTGATATTTGGTATGTAGCATGATCTTATGGTCCTCTACAAAGATGGTTCAAATCATAACCCCTGGATCGAAAATTGCCCTGCCCCAGGGCTTATCAGTTTTTCATAGGAAAATCTTTCTCTGAAAATGTAAAGCCTAGAGTTTTAATATTTTGTATGTAGCATGATCTAATGGTCCTCTACAAAGAAATGTTCAAATTATGACCCATTGGCCGAAAATGGCCCCTCCACCAGGCTCTTTAAACATCTTCTCTTAAACTAGAATGCCTAGACCTTTGATATTTGGTATATACATGTATATCATTATTTGTTATATCAGTATACCATTATTTAATAGTCCTCTACCAAGATTGTTCAAATTATGATCCTCCGGCAGAAATGGCCCCACCCTGGGGTTTATCAGTTTTGCATAGTCCTTTAAAAATCTTGCTGCTTTGCCTTGTGGTTCTCTACCAAGATTGTACAAATGATGACTTCTGGGTAAAAAATGGCCCCGCCCTGGGGGTTATCTCGGGTGAGCGCTTCAGGGCCTCATGGCCCTCTTGTTTAGCTATGGAAAACTTTCATCAAATAGTATTTTGCTCAGATATAGCACTTTTTAGCTCACCTAGTACAAAGCGCCAGGGTGAGCTAGGAGGGTCTCCCTGTGGCTGTCATCGTCCATTGTCAACAATTACTTTAAATTACTTTAAATGACAATTTCTAAACCACTGACTGGATTTTCACCAATGTCACTGGAATGATCTGCAACTCAATCAGATTTATACAGATTGTTTCGGTCCGCTGCATAAATAGGCCACACCAGCTGAAAATAAATTTAAACAACGGATTTTTTCAGTATCTAAACCCACTAAATTTCGATAATTCTCTGTCCAAGTGATATAAACTGTTCCTTACCACTATATAAGTACAACGTATAAGTCACGGGAACTACAAATAATCCTTATGCAACAATTTCTTTAACCCTTTCCCTCATATGAGTGCCTTTTCGAACAATCAGCATTTTCAAACCGTGTAGACCCAGATCATGGTCTGCTCTGTTTGCTTATGGAATTATAAAGATCTGATTCTACACGTTCTGCCACAGTAAAAACGTCCTGTATCCAGGTACCATTATAAATAAGCAGCGAATTAATATGATTATTTCTTACATTAATGTAATGCAGAGAAAGGTTTAAACCACATCTCCTAAGGCTACAGTCACACTAGCGCTTGCAATTGTTAAAGACCACCGGCGACCTCTGAGACCTCTGAAACCAGCGATCGTCTCCAACTAAATTAAAAAAAAATGATTCGCAGTCACATTGGAGATGCATTTGCGACCACCGTAAGACAGGTTGTTGAAGATCGTGCGCCAAGTCACTGGTATTCGTACGAATTCCACAATCACTTCTGACCTGTTGTGTGGTCACATGGTCTATGCCTAGTTGCAGGTAAACTTTAGGCAGTTGCTGGTGATCGCACAACAGTCGTAGGTAATTGTAGAAAGGTCACTAATAGTCGTACAATTGTAGGGAAGATCATCAAGGATCAATTAAAGATTGTTGGAGACCTTCCTATGACGATTGAATGCTTGCCTAAACCCTCTTAGGTTACCTCTTAAAGATCACCGGTGTCCAGTTCAATTGTAAGGAGGTTGTTGTGCATGATCAACCTCCTCTCAGCGAATGAAACTAGTCACACAACAAGAAACGATTACCAACAATTACTGAAGACCACCCGCGATTATCAGTAACTTGTTGTGCGACTTTCGTACGAATATCGACAACAAGAGGTCACTAGAAATCGTAAAAAGGTCATAAGTGGTCGTAGGCCAAGTGGGACTAGTCACTGAGATTGTTGTACATGATCAACAACCTCTCTACGACTGAAATATGACTGAAATTGGTGGCACGATTGGAAATGATTACCAATGATTACTGAAGACCACCCTTGATTAACAGTGACTTGTCGTGCTACCTTTGTACGAATATTGGTGACCAGATGTTGCTAGCAATCGTAAACAGGTCTTAAGGGGTGGTAAGGCCTTGTGAGACTTGGTCTTAAACCGCTGAATGGATTTTTCACCAAGATGTCAAAGGGAAGATTTGTAGGTGAACTTCTATCAGAATTGTTCCAATCTGCTTTATAAGTAGGTCACGGAGCTAAAAATAGATTTTAGTAAATATAATTTCTTTAAACATCTCCTGAACAGCAGAATGGATTTCCATCAATGGGAATGGAATGATTTGCAGGTAACTCTCCATTTGATTGTTCCAGTCTGCTGCATAAGTAGGTCATATGAGTCAAAAATAGATTTTAATGCATAATGTCTTTAAGCCTTTACTCTATAAATATGCCTTTTAATGCCTTGCAAACAGTGTAGAACCAGATCAGACAGCTCCTGTAGGATTAGTGATCAGGGTCTTCTCTGTTGGTTTATGGAATAATACAGATCGCATTCTACAGTTTCTGCCAAGTAAAATATTTCCTGTGTTCATGTACCATTATGGGAAAACAAAATAATGATCACGATATAATAATCATATTTTTATTTCTTACATGAATATTCATAAAGTAAAAGGGTAAACAGCATCTCCTAAACCTCTGAATGGACCAGCGTCCAGGAATAAACTGTACATAGGTGACCCTCTGTCAAAACAACATCTCCTAAACCTCTGAATGGACCAGCCACCAGGAATAAACTGTACATAGGTGACCCTCTGTCAAAACAGCATCTCCTAAACCTCTGAATGGACCAGCTTCCAGGAATAAACTGTACAAAGGTGACCCTCTGTCAAAACAGCATCTCCTAAACCTCTGAATGGACCAACGTCCAGGAATAAACTGTACATAGGTGACCCTCTGTCAAAACAGCATCTCCTAAACCTCTCAATGGACCAGCCTCCAGGAATAAACTGTACATAGTTACCCTCTGTCAAAACAGCATCTCCTAAACCTCTGAATGGACCAGCCACCAGGAATAAACGGTACATAGGTGACCCTCTGTCAAAACAGCATCTCCTAAACGTCTGAATGGACCAGCCACCAGGAATAAACTGTACATAGGTGACCTTCTGTCAAAACAGCATCTCCTAAATGTCTGAATGGACCAGCCACCAGGAATAAACTGTACATAGGTGACCCTCTGTCAAAACAGCATCTCCTAAACGTCTGAATGGACCAGCCACCAGGAATAAACTGTACATAGGTGACCCTCTGTCAAAACAGCATCTCCTAAACCTCTGAATGGACCAGCGTCCAGGAATAAACTGTACATAGGTGACCCTCTGTCAAAAAAGTAAATATTCATGTATGAAATAATTATATCATGATTAGTAACTCGATTTTTTGTTCATAATTGCACTTGAGCACAGGAAATAATAATAACTGTAGAATAAGATCTGTATAATTTCATAAGCCAACAGAGAAGCTCCTGAATAATGATTAGTAGTTAATGAACCTCATAGCTCTGTATAACCTTTGGTAGCTTTGCAAACATAACAGACGATTCCTGTTTGATCAAGGTGTAAAGAGACAATATAGATTTGATCCCACAGTTTTGCCAGGCCAAAAGATTTTCTTGTTCAATAATATATGTAAGGGAGACAAATCTTCCTGTCTTATAGCATGCACTTCGCTTACAGGACCATCGACTGTCAATCAAGTGACGTCATGTGTCTAGCGCGAATTTCATTGAACGCACCTGCCTTGCGATTCAAAATCTACGACGTGGGCGGGGTTTCGTGTGTTTTGGGGCACATTTCGAAAACACAATTGTAGGACGCTTGGGTGAATTTACAAAAAAAGGAAGATTACATCTACTATACATAACATTATCTACTTCCGCCGTGATGGGATTATTGTGAATAAGGTGACAACAGTGTATGACAGGAAGGTTTTCTTTGATTCTTGTGGATTTTACTTGGTGATTTAATTTTTCTTGGCGCGTGCCTTTTATCGCATGCTAAAATACTGACCGAACGTAATGATGTTCGCCGGGGATCGCTGATTTTTGGAATTTTAGGAAACGTTTTTATCTGCGACTTAACAATGGCAACGTGCGGGGCACCATGCTCCCCGAGCCAGACCAGAGCAAATGAAAGTGACATGGTAATATTTACGATATTATATTTTGGTTTCATTCATTCATAATTGTTGGCTTTAAATCGAGTCTTTCAGTTACCCTTTCCCTGTTGAATACTTCATGTAAGAAATAACGATAGCGTGAATATTTATAAGCTGATTTTATAATGACAAATGTAAACATGAATTTTGGTACTGTAGAATTATGATTTCATACGCAAACAGAGTAGACCCTGATAAAGGACCCGTCCGGGTCTACTCTGGTTGCAATGATTTGAAAAAGCGTTTGTAGGAAGGAAAGGGTTAAATTAATATCTGTACTGATGTCTTTTAAAGGGATCTGGTCATCTCGTTACCTTGCCATTTCGTAACCGGCCAAATCTGGTCACTTCGTAACCGGTTTCTTGGTCGTTTCGTAACCGGTCGAGTCATCTCGTAACCACTGTTAAATTACATTATCATGATGAAAGAAGTGCTAATTGATCTCTTCGTGTCCTCCATAACTGTTCAAATCATTTTAATGAGCAAGTTGCGCATATGATACAGCAGCGGAAAAACTACAAAGACTAATTTTTTTACACGATTAAACCTTGTTATTTTCCAGATCGTGTTGGCCAAAATTGGACGATCAGTGCATATAGCCTCTGATCACTTCATTGAATTTTACAGTCCATTAGATGTACGAATCTAATTTTACAGTCCATTAGAAGTACGAATCGACTGGAATATATAATATTTCATAACTCAGAGAATAATAATCTTACTTTCATTGACCTTTCGACTTTATCGCAATCTGTGAATACCGATCAAGCTAGACAATAGTGTGCGATATGTACAGTCTAATGTAAGAATATGCTTCTGAGTTATTAAATATTAAATTCCAAATGACGATGCCTGAAGGGAACAATCCATACTGTAGTCATAGCCGGGAATTACTTCAAGAAAATAGTTCATGGCAGTATGAGACACTATACATGTATAAAAGTATCTTTTATCACTCTACGGCGAATAGCCTTTGAATAGGGACTTGAATTGTGAATGAATAATATGCCATGGACAAAGTTGTAATATTAACCATTTCCTTCATAAATATGCCTTTATACACATTTGCAGAGTAGATCCAGATCTGACTGATCCTATAGGAGGCATATAATTATACGGCCTAAAGCTGTGTCAAAGTGGTTACGTTGATTAGGTTTTAAAAAGACACGTGGTCGTGTTTATCAAACGTGTCCAACTAAAGGTAGACACGGCACAAGTCCAATTAATGTATTTGATAGCACGGGCCGAGGTGTGAAACATTGTCCCATGAATAATCACATCAGCGTAGAAAGGCGTATGTATGGAGTAACGGTATAAAAATAATTCAGATACAACTCTTCCCACTTGCAATATTTGTAATTCAATCAGTGTCGTATTCCGGAATACATATCAATGTTATCGGCTTTTGTTATCGGCTTTTGGCGGTACCTGTGATCTCGGGCGGACACTATTAATTGGCACGTGTAAATGCGAAAGTAGCGGGTTACTTAATGCAATCAGTGATATCACAGAGACACCGATTATGACACGTGTTTTAAAAATAGACTATTTCTGTGTTTTTTACCATCATTTTTCATTAATCATCATTATGTCTTTCACAACTAGTACGAACCCTGGTCGAAATAATGTATGATCATATGTATAATGTATGATGTAGAAAGTTTAATCTTTAACTTTCTTAACCCTTAGCCTGCTCGATTCGGCTGAGACATCGATTACAACACTTCTTTTTATTTATTCATTTATTTTGTGTGTGTGTGTGTGTGGGGGGGGGGGGGGGGGTATCTGAATATAAATATTTATTCTATGTTAATAAAATCGACTCTCAAATCACTATCAACCGTTGTTTTTCCTAGTAAATTGTAAATGATATTAATTTTGTCTACATCTCCTATCCGTGCTTATAAATAAATTACAAAATTGTAATCAAAATATATTCAATACCATTTGTTTATTAATAGAAAAAAAAACCTTACCAGTATCACAGCCTCTGTGCTGCCATTCTCCACAGGAGTCGCAACTCACTGCTTGGTGACGCTCGGAGACAACTTTCAGACAAGATATACAATGGGAACTCATGACTGCGAGTGATGAAAGCTTTAACAACGGCTGTTTATATGTGTCTATCACATAATACATTGTCAGTTTGAAATGAAACTGCGTGTATAACATCAAATAACGTTAATTGACAATTATCATTCTAATTACTCCTGATTATAATTGCTATCAACAAACTCTGCTAATTGTACTTAATTAATTAAAGTTGTTTTTCGGTCGCAACAAAAATCTGTTTATACCAATTAAATCCGGATTAAAATTGCTAATTAACATACATGTGTAAGAACTTTATCAACAATTCATTAAAGGATAAATTCGACCGCAATTAATAACAAGTTAACATGATTTGTTTATGACAATTTGACTTTTTTAAATCCTGATTATAATTGCTTTCTTATTAACATAAGACGCCATTATATGCTACTGTCACCTTTTCCTAAGATTATGTACAACATCTTTTTAGTATTGACCATGAAAATATTAATAATACATATATTAATTCATATATATAACAGTGGTTACGAGATGACCCGACAGGTTACGAAATGACCAGGAAACTGGTTACGAAGTGACCAGATTTGGCCGGTTACGAAATGGCAAGGTAACGAGATGACCTGTATTCCTTTTAAACGCTTTTTGCAATCAGAGTAGACCCAGATCAGATGACTTGTGTAGGAGCCATTCATCAGTCAACCCTGCTGATGGAATATCATAGATTTGGTTCTGCAGTTTCTGCAACGGACACATTATTAAATTCCCCAGCTTGCATGATTGCTTATTAACCCTTTATCTGTTCTAAATTTATTCCAACTTTCAGTACCAACTGAATATTCATGGACATTTAAATAGTTATAATGAAACATGGAACAATGCAGCCATTTTAGAAACTAAAAAAACCCGGATCTATCAGATTCCATTAGCAAACAGCAGACCCTGATCAGACAGCTCCAGCATGAAAACACGTTTTTATGAAGGAAAGGGTTAATAAATAATAACCAATTGCAATCTTAATGTGATGCGTAAGCATCTGATCTGGGTCTACTCTGCATCGGCGCTTATTAAACTTCTAATTTGGATCTATTCTGTTTGTATCTGTCACACCTTACTAGATAGCGTAAACGGACGTCAAACAGATGAAAGTGGGACAGAAAGTTATACGGTGATGAAAGTTGTCCCCGCAGCTGCTTGAGGCTCTCGCAATCGGCGTATGAAGCGCATAAAACGCACAATTACTGGACATGTACAGGAAAATTAATGGACATCATCGTATGATTAACAGAAATATCGGGTAAAACAAAACTGCAACGCGTGAGAAACTGACAAGACGTTCTTCGAATGACTTTGTCTGGAACTCTTCCGGTTGACCCGTTAGGTTGTTGCATGTTAGGTAGTAGTCTGGTTGCGAATCAGACCAACCGGACATCAACAGATGCGAACTGGGCTAGTCCAGGTAAAGGAGAACACATGCAGAAGAGGAAACGCACAAGTTCTGAACAAACCGCTTGCAAGCGCATAGGTAGCATTTGTCCAGCGGGTGCCTTTGTCCGGTGGATTTTCCCATTGTGGAATAACATATCTGGCCAAATACAAATCGTAAGCATGAATATTTCAGGAGAAAAAAGTGTTTGTATTAGGCAAAGGGTTTTAAAAGATTTCCCAGTTTCTGGCAGATGAGTTCTTAACATAGATTATATAGATTTCACTGACCTGTAAATTATCAATATGCGTTGTTTTTCAGCTGATCAGTGGTATGGATGTTGGTAAAGGCAGAGCCTGTAGTAGATGTGGGACCGACTGTCCTGGGTTCGAGCTTCACTACTGGAGGTAAAACTCTTATCTGTTAACCCTTTCCTCCATAAATACGCCATTCTATAATGACCACTTCTTGAAAAAATTGTGATAAATAGAGCGTTCATGAGTAACTCCTATAGGAGCAAATACTCTATTTATCACAATGGTTTCAAACTACAAAATTCTAAAATTTTACTTTTCTCTAGTAAATGCTCCTTTTGGGTAGATTCATTCAAAGAGGTTGGGTCTAAAAATAGGCTATGGAGGAATGGGTTAATTTTTGTTTTGTTAGTATTTATTACAACCTGGTTAGAAGAAAGAAGTTATTTTAACCCTTTACTCCAAAAATACGCCTTTCTACACCTTTGTAAACATAGTAGACCCAGATCAGATGGCTCCTACAGGATCTGCTCTGTTTGTTTATGGAATAATATATGTGCAGATCTAATTATGTAGGTTATGCTAGGATAAAAACTTTCCTTGTTCTTATACTACATAATATAAAAGATGTTAAGATAATAAATATCCATACATACAATAATTATTTCATAAAGTGTTCATGGAATAAAGGGTTAATCACTATATGGTCAAAAACTGAATTTTATTTCATATTGAATTTCTTGTTTTCTGCAAAAACATATGGCTCATATGTAGGTTACTCACCCAAAGTGTTCTATCCCAGAAGAGAAAAACCTATATAATGATATCATTTGTTCTAAAAATAAGACCTGCATTTAAATCACTAGCATTGAATTACCTAGAAATTATCATCACTTCCTGCCATGATGTTTCACTTTATCAGATTTCTGCAAGTGCTTTAGCTGCATCATATGAAAATTAGAACAGTAAAAAACCATTCTGCACCAACCTCTCAAAAGAAGTATACTTCTCGGTCTTTAACCCCTTCCCTCATATATATATATTTTTGTGCAAATACAAACAGAGTAGACTAAGATCAGATGACTCCTGTACTAGGCTGTATGAGCCATTTGATCAGGGTCTGCTCTGTTTGTTTATGAAATTATAATAGATCTGAGGCAGTGGCTCTGTAGTTTCTACTAATACATGTAGTGATGTACATGTACCAAAAACATTATAAAAAGTCAGCTAAGAAGTATTTATATATATTTATCATTTCTTATAATTTCAATATTCAACAAGGAAAGGGTTAACACTAGAGGTAGCTTACAGAGCTCTAGATTAAAGTTAATTGCATTCTGCATTAATCCTTCCACTCATAAATATGAGAAAAAATGACATGAACAGAGTTGAAAACTTTTACAAGATTTTTTTATCATTACAAAAACTAACGGGTCAAATCTATCTCGGACGGCATCTATAGGAGCAATCTGAACTGGATCTTTTCTGTTTGTGAAGAACTTAACCCTTTCCTCCTTAAATATGCCTTTCTATGCCTCTGTAAAAGTCACTTTTTGAAACCATTGTGATAAATACCATTAATAACCATAGGAGCAAATGCTCTATTTATCACAATGGTTTCAATACTACATAATTCTAAAACTTTCCCTTTCTCTAGTAAATGCTCCTTTTTGGTAGATATATTCAAAGAGGTTGGATCTAAAAATAGCCTATGAGGGAATGGGCTAAATGTGGTATCTATGGAATAAATAATGGTACATGTATACACAGAGTTGTTAAATAATAATAGTGAAGAATTTAGATACTTTTAGGCAGGTGGCTGCTTATTGCAGGGTGGGAGTCATGCAGAAAGCTCCTAAATGAGCTCCTGGAGGAGCTTCCTGCATGACTTTCACCCTGCATTAAGCTGCCACCTGTTTCCAAGATCGATATTTCTACTAAATTGAACTTCTGTAGAGGTGTTTTACTGTATTCGTCTTAGCTACACCACTGTGCATGTAAGATTAGGAGCTGGTCCTATTTTTATGATCACTTTACTGTTTGTATAAAGCTCTGGCAGGAACACTGTTTATAAAGGACAAAATCTACACATATTTTCAAACACTTAAATTTTCTGCATATCGTATTTCATATATATTTTGATCGGTGTGTCATAATTAATTATAGTGGCTTATGTCACATTAGAAACCAATTGGGTAGATAAATTACCTTCTTGTTGAAGATCATTTGATTTTAACTTGGTATAAAATAGTTCCTCTGCTGGTCATCTTTATAAACAGTTTAAATCTAGATATAAAGTGGAGTAACTTGACATATCATTGGGATCTAAACAGACATGATAACATTTAGGCCTCTTGGGGAATAGAAGAAAGATTTTACATAGAAAAATGAGCATTAAAGCAAATACATAGTAACATTTTCTGAGCATGTTAAAGGATTACTCCCAACCTTCAACCAGATTTAATATAAACTTTGCAAACTGTTTGGAACCAGATGTGAAGTCCAATAACTGTCATTATCCAAACTGTTGGACACTCTCACACTGTTTTTTTTAAAAGAAATGGAAGACAAAGTAATATAATTTTATGATTATCATTGAGGCAGATGACAGTTATTGCAGACGACAACTGTTGAGAGTGCAGAGGGTTAAGTGGCAAAAGAGACTCTTGAATTGATCTATAGTACTTAACATTTAGCATGCTATGCAAGTATCAAATGGCCAATATTGTTGTCACCTTCACTTCTCAAAGTAGGTATTTGTTTCGATAAACATGATTAAATTAAGATTTATAGTATGGATCCTGATAATGTAGAGTTACCTGATACATCATCTACAGATAACTGTTAACCATTTACTCCATGAATATTCATGTAAGAAATAATGACATCATGAATATTAACCCAAGTTTTATAATGTCACTCACTATGAACAAAGGACCAAAACAGTAGAGTCAGATCTATATTATTTCATAAGCAAACCTTGATCAGGACAGCTCCAGTAAGAATCATCTGATCTAGGTCTGCTCTGTTTGCAAAGGCATTTAACAGGCATATTAATGGAGTAAAGTGTTATTAGTGCAAAGGCTGATAGCATGATGAAGTTTGAATGTATTGTGTCGGTGATATTCCTTACTATTGTGTGGGTGATATTCCATATGGGCCAATAAAACATTCAATAAGTTGTAATTTGAGAGTGACAGTTTAAGCTTGTATGATGTACTATTTATTTGTTGTACCTGGCTAAATCACGGGCCTGTATGTTGAATTTTCACCCGAAAGTGCATGCTTTGTACTCTGTGTGTATACACATGTTCGACACGAGCAGCTGTCGATGTTGACTCTGTTTAATTTGTTCATACAAAACAGTCTGTGGTAAATCACCTGAAAACTTTATTTTGATCATTATTAGTGATTGGATAGCGCCGGATGGACTGTGGCTTTTTTTTCCATTAATCTTTAAAATGTGACATTTTAATTGGTAATTGTACATGTATATGTTTAAACTGGATCCATGTGAGATGACAGCACATGAAACTATACTGGTTGACAGCGACATTGTAATTTTGTATGAAGAATGATTTGTAGTTTGAAAATAAATTAGTTGACGTTTTGAACAGGAAAACTTGCTCTCAACTATCAGCATGTTGAAGATGAGACTGTACCAGGTACCTGTACCTGTACCTTTAATTTGCTCAAAGGTTTGTCCACTTAATCCTTTACTTATGAATATTCCAGTGAAGTTATAAACACCTTTTCATGCATTTGCAAACAGAGAAGACCCAGATCAGATAGCTCCTATAGGAGCTATCTGATCAGGGTCTGCTCTGTTTGCTAACTAAATTCTAATAGATTGGACTCTTCAGTTTCTACCAGTGCCAATTCCTCCTATGTACATGTCATAATAACACTACAGTTGTCTATAAATATTCATGATGTCATTATTTCTCACATGAATATGCAACAGGGAAAGGGTTAAATTGAAATTGAAGGCAGCAGTCTATTGTTAGTTTGCCCTGAATGTTATTGAGTTTATTCTTTGTGAAAATTAAATTACAATGCTGTTCAGAAGAATGAATGGTCAAGTGAAAACTTTGTTACAGTTGAGAGTGAAACGGTGATAAAAGTGTCACCCGTGGTGTTTGAAGTAACTCCAATTTGTTTCGTCACAGAAGCTCCTGTGACATTTATGTCGTTTTGAAAAATTATGGCAATTTTGTGGCTCTGAGTAGGTACTTGAAGAATTTTCATCTAAATGTCTGTCCAATAGATTTTTCAAAGTCGAAGAAAAGTTTTAACCCGTATAAGTGTATCATATACCAGTGACAATCTTAAAATTATACAGTATTGAGCAAGGAATGTGGTTTTTAAGTAAGAAGGAGAAATTTAATATGAGTTTTGTTGAAAGAAAGGTATCTGTAAGAGACCCTCAACCCTTTCCTTGATAAATATTTATGTAAGAAATAATGACCTACCGGTAATGATTTTCTTCATGTAAACGTCTGTTTACATGTATGTGAGGTAAGGGGTTAAATGGTTATTGGACTTATAAATCTGATATTTCAGTCTTTGGAACAACATGACATATCAGTCCACCATTCATTTTTGCATGTTTCGGCACTGAAAAATATCTTAGAATGGTTTTCTGCGGCTGGTTCGATACGAAGCACGAAGTTACAACATATTATCTGACACGCGTTTCTATTGGTCGATATCAAAATATACGACAGGAAATTATAAAAATCATCCAATCAGATGCATGGTTGTTTATTGATTACAACTGTAACTTGTTTCAGTCTCCTGATTAGAGGTATTTGCTAAAGAGGGGTTCCATTCTTGCATCAGATTTGCCCCTTTTGCTTTTTAATGGGTCGCACAGTGCCCACAACCTATATTTTATGCGCCATTTTCATTTTTTGCGGGGATGGTGCAATGGCACACGCTCGGCAGAACATTGTATCTATATTAATCCACAAACAGAGCAGACCTTGATCAGACGGTTCCTATAAGAGCCATCTGATCTGGGTCTACTGTTTGCAAAAGCACAGAAAGACGTATTTATGGAATAAAAGGTTAACAGAAGGTTTGAATATGATGCACAAATACTGTGAAATTCATTCTAATAATCATGTAAGAAATTATGACATCATGACTATTAATTGGATTAATTGTTATAATAGCACATTGACACAGGAAGTTTTGGCCATGGCAAAATATGTAGAATCATATCTATATTATATCATAAGGAAACAGAGGAGACACTGATCAAACAGCTCCTACAGGAGCCGTCTGATCTGGGTCTGATCTGCTTGCAAAGGCCTAGAAAAGCATATTTACGGAGAAAAGGGTTACACATGTACACGATCAGAATGAAAAGAAAAGAAAATGTCTAGTATTCTTACACAAGTTATTATAAGAAAATGTTTCTATTACTAATTAGTATACTGTTACTGTTACATGTACATGGCAAATTGAAATGTTTCTTACTGGTATTCAAATATCTTTGTTATTTGATATGGATTGTTTGTTACTTTACAATCTTCAGTGTGATTTGATCAGCTAGAGAAACCTGATCTTTGGTTTAAACCCTGCATGGTAACTTCGAAACTGGGATTACCTATGCAAACAATTTGGATCCAGATGAGACACCATATAATGGAGCTGCATGATAATCTCTTCAGGTTCCAAACTGTTTGACACTTTGAACAATTTTTTTTCAAAGAAGTGGTAGTAGTTTTATGTTTAGATAGCAGACGACAATTGTTCCAGACAGCGTGCAAAGGGTTAAACTCATACCACATTGTGGGATAACTTATGAAGACAGTTTGTATCCAGATGAGGACCTGAGTCACTTCATGTCTCATTAGAGTTCAAACTGTTTGGCTATCAGACATTGTTCTTGAAAAGAACTTTGGGGTGGGGGATTGTACATTTTACTTTGAAAGCAATGGCAGATGATGTTTAGTTGACAGATTTTGATATTTAAAATAAGGGACAGATTGTCACTCATGATTAACAAACAGGTCCAGTATGTGGACCTTTAACCCTTTATCTCATAGGGATGCCTTTATAAACAGAGTAAACCCAGATCAGATGGCTCCACTAGGACAGGTCTGATCAGGATCTGCTCTCTTTGCCAATGGAAAAATATAGTTCTGATTCATCAGTATCTGCCATGCAATAAAAAGGTTGTTCTTTAAGTCTTAGGCTATTTTTAGACCTAACCTCTTTGGTTAAATCTACCAAAAAGAAGCATTAACTAGAGAAAAGGAAATTTTCAGAATTGTGTAGTTTTGAAACCATTGTGATAAATAGAGCATTTGCTCCTGTGGAGCAAATGCTCTATTTATCACAATGGTTTCATAATGTGACTTTTAAAGAAGCGCCAAAAGGCGTCAATATGCGGGAATGGGTTAAAGGGTTAAACATGAAGCGATAAGTAAAGGATCTGGATCTACATGGATATACATGGAACAGCTGATCATTCGTGGGCATGATAAAGGTAACAGCTAACCAGGTTAATTGGGTGTGACCTAAGCATTTGCTGTCTCACATATTTTGTCACACTTTGTTGTTTGGAGGGGACAAATTTATGGTGTTACGATTTTATCTGTTTAACACCTTGTAGGAAAGAAGAAAGAGAACTTAAGTGGAATGGATTAACACAAGGGTTAAAGGTGTTAGATTTCACAGAGATACACAAAATGCAGTTGTTAGGCATTTTAAGCATGTGTGGTCAATTTTATTTATTTATATTTTAGATTTACCCTTGTTTTGTTTCATTCATGTGCTTTTAACAAAGTGATTCATTTTGCCACTGGTTTTCCTTTCTCACTATGACATTTAAAAGAGGGGCAATATTGTAATATAAATATGTACAGTAAAACCCCGCTAATGCGACCACCAAAAAAGGGCATAATTCTTGGTGGCAAAGGCAGGTGGTAGCTTAATGCAGGACGAAAGTTATGCAGAAAGCTCCTATAGGAGCTTTCTGCATAACTTTCGTCCTGCATTAAGCAACCACCTGCTTTAACCGACACCATTGACCGTTTATTAAGTGGTCGCATTAGCGGGGTTTCACTGTATAATTATATGTCTGCCATTTGACCTGTTAACCTGTGCAATATTCATGTCAGAAATAATGACATCATGAATATTTATAAGCTGAATTTTTATAATGGAACATGAATGTTTTACCTTGGCAGAAACTGTAGAATCAGATTATGTTAACCCTTTCCCTCACATAAACATGTTTTCACGCATCTGCAAACAGAGTAGACCCAGATCAGACGGCTCCTAGAGGAGCCGTCTGATCAGGGTTTACTCTGTTTGCTAATAGAATTTCAAAGATCTGTGTCTTTACTTTCTAAAATGGCTACAATGATCCACCTACCATATTTCATTATAACCTTTTTGTCCATGAATATTCAGTAGGTATTGAAATTTGTAATAAACACGGAACAGGGAAAGGGTTAAGCAAACAGAGCAGACCCTGATCGGATGGCTCCTGAAGGAGCTGCTACAGAGCAGTCTGAACTGCATCTACTCTGTTTACAAATGCGTGAAAAGGTGTTTATACAAGGGAAAGGGTTAGTCTTTACCTCGTAGATATTGATAAAAGAACTATTATAATGACTACTAATTAGATGATTGTTTATGATGGTATATCAGATGTCTAGATAAGACGTGTAAATTTAAACATTTTTAAGTATTATAGCTCCTTTATTTCTCCACCAAACCCTATACTATAACCACTCCTTAGAGACAATTCTAAGGAGTAGTCACAGTATAGGGTTTGGTGGAGAAATGAAGATTTAAGTATTTGGGTATGCATCGTTTATATCTGTAGCTCTGGTATATAATTACTATAATTATGAACACTGGGAATTTTGTCAATGGCAGAAACTGTAGACTCAGGTCTATATTATTCCACAAGCAAGCAGAGCAGACCCTACAGGAGCCATCTGATCTTGGTCTTGTCTGTCTGCATAGGCAGCAAAGTTGTCTCTGAGGTAAAGGATGAAAGTACATGTGCTGTGTAATTGTCTTTTTATTGATCTGTCTGAAACTTTCAACTTTTGTCCATAAGTATTGAAATATTAGAGATAGAGACTTTATACTTGACATGTATACATGTATACTGTTTTATGAAACAGGAACTTGCACCATTTAAATGTCAAGGTCAAAATTCAAGTTCAAACAGTCTGATACGGGTAATAGGTTTTCACATACACTGTTGTTGTAATATCCCTTTCCTTCATATAAACATATAAACTCCTAGAGGAGCTGTCTGCTCAGGGTCTGCTCTGATTGCTAATGGAATTTGATAGAACTGTTTCTTTACTTTCCAAAATGGCTACAATGCTCCACCTTCCATATTTCATTATTTCTATTTTGACCATGAATATAATTCAGTAGGTAATGGTATTGAAATAATGAAATTTGGAATAAACATAGAACAGGGAAAGGGATATGCAACAATTGTGCATGTTTATGAAAGTGGAACATTTTTACTCTTTACTTCATTGATAAGCCTTGTTTTCTGTTGCCATTAGAGTAAGATCCAGATCAGATGGCTCCTACAAGCTCTGCTCTGTTTGTTAAAAAATAAAAAATCTGCCATGGCCAAAATTTCCTTAAATATAATGTTCATTTGTTAATTATTATAGAAAATCATATAATTAATATTTATTATTTCATATACAGACTAACAGTAGACCTGTAGACCATCAAAAAGAGGTCTAATTGCGGTTCTGAAAGGCAGACCTGTGGTAGCTTAATACAGGTCTGGAATGAAAACTCCTATAGGAGCTTTCTGCTTTATTTTTGCCCTGCATTAAGCTACCCCCTACTATTTAAGATTCCTATGTCCAATTGATAATTTATAAGGTCACTGCTTTAATAAAGCGTAATGATGCACTGCAGGTGTGCTTGAATAAGTTGAGTAGAGTTAAAAAGAGTAGAAAAAAATCTATTTCTGTAAAAACAATTTATAGCTGATTTGGGGTTTTTCTAGGGCTATATTCTTCAGGTTAGCATACAGTAAATGTCACTCTTGAAGCTTGTATGTCAGAAATGTTGCTCTGTAGCCAGAGATCTGTCAGTGTCTACTGTGAGCAATTTGACTTTGCCCACCATATAAATGTCTAATGTAAGAAGATTTTTCATATGTTTCTTTCAAAATTCAAAGATCAGATTGTGGAACAATTTCAAATTTTGTGAAGATGCCAAGTACCAAATTTGCATCTCATCTCTTGATCTCAATCCAAACTGTCAGCACAAATTTATACAATTTGAGACAAACAAGTTTATACATGAGAAGGATTACATCTTTACTCCGTGAATATTCATATGTGTAAGAAATAATGACATCAGGAATATTGTAATTCTTATAATGGCACATGGAGACAGGATTTGATAGCCGCAATAGAAACAGTAGAATCATTATCTATATTATTTCATAAACAGCTCCTGCAGGAGCTGTCTGATCTGGTTCTACTATGTTTGCAAAGGCATAGAAAGGCATATTTATTGGGGTCTTTGATTAGACATATTAGCCCATGCCTGGAATGATTCAAATTGGTTGTCGGCCAAAAGTAAACATTCTAAGGTTCGATCTTGGCACATGTATGACTGATGTTTCTGTCAAGAAAATTGAAGCAAACAAATGTAGACATTATTTAGGAGTTTGAACGAAAGCATGTTTTACTTTGATCTTTCCTTGCAACAAATTTCTGGTACACATGAGTTTCACATACCAGATAGTATATTTATAACTTCAATGGAATTGTTGAGGGATATAGAGTTTTTAATTATTTCAAAACACACAAAAAAAGAATAGTGAAATTTTTCCTGTGCAGTCTTTGGATACCAGACATGTTTTGTTTACAGCATGCCAATAATTAAACCTTGGTTATAGCATAGATAATTATATAGATATCTATCTGTCATCATTGTTGTCCGGAAAAGTACTTCTTTACTATTCTAATTCGTGCAAATCTTATGAAACTTCACAAGGGCTGCAATTGACCAGAGGAGCATTGGCATCCGCATGCGGTGCTCTTGTTATTACATACATACAGTCATTGATTGTGAGGTATTTAGAGTGAGTCAAGTGACACAAGACAGGAAGGTTAACCCTTGACCTGTTGAAAATGCAAATGGAACAGAGCTCCAGATGTAGCATGCATAAATTAACACTTTTTCAAGTATAATTTCTTTATTTCTCCAGCAAACCCTATGTTGTGACCACTCTTTAGAATTGTCTCGAAGAGACGATTCTAAAGAGTGGTCACAACATAGGGTTTGCTGGAGAAATGACGATTTTAGTATTTGAGTACGCACATTTAAAAATGTATCTGTAGCTCTGTGGAACCGTCTCATGTCCATCCACTCTGTTTGCAAAGGTGTAAATAGTGTTTATATGAAGGGTAAAAGGTGCCATTATTTGCTGCATTTTATGTATAGTATTCTTCTTTTGGGTAATTACTGTTAATGTAGTGACAGAAATAAAATGTATATCCATTATAAATCTCTTCTTGTTGATAGTGTTCTCACATTAGTTAAACGTTTGTGTTAAATATTGCCGTCTTTTATCATTTTAATGTCACAACTTACAAAAACTCATAAAATTTATGGTATTTTTCTTCATTTTTTTGCTGACATAGGGAAAACATACTGTCTCGCTGAAACTTCTTAAAGTTTTTTGGTGTGCAGGTTTTGACTACTGTGACATGAATTTTTTTCCGGTTTCTCGTTCACGCTGGCAGGATTTATGATGAAGGTAGTGATGTGAATCATTTCTATATGAAGAGCTATGATGAACATTAAACATGCCGCAGCAAATTGTAAATAACATTTGTAAATAACTAACTCCCCATCTCATCTTGATTCAAACTGTTTCACATTGGCAGATTGCATTTGAAATAAAATGAATGAAAAAAATCTTACTTGAAGAAGAATTGAAACCTCAAAAAAACTACAGGCATCAATATTGCTAAAGTGGGCTAAAGATAAAATTTTGGAGTCTGTTGATATCATCAATTTTTTACCTATCCGAACCTTGGATTTGTTGGTTACAGCCCAATTGGTGAAATTTTCAATGAATTATATCTAAACTGTTTGATTGCTGTGAACAATGCTGTGTTTGATAAGTGCTTATACTGCATAGAGTTTGGTTTTGAATTTTCCAATTTAGGAATTGCTAGGAAGTGTTAAGAAAATCAACTTCAGTATTTTCCAAAGTAGATACTTTGGGCACAGGTGAGAGAATCTAAATTATGGAGAATTGGCTACGTAACACTTAACAAGCTGAGTCATTTTGGTCTGCAAAATCTGTTATCATAGTCCATTCTTCAAGTATGTTATTTATTCATTTTCTTTGGAAAAAATAGGATCTTTAAGACTCAGAATCCGAACAGTTTGAATGGTGAGTTAATGTTGAGCTCATCTGGATCTAAGCGAAGGGCAAAGGTTATCACAAACTTGCTAATTGAAGGGTAAGAGGTAATCTTGCTGTAAGACTTTGCCCATGCTTCCTGGAGAGGATTTTTCCCCTCAAGAGATCGGGAAATGATTGTTCGAGCATACGGGAGCACTTGGTTTTTCTGGTGTTTTATGGAACCCATCTCCAAGGCAACGCAGAACAAACTTACAGAAGATATGATGATTTTTCTAGTGGTCTGTTTCGGGCTCATCATTGGAGATCTCGTGCAGACTTTTTTGCGTACCTGTGTTTGTGTTAGCTCATGCAAATGGCCTATCCATCTGGCTTTTTCATTTTCTGTTAGGTTTTCAGGAAAACAAAATGAAATGAGCATTTTCATATCTATCACAGGCTTAGTATCATCCTCTACCCATCCCTTAACCCTTTACTCCATCAATACACCTTTCTACACCTTTGCAAACAGAGTAGACCCAGATCAGACAGCTCCTATAGGAGCCGTCTGCTCAGGGTGTGCTCTGTTTGCTTGTGATATGATATAGATATGATTCTGCAGTGTCTGCCATGACCAAAAAATTATGTTATGTGCTATTAAAACAATCGAATTAATATCCATGACGTCATTATTTCTTACATGAATATTCATGGAGGAATGGGTTAACAGAAGTTGTAACTTAACCTTTTACTGCACAAATATCCATGACAGACTTCACCTATTATGGATATCAATTAACTAATTTGTTTATATTGTTACATAAAACAAGTGAATATATTCCAGTGCCATATATTACAGATGGAAGACATGCTATAACTATAACCGTATAACATGGCCAGAAGGCTCCTACTCTACCTACTCTGTTAGCAAACTGCCAAAGGCAGTGAAGGGTTAAGCCTTTACTCCATAAATACGCCTTTCTACGCCCCTGTAAAAGTCACTTTATGAAACCATTGTGATAAATAGAGCATTTGCTCCTATAGGGGCAAATGCTCTATTTATCACAATGGTTTCAACTTACAAAATTCATTTTTTTTTCCTTTTCTCCAGTTAATGCTTCTTTTTGGTGGATTTATTCAAAAAGGTTGGGTCTAAAAATAGCCTATGGAGGAATGGGTTAACCCTTTACTCCATAAATATACACCTTTCTAATGCCTTCACAAACAGAGTAGACCCAGATCAGACGGCTCCTGTAGCGTCTGCTCTGTTTGCTTATGAAATAATATAGATCTGATTCTACAGTTTCTGCCATGGCCAACAATTCAATTGTGTCATTATAATACTTAAACTAATTAATATTCATGATGTCATTATTTCTTACATGAATATTCCTATTTCATGGAGTAAAGGGTTAACTAGTGAAAAAAAGATCAGATACAGAAACATACCGGTAGAATCTTTCTAGGATCCTGATATTTTGGCAGTCATGAGACTGTGAATCTTTTAACTTGTGCATATTCATGACTCACAAAGTTATCACAATGGTGGCAACTTGACTTAGTTAGATTTAAAAGATTGGTTTAACCCTTTCCCTGTTCTATGTTTATTTCAAATTTCAATACCTACTGAATATTCATGGACAAAATAGTTATAATGAAATATGGAAGGTGGACCTTTGTTGCCATTTTAGAACGTATAAAAACAGATCTTTCAAATTCTGTTAGCAAACAGAGCAGACCCTGATCAGACGGCTCCTTTAATAGGAGCCGTCCGATTTGGGCCTATACTGTTTGCAAATACTCGAAAGCATGTTTATATGAAGGAAAGGGATAAGATTAGGCAGATTGGGTGTCTGAATATTTAAGGTAGCTAGACTGTGCCCATATCATGGAAAGAGCAATATATCTAAATCTTCAACAAGGAGGTAGGGAAATCCAGTTGAAAGTACTAGCACTTGTCTTTATCAGTCAAGAGGGTGGAAGAGTATTTGAATTGGGTGTTTTTGTAAAAGTAAGTGAACTTTAATATGCTCAGTTCACATAACTGTGTTACTACCAATGCCAAGATTGGGGCTCGGGTATTTTGGTCAGGCTGTTTGTTTAGTTACAAGAATTAAGCCCAGCATATCGCTGGCATATTGATAGCAATTCTGTCAGCCTAAGACCCAGTGTAAATTTACTTAAACTTGTGACATGCTGTCAGGGATTTTGTGATTTTCTTTTGCAAACAGTTTGGCTGCAGATGAGATATTGAGTAACCCAGTACTACAGCAGCACTCGAACTGACTCAGAATTCCATAGCATTCTTTTTAATAGAAATGGATTTAAGGAATAGAAAGGACTGGGATTTTGAGAATTGATACAGATGGCAATTTGCAGATGACAAATTGGTGAACATGTCAAAGATTGAAATGTAACAAGAGAGTATCCAGGTGTGACTTTTCCCATGCAAACAAAAATATATAATCTTTCAATTACCCAGGATTCCACTGAAAGGAATATTCTTGATGGCCTGGTCAAGTTTTCATTCCATCAATTATACACTTACCCTGCAGTAAAACAAAAATAGTTCAGTTTCAGTTCAGTTTATTTCGAATTTTAATTCGATGTATTTTTTTCTACCACCAATTCAATCAAGCTTTTCATAAACTATTTACTTAGTGTCAAACAGATCTGATTCTGATCAGACTCTTTGTTACTCAGCGTCTCATCGAAGTTGTTTACAAATTCTTGTGGCCGTGACTTAAGTGAGGTAAGGTTTAAAATCAAACTTAATGAATGTATAAGTGTTGCTTGATAGTGTCAGGAAATGTATCATTATGTAACGGCTACTTTCAATGCTTTTACAAATGTTACTGAATTAAGATTTGTATCTGACAATGTCAATGTCAAAATGTCTTAATCGTGTCAGTTAACCATGTATGTGATCTGTTGTGCTAGGTCTTTAACCCTTTTCTTTATATAAACGCTTTTCCATGCTTTTTAAACACAGTAGACCCAGATCAGATGGCTCCTCCTGTAGGAGCCATCTGATCAGGGTCTTCTGTGTTTGCTTATGACATGATATAGGTCTGATAATACAGTTTTTGTCAGAGCAAAAGCTTCCATTTTATAAGAATTCAGCTAACCCTAACCTAACCCTAACCCTCTGATGTGAATATTGAACAGTTTGGTAAAGGTTAGTTGGGTACGCACCGTTATCTGTAGCTCTGTAAAATAAAGTCATTATTATTATTATATTGTGAAGTGGACTCATTATAACCCTATACCTGAAAGAGACACCTTTTGCAAACAGAATAGACCAAAATCAGATGGCCCCTTATGGAAAAATACGGACCTGATTTAACGGTTTCTGCCACGGCCAAAATTTTCAGTGTTCATATACCAGTTTCAAGATTTATCTAATTAATATTCATGATTTCATTATTTCTTATGTGAATATTCATAAAGTAATGGGATAAGCTTATCACTTCCTCATTTCACTGATTTATAGTTGCCTGTTTTGGTAATTAATTTTTGTGTCTTGACCTTACATGCTTCGGCTGATATCTGTTATTCACCAACTCTATATAGACAATCAGTTTAGTATTCTGGTCCTTTTTCCTTTTATCAGTCCGTTTAAACTTATTCAAATGGAATAGCCCATCAGTTTTTAGCTCACCTAGCACAAAGTGCCAAGGTGAGCTATTGTGATCATCATGTGTCTGTCATCCTGCGTCATCCACGGTGCGTGATGTGTCGTCCAAAAAGTTGAGACTTCGCATTCAGAATCATTTCACAGAGAAAATTTGAGTCACATCCAAGGTCTTGATGGAAGCATAGGAACTGAGTATCAGAAATTCCATCATTACCTAAATATTTGATGAGGCTAATGTACTCAAAACCCATATCAAAATGCTTCTTCTGGAAAAGGTGAGATTTACAGTTCCTTACTATTAACTCTTTACTCCTTTTGACATATAGAGTAGACATAGAGTATGTTCTGTAGGAGAGCCTGATCAGTGTCAGCTTTGTTTGCTTATGAATTTCCCAGTTCATAGATATTCATGATATCATTATTTCTTACATGAATATTCATGGAATAAAGGGTACTCTCTTTAGCTGGAGTTCTCTTTAGCTGGAGTTCTGTTTCATGAACAGTGCTTATGTACTCAAACACGGCATACATCAGAGTCTAAACGTCATGAAGCATCTTTCCTTGTTGTCACACTTGAACTACAAGTCATGGTTGTAATATTTTTATGACAATGATGACAATAAAAACTGACCCAGTTATAATGTCTACGGAGGAATAACTTGGGTTAATACGAAAAGTGTTTCTTGTCGCTACATACAAGATGGAACAAGGTCAAAGTTGCTTTGCCCTGTCTTGATGTCAGAAGCAAATAAACTTTAATCCTCTGAATGCAGGACGTGACTCATACACTATCATTTTCAAAAAAGATGTGTACCCATATAAGAGGGCTCCTCTAGGGGACCTCTGATCAGGATCTGCACTGTTAGTCATTCCAAGTCCTCTAGCAAGTTTAAGCTTTTTATTCAGAGTGGTCTGTATAGTTAACTCATTGCAGCCTAGTAACAGTTTGGATCCAGATGAGATGCTAACTCATTGTCTCAACGGTATCTAAACTGTTTGACTATAATGAAGGAGGAATTCACTATATACTAGCAGACATCAGACAAAAAAGTTAACCCTTTGAATGCAGAAATGAGAATTTTTGGCCATGGTAGAAACTGTAGAATCATATCTTTATTATGTCATAAGCAAACAGCAGACCCTGATCAGACAGTTCCTATAGGAGCTGACCGATCTTGGTCCCCTCTGTTTGCAAAGGCATAGAAAAGCATATTCACGGAAAAAGAGTTAAACAGTAACCAGCCATTCAACTTTCCATTTGTAACACTGATGAATATTCATAAAAAAATTTTTATAAAATTAAAATGTAGTTACTAATTAGCTGAATTTGCCCCTTGCCTTTAGGCGTCATGAGCATTAAGTTTTACCCTTGTCCATCTATCTGTATGTACGTCTGTCCTGTAAAATTTTCGTCAAAGATTTCTTGTGTATGCTGGAATGATTTGATATTTGGTTTGAAGCATAATCATAGTGAGTTGTACAGTGTCTCCCCTTTTAGGTCTATTGTTCTGCTGCATGGGCATTCGTGTCCCATGGACACATTTGCTTTTTATTATAACTGCTTCACTAAATGCAGAATCATATCTGTATGATTGAATCATGCTATATATGCAAACTGAAACGGCAAACCCTGATCAGAAGGCTCCAACAGTAACTATCTGATCTGCGTCTTCTGTTTGCAAAGACGTTTAAAGGCATATCTATGAGGTAAAGGGTTAAAACAGGGTAATTAAACCTTATTGAATGGTTGCATTTTAGAGAGATATTCCTGCAGCTATTCGGTATGCTCGAAGGATGTGCAGATGCAAGTAAAACGCTGTATTTTTATACGCCCACCGAATAAAGGTGGTCGTATATTGTCGTGGCCCTGTCCGTCCGTCCGTCCGTTCGTTCGTTCGTTCGTTCGTTCGTCCGTCAACATTTTGTTTGTCCGCTGTTTTCTGGGAAAACTATTTGACAGATATTAATGAAACTTCACACAAATGTTAAATGCATCAAGATCTGAAGCTGAGTTGATTCTGAGGTTCATTTGATTTTTCATTTCAGAGTTATGGCCCTTGTCCTTAAAAAATATGCAAATAGTTGTCCGCTGTTTTCTGGGAAAACCATTTGAGAGATATTAATGAAACTTCACACAAATGTTTAATGCATCAAGATTTGGAGCTGAGTCGATTCTGAGGTTCATTTGATGTGTTGTTTCGGAGTTATGGCCCTTTTACTTAAAAAATAATGCAAATACATGCAAATAGTTTGTCCGCTGTTTTCTGGGAAAAGTATTTGAGAGATATTAATGAAACTTCACACAAATGTTTAATGCATCAAGATCTGAAGCTGAGTTGATTCTGAGGTTCATTTGATTTTTCATTTCAGAGTTATGGCCCTTGTCCTTGAAAAATATGCAAATAGTTTGTCCGCTGTTTTTAGCTCACCAGAGCACTTTTGTGCTCAGGGTGAGCTTTTGTGATCACTTGATGTCCGTCGTCGTCCGTCGTCCGTCGTCGGGCGTCAACAATTTGAACCTTTAAAAATCTTCTCCTCTGAATCTACAGGGTTCTCAGCTTTCATCTTTGGTACATAGCAACATCTTTAGGTCCTCTACAAAAGTTATATAAATTTTGCCCCTGGGGTCAAAATTGGCCCCGCCCCAGGGGTGCCTTGCTTCTATTGAAATATATAGTAAAACTTTGAAAATCTTCTCCTCTGAATCTACAGGGTTCTCAGCTTTCATATTTGGCACAAAGCATCAGGGCTTTCCCCAGGATTTTGAGAAGGCATGTTGGGACCAAGGGGGTGGGTGCGGGAGGGGTCTCCCCTTCCGCGAAGCGGTGATTTTTTTTCACATTTTGAATAGCAAATGGTGTGATTTTAGCCTATCTTGGGGTAAAAATTTTTACAGGTTTTATTGACTCTATCATCTAACAAGTAAACTTCTTTGGCCTCCGTTGGTGCTTGACACACAGGTCACATGTCATCCCTTTTCCTGAAAATAAAGGGACCCATACGGCATAGAATTACAATCAAGAAGGGAGTTCCTCTGAACACGTGTCACCTGCTGTAAGCAAGCTTTTATTTAATTGAAAAAAGGGGGAATAACTCTTACAGTATTGATCAAAGGGTTGTGAACCTGTTGCATGATACTTCCATTCATCAAGCTCCTTCCATAAATGAAATTTCATATCAAAAGGGTCAGTATAACTGACGCTATTTGCTGCAGAAGAAAATGTGGAAAAGTGTTTATTTGACCCTTCAAAGCATTGAAAATAAACAATTTATGAATTTCCTGTTGGTGTTGTTAGTTTTGTTTTGTCTACAAGCTTTACTGCAGAATGAATAAAACCAACTATCCCTGGTTCTTGTGTGTCTTTTGGTGTTTTCTGTGTTCATTTCGTGTGTGTGTGTGTGCGTTTGGGTGTGTGGTTGTGTTTGTCATGCTGTCTATCGGTGTTTTGGTGGTGGTTGCGTCTTGCATGTGGCTTTGCCTGCTTGACTTTACTACTTTTCCATATACAAAATTCACTAAGCAAACATAGTCGATCCCGATAAGATAGCTCCTACTTGAGGTGTCTCATCGGGTTCTACTATGTGTGCAAAGGCTCTTAAGTTGATGAACACAATCTTCTTCAGTCCAGTGTAACATGCGAGAGGTCTGACCGTGCTGGCAGGAATTCTCTAAATATGTAGAATTTAGGGACAATTGGAAATCTGGCGATTAGGCGATTTCACAAAAAAAGAATCTTAAATGTAAACTATCATTGATTTGGGTTCCACAATCTCAAAACTTTGTCGCTTAGTACAAAGCAAACTCACGAAAGAATTCGAAACTGACCAAGTCATGTTTGTATCCTTCACTGTTCTGTCTTGTCAGAACGGGGTCAAAAATTCATTTTCATTTCTTGTATATCGCTATTTATTGAAGGCTGGACTGTTTCAGGTGCTATAAAATAAGTAAAATAAATGCAAATCTTTTGTTTAAGCATGTTAAGTTAATGTTTTTTGCAGACGTAAATAGTGCGCGTCAGAAGCTGAATTTATTATGATAATTAGGTCCGAATAAAACATAGACGAATACATGATACCGGCGCCGCATCAATTCAGTGATATTTCCATATATCTAGTATGGTCAGAGCCGGCCGCTTTTTAGACATATTCTAAATTAGCGGATCGTTGTGACGGACTCTATCTGAGTCGCATCTTAGATGTAAGTGAAAGTTTTAAAAATGTCAGCCGATTCATTCACCCATGGAAAGTCTGCTTTCCATTTCTCAATGTCGGATAAACCCTATCAAACTTCAGCAATTGTTACTAATTGGCACCTGCAATCCTCGAATATGCAGTACACATGATTGCAATCAAAACATCGAGCCGACAAGCGATGTCTGCTTTTCACCCATTCCGAAGCGTGTATCACAGTGCGCGTTCCGATTGGTCAATACTGGAGGTTGAGCCCTACTGACACAGTAGGGCTCAACACAGTAGCAAGCTGTCAATTAACGCGCGAGTTGTTATGGGTTTTATGGCATCTCGTACAGTAGGAATTGAAAATACACGGGTCAGCAAGGAATGTCGCCACTGAAATATCGCATGACGGGAACTTTAAAGGCATGTCGCGGAAGGGGGTCTTTGATTGAAGGCATGTCGGGCCCGACATGCATTAACACGCTGGGGAAAGCCCTGAGCATCATGTTCAGGTCCTCTACAAAAGTTATATAAATTATGCCCCTGGGGTCAAAATTGGCCCCGCCCCAGGGGTAGCCAGTTTTGAATAGAAACATATAGTGACAACTTTAAAAATCTTCTCCTCTGAATCTACAGGGTTCTCAGCTTTCATATTTGGCACATAGCATCATGTTCAGGTCTTCTACAAAAGTTATATAAATTATGGCCCTGGGGTCAAAATTGGCCCCGCCCCAGGGGTAGCCAGTTTTGAATAGAAACATATAGTGACAACTTTGAAAATCTTCTCCTCTGAATCTACAGGGTTCTCAGCTTTCATATTTGGCACATAGCATCATGTTCAGGTCTTCTACAAAATTTATATAAATTATGGCCCTGGGGTCAAAATTGGCCCCGCCCCAGGGGTAGCCAGTTTTGAATAGAAACATATAGTGACAACTTTGAAAATCTTCTCCTCTGAATCTACAGGGTTCTCAGCTTTCATATTTGGCACATAGCATCATGTTCAGGTCCTCTACAAAAGTTATATAAATTATGCCCCTGGGGTCAAAATTGGCCCCGCCCCAGGGGTAGCCAGTTTTGAATAGAAACATATAGTGACAACTGAAAAAAAATTCTTCTCAATCTACAGGGTTCTCAGCTTTCATATTTGGCACATAGCATCATGTTCAGGTCCTCTACAAAATTTGTATAAATTATGCCCCTGGGGTCAAAATTGGCCCCGCCCCAGGGGTGGTCAGTTTTGAATAGAAACATATAGTGAAACTTTGAAAATCTTCTCCTCTGAAACTGGAAAGTTCTAAGCTTTCATATTTGGCACATAGCATCATGTTCAGGTCCTCTACAAAAGTTATATAAATTATGCCCCTGGGGTCAAAATTGGCCCCGCCCCAGGGGTAGCCAGTTTTCAATAGAAATATATGATAAAACTTTGAATATATTCTTCTCTGAAACTGAACGGTTCTCAGCTTTCATATCTGGCACATAGCATCATGTTCAGGTCCTCTACAAAACTTATATACATTATGCCCCTGAGGTCAAAATTGACCCCGCCCCAGGGGTGCCAGTTTTCTCTAGAAACATATAGTGAAAACTTTGAACATCTTCTCCTCTGATTGGCTGGTGAGCGATGTCAGGGCCATTCTGGCCCTCTTGTTTGGGAAAACTATTTGAGAGATATTAATGAAACTTCACACAAATGTTTAATGCATCAAGATCTGAAGCTGAGTTGATTCTGAGGATCATATGATTTGTCGTTTCGGAGTTATTGCCCTTTTACTTAAAAAAATACAAATAAATGCAAATAGTTTGTCCGCTGTTTTCTGGCAAAACTGTTTGACAGATAATAATGAAACTTCATACACATATTTAATACATTAAGACCTGAAGCTGAGTCGATTCTGAGGATCATTTGATTTGTTGTTTCGGAGTTATGGCCCTTGCACTTAAAAAAATAATGCAAATCTATGCAAATATGAGGATGGCCATAACTTTTTCAGAATTTTGAAATGATATTTACTTCAATTTTTTTATATGGTTAAACCTTTATGTGAATTTTCACATATATTGTGGGGGTTTTGATATGTCATTATATTCTAAAGTTATGGTCCTTGAACTTCGTGTGTTCGTTGCTTTGTTAGTCGGTCAACTTTTAGTTTGTCTGTTGTTTTCTGGGAAAACTATTAAAATGATATAAATGAAACTTAACACAAATGTTTTAAGCAATAAAATTTGAAGCTGAGTTTATTAAATTGAGGTTCATTCAGTTTGTCTTTACAGAGTTATGGCCGTTGCACTTTACAAAAATCTGCAAAAATTAGGATTAGCTGTAATTTTTTATTTAATAAGATATTCACTTCATTTTTTTAAAAAATAGTATCACCTTAATATGGAAATCAAGATCTGAAGCACAGATTAGAAAATGTCAACACTTATAAGACATGTTGAATCAGAGAAAGTTTGCAAGTGGGCGTATTATGTACCGTATGCGGTACTCTTGTTTTTATTGCATACATTACTATGAAAAAAGGAGTATATGACAAAAAATCTGCATATCTGCTCTAAGAGAGAGTCATGCTCACTACTTTGCAGAGTCATATTCCTGCCATAGGCCAGTCGATCTGTCTACATTGTGTAGATCTAAGTCTCTTTAGCTGATATATCTACATTGTGTAGATCTAAGTCTCTTTAGCTGATGTCTACATTGTGCAGAACTAAGTCTCTAGCTGATATGTCTACATTGTGTAGATCTAAGTCTCTTTAGCTGATCTGTCTATGTTGTGCAGATCTAAGTCTCTTTAGCTGATCTGTCTATGTTGTGCAGATCTAAGTCTCTTTAGCTGATCTGTCTATGTTGTGCAGATCTAAGTCTCTTTAGCTGATATGTCTATGCTGTGCAGATCTAAGTCTCTTTAGCTGATATGTCTACGTTGTGCAGATCTAAGTCTCTGTAGCTGATCTGTCTATGTTGTGCTGATCTAAGTCTCTTTAGCTGATATGTCTATGTTGTGCAGATCTAAGTCTCTTTAGCTGATCTGTCTATGTTGTGCAGATCTAAGTCTCTGTAGCTGATATGTCAACATTGTGCAGAGCTAAGTCTCTGATATGTCTACGTTGTGCAGATCTAAGTCTCTAGCTGATCTGTCTACGTTGTGCAGATCTAAGTCTCTAGCTGATCTGTCAACACTGTGCTGATCTAAGTCTTTAGCTGATCTGTCAACACTGTGCTGATCTAAGTCTCTTTCGCTGATCTGTCTACATTGTGTAGATCTAAGTCTCTTTAGCTGATCTGTCTTCATTGTGTAGATCTAAGTCTCTTTAGCTGATATGTCTACATTGTGTAGATC
The DNA here is from genome assembly GCA_963576725.1 of Azorinus chamasolen. Taxonomy (NCBI): domain Eukaryota; kingdom Metazoa; phylum Mollusca; class Bivalvia; order Cardiida; family Solecurtidae; genus Azorinus; species Azorinus chamasolen. The sequence goes on along the minus strand of OY755244.1, from coordinate 15,457,462 downwards.
TAAGTCTCTTTAGCTGATCTGTCGACACTGTGCTGATCTAAGTCTCTTTAGCTGATCTGTCAACACTGTGCTGATCTAAGTCTCTTTAGCTGATCTGTCAACACTCACACTGTGCTGATCTAAGTCTCTTTCTTACAGCAGACTTTACCTCTGCAGAACAAATGAGCAGAGGTTTTCAGCAAAAGCGAAAAAGTTTCATTTTGAAAATATGCAGAAGTTTGTTCTACAAATTGAGGTGACGTTTTCATAACCTTTTATAAAATTGCAAATCCAGACAATATGTTGGTAACATATTAACATGCTGGCTTTTGCAGAAACTGTAGACTCATACCTACATTATATCATCAGCAAACAGAGCAGACCCTGATCAGATTGCTCCTAAAGTAGCCATCTGATCTGGGTCTACTTCGTTTGCAAAGGCGTATTTATGAAGTAAAGGGTTAAGCCTTTCATACTGAATGTACTCTATAGTTAAACACCGATGGAGACCATTCCTCTTGATCATTCAGCATTGAAATGGTTGAAGTGAATTAATGTGTACAGGTAAAAGTCAGAAAGCAATTGTTTAGACTATGTCGGGTAATGTATGGGGTGTTTTATCCATCTGTTCTTTTCTGCAGTCTCTGTCGGAGCTCCTGATGCAAAAAACAACAGCTTATCTCTGATGAGTCCAAAGATAAGCCTGGTATTAATTAGGTGATAAGATCCTAGGAAAATACCCTGAAAATAAACACACTCTCCCTACTTCCTGCTTAGCACACTGCTTGTTTTTTATTCTGTACAGAGCTGTTACAGATAAGATGTGGACTGATCTAGTCTCTTATTTCTTGGCCAAACCCTATTTAGCTGGTACTCATTAGTATTGTCTTGGAGAGGCAGTTTTGTAGTTGAAACCATTGTGATAAATAGAGCATTTTGCTCTATTTATCACAATGGTTTCACAAAGTGACTTTTACAGTCGTCAAAAGTCGTCAATATGAGGGAATGGGTTAATGGTCACTTAAGACAGGTTCTACTGTACACCTTTAACCCATTATCTCATAAGCTATTTTTAGATACAACCTCTTTGAATAAATCTACCGAAAAGGAGCATTAACTAGAGAAAAGGAAAATTTTAGAATTTTGTAGTTTGAAACCATTGTGATAAATAGAGCATTTGCTCCTATTTATCACAATGGTTTCACAAAGTGACTTTTACAGAGTCGTCAATATGAGGGAATGGGTTAAGCTCCTTCCTGTAGGGGTTATCTGATCAGCTGTCTGTTCTGTTCAGGGTCTGCTCTGTTTGCATTTGAAATCATATAGTTCTGATTCTACAGTTTCTGTCAAGACCAAAATTTTCTTGTGTCCATTTACAGTCATAAAAAGGAATCCAATTAATATTCAAGATACCATTATTCTTTTATGAATATTCATGGAGTAAAGGGTTAAAGATCACTATGTTTCTTCAGTAAAGGGATTCTACTGTTCAAGCCATCAGTTACCTTGGCCCAGGTGAGGTTACTTGTTATATAAGGTAACCTGTCCAACAAGAGATGTGATGCAAGCACCAGTAATAAAATTCCAATAAAACTCTGGTTAGTCCTAGTAAATTACCTAGGTGTTGGTCAGTGATGGTCAGTAATTGGACACTGTAGAGGATTTGTAGCCAATTAGATGACCTATCTGACAGGTACAAGGGTCAGGTAGTGGAGGGAGGTGTAGATGATAAAGCTGTGGCCACTGAGACCAACAACTATTTACTTTATATAAGTTTATAAATTGAAATTCTGATCATGAGGTTGAATAAATATTTATTCCAAAGTGTGACAAATTTATACGTCACTTCTATTTAAATCTTGAGATGCCCTGTGATTTAACCCATTACCTCATAGGTTATTTTAGATCCAACCTCTGAATAAATCTACTGAAAAGGAGCATTTACTAGAAAAAGGAAAATGTTAGAATTGAGTAGTTTTGAACAATGGTTTCCTAAAGTGACTTATAGAGGCATAGAAAGGCGTATTTACGGAGGAAAGGGTTAACCCTTTACTCCATAGATAAGCCTTTTACAATCTTTGCAAACAGAGTAGACCCAGATCAAACATCTCCTAAATTGTCTGATCAGGGTCTGTTCTGTTTGTTTATGAAATTATATAGACCTGATACTGCATTTTTTCCAGGGCCAAATGTTCTATTTTTTCCAGGGCCAAATGTTTTCTTGGTCATATGCCTTTATAAATATTAAGCTAATTGATAGTCATACATGCATTATTTATTTCATTAATATTCATAGGTTAACCCTTTCCTTCATATTATTCCTTATTATCACACCTTTGCAAATGGAGTAGACCCAAATCAGATTGTTCCTACAACAGCTGTCTAATCAGTCTGCTCTGTTTGCTTATGAAATGATAAGCTGAGAAATTATAAGAGATGTGACTACAGTTGCTACCAATAGCAAAATATCCTGTGTACATCATAAATTAAGCCATTATAAAAAAATAAGGTAATAAAATAGGCATGATAATATTAGAGCTCTGCATTGAAAATGCAGGAGCTCTATAGGAATCACATTTTCTGTCTATCTGTCCGTCCGTCCGTCAACACTTTTGATGTGACGTGATTTCTCAAACAGTACTTCACATATTGTTTTCATAGTAAGGGCATATGCTTAGTATCATCAGAGGAAGACAACTATAGTTCCTGATTGAATCAATCACTATGTCTAGATTTATCTGCCCTTATTTACAGAGCCCTCTCTAACATGAATATTCAACAGAGAAAGGATTAAATGGATCTTATATCTGTAGCTTTGCATGCACATATCAGCGCATCTGTTGGCATATTTCAGAGCGATAGATAAAAGAGCATATTTCACTTACCAAAATCATCATTTCTGCATCAAACTGCATTGTAACCACTGTTAGAACTGAACATAATCTCACAAAGACAAGCAAGTGATAACAACATAGAGTTTGGTTGTAATAGACGATTCTAAAGAATGGTCGCATGAAAGGATTCAAGGTTTGGTAGAGAATTACCTGAAAGGATATTTAATTTGTACATGTTATCTAAGACTATGCTTCTGATATTTGGTTCAATGAGAAAATTATTAGTATGAGCTGATAATGCTTTAGAAAGATCTCTGATCTGTAAATGATATTCATATATGTAATAACATATAACATCCTAGTTTCAATTCAACAACAGTAACTGTTATTGAATAAGAATAATTATTCATGTTATATCAGCTGTACTGCGATTGTTGCAACTTTGATAGATAACTCTTTACAGTAAAACCCCTCTAAACTGGACGTTCAATTCGATATAGATATTGGTCTTGCAGCTTAATGCAGGGTTAAAGTTGTGCAGAAAGCTCCTAGAGGAGCTTATTCTTTCCAACTAGAATTCCCATTTAGAGAGGTTTTAAAGTCCTATAGGAGTCTCATCAGGGTCTACTCTGTTTACAAAGTTTTAGAAATGAAGTTTGGAGTTAAGAGTTCAGCATATTCAGCACTACTTTGTGTTCAACCTAAACCCGCTAAAAGTATGTCAGACATGGTATTAACGTTGCAGCAAACACATATAATAGTCCCAGGGTCAGTAATCTATGTTCAATACCCAGCTATCATAACTGCTACTTAGTGTAAGAGAAAGCTGTGAAAAATTAATAGGTTGCAAAGGATTAAGTCAGAAAGTCAAACCAACAGTCTTAAAAGGCTTGATAAACAATGGTAATCTGCAGACAGACTTTCTAGTATAGGAATTAAAAGGAGCAGGCTATTAGCATGCTGTGGGCATGTTCATTGGTTACAACATTGCCAATGGTTTGGATCCAGATATGAACCAAGTAATTTGGTGTGTGACATCACGATCCATATTGTTTGATGCTGTGCTCGTTTCATGAAAGCATTGGTAAGAAAAGGGTATTTTTAGATATAAGGGGAAAAAAAAACCTGCAAAGGATTATTACATACAACATTGAAGGGTTAACCCTTTCAATGTGGGACACACATGTACTGGTATTTGCAAACAGTGCAGATCCAGGTCAGTCAGGGCTTATAGAGGGACCTTCTGATCAAGGTCTGCACTTTTTGCCATCCCAAATCATGTTTACATCTTTCATGGGGAGTGGACTATAGTTGACAATTATGGGCTAAATTTCACCTTAAAAAAATTTAGTGCTGAAAGTGTTAATGTTCCTCGGGATTAACATATCAGTAGTTCATAGCATAGACATTTGCATTTTGATATGATGTCAACCTTAGTCTTGGTCAGCTATACACATAGTTGCAGTAAGTTTTGCTTAGTGCAAATATAATTTTCGATTCCTGTGGCTAGATGTACAGTAAATCATATTTGAAACTCGGACCAAGCTCGTAATTTATAACTGGGTGGGTTTTATTCATGTTTTATAATACAATAAAAAATTTATGGAAGAAGATTGACGCTGACTCTGGGGATTATTACTGTGAACAGTGATGCACGGGTAATTCTGTGATGGTGATGGGAAAGATATCAAGAAGTCTCCACACTCTAGAGGTTAGTTGAAACTGTACATATGAACATGCCTTTATAGCAGACCGTGAAGTCTCCACACTCTAGAGGTTAGTTGAAACTGTACATATGAACCATGCCTTTATAGCAGACCGTGAAGTCTCCACACTCTAGAGGTTAGTTGAAACTGTACATATGAACATGCCTTTATAGCAGACCGTGAAGCCTCCACACTCTAGAGGTTAGTTGAAACTGTACATATGAACATGCCTTTATAGCAGACCGTGAAGTCTCCACACTCTAGAGGTTAGTTGAAACTGTACTTATGAACATGCCTTTATAGCAGACCGTGAAGTCTCCACACTCTAGAGGTTAGTTGAAACTGTACATATGAAAATGCCTTTATAGCAGACCGTGAAGTCTCCACACTCTAGAGGTTAGTTGAAACTGTACATATGAACATGCCTTTATAGCAGACCGTGAAGTCTCCACACTCTAGAGGTTAGTTGAAACTGTACATATGAACATGCCTTTATAGCAGACCGTGAAGTCTCCACACTCTAGAGGTTAGTTGAAACTGTACATATGAACATGCCTTTATAGCAGACCATGAAGTCTCCACACTCTAGAGGTTAGTTGAAACTGTACATATGAACCATGCCCTGATCAGACAGAGTAGCTATAATCTGGTACTTTTGATTGCAAAGGCATTTAGCTCTTTACCCCATAAACACGCTTTTCTACGCCTTTGCAAACAGAGTAGACCAAGATCAGATGGCTCCTATAGGAACAATCTGATCAGGGTCTGCTCTAGTTGCTTATGACAATAATAGATCTGATTCTTCATTCAGCCTAGGTTAAACATTCCTCTGTTAATATGCTTTTATAAACACACAGCTAATAATTATGCATGATGTCATTACTTCTGACATGAATTCTCATTGAGTAAAGGGTAAAGAGGCGTAACTATTGGCAGTAAAGGGTTAACCCAGTCCTTCATACAAATACTGGGTCACATCTTTGCGATCAGAGTTAAGACTCAGATGAGACGGCTCCTGTAGAAGCCAACTGGTCAGAGTCTGCTCTGTTTGATTATGAAATGACTACAGTTTCTACCAATACCAAAACTTCTTGTGTACATAATTATGCCATCATAAAAAATCAGCTAATAAATATTCTGATTTCATGATATTATTTCTGACCTGAATATTCAAAAGGGAAAAGGTTAACCATTTACTCCATAAATATGCCTTTCTACGTCTTTGCAAACAGGGTAGACCCAGATCAGACTCCTGTAGGAGCTGTCTGATCAGGGTCTGCTGAACAGCTCTGTAAAATGTTAATGTTATAACATAGATGTGATTCTACAGTTTCTGCCATTGCCCAAAATTCCTGTGTCCATGTGCTATTATAACAAATAATGTAATTCATGGCCAAAAATTCCTGTGTCCATGTGCTATCATAACAAATTAATTTAATTAATATTCATTAATATTCATCATTATTTCTTACAAGAATATTTATTGAGTAAAGAGTTAATAAGACTATAGCTTGGGTCTTGTTGGGTTGTAGCTTTATCATATCTACCCATGGTCTAGCACACCAACGGGTCGTAGTGGTGTCAGAGAGGATTAGGGTGGACATAAGACAGATTACGGACAATGAGGGAGCCGGCCATATCCCTGTGTCCGAGATAAGATCCGCTAATAGCAAATCTGATGTTATCTTAAATCTTTAGGGTGGTTCGCAATTTTAGTCTTTGAAAAGATCTGCTTCTTTAAAGTCTTCATCTTAGATATGCTGATGTCATGATGAGAATAGTACATGGTTTGGATCCAGATACTACTACAAGCAACTTGATGTTTCATCTTCATTCAAACTGGCTGCAAAATATTTCAGGCATTTGCACATAGCCGGCTTAAGGTAAAAACAAACTCTTTTTCTTCTTTTCTATTGGTCAGTTTAGCTTGGGACATCATTTTCGAATATCTCGTGAGATTTTGTGTCCTGTTGCTGGGGCTTGTGGCTTGGGTAGCTAAATGGACAACAGTCATTGTTTACAAGCTTGTTTACTGTCTTTTGTTGGATATAAAGTGTTAAGCATCTTTGAATGTGAATTCAGCTGCTGGGACTGTTAATGCAGACTTGTTTTCTTTTGTTGAATTATAAGGTAAGAATGACAATTTTTCAATTTTGTATGAAATTTATATGCAAACTCGTAATAAATCTATGTTAACCCTTTCCTCCATATTGACGCCTTTCTACGCCTCTGTAAAAGTCACCTGCTGAAACCATTTTGATAGATAGAGCATTTTCTAAAATTTTCCTTTTCTCTAGTTAATGCTTCTTTTGGGTAGGTTTAATGCTTCTTTTGGGTAGATTTATTCAAAGTGGTTGGATCTACAAAATAGCATATGGAGTAATGGGTTAATGCTTATAATAGATCTAGGTTATGCTTCATCACAGTTTATATACATGTAACTAGAAAAAGGTAAAAAATCTGTAGAGGAAGAGTCTGTTGACACTGCAAGCTGTTGGACACTCCAATATCTTGATTCATTGTAATTAACATAATCAGTTATCATGTGTGATAAATATAATTGCATAATTATATTAACCATTTACTTCATGTGAAATTAATGACTATGAATATTGATTTTTTGAATTTTATGACATTATTAACAAGAGATTTTTTGACCATGACAGGCTGTAGAATGTTGTTAGCAAACAGAGCAGATCATGATCAGATTAATGTTAATTGTTTGTGAAACGAATGACATCTTAATGCATGCGAAGGAAAAGCAGTAGAACCAAAAAGCATTCAGGCCCTGTCTGCTTGTGATGATATCTGTATTCAGCAGAACCTGTCTTAACCCATTCCCTCATAGGCTATTTTTAGATCCAACCACTGAATAAATCTACGAAAAAGGAGCATTTACTAGAGAAAAGGAAAATGTTATAATTGTGTAGTATAGAAACCATTGTGATAAATAGAGCATTATTTTGCTCCAATGGAGCTTTAATGCTCTATTTATCACAATGGTTTCAAGAAGTGACTATTACAGAGGCGTAGAAAGGCATATTTATGGAGGAAAGGGTTAAGCGGTCCCCAAAAAGGTCTTTTTATAAGTCTGTAAGACAGGTAGTAGCTTAATACAGTTCAAAAGTAATGCAGAAAGCTCCTGTCAGAGCTTTCTGCATTACTTTTGTCCTGCATTTAGCAACCACCTGCTTTTTAACAATTATTTGTTCAATAAATGAATGGCCACTAAGGACAGGTTCTGATATATGTTACCATCAGCTCTGTGATAACATTTGCAAACAGATAGATCCAGTTGAGGCACAGAGCAAGTCAGCATTTCATCAAGCTCTAAACTGTTTTGAGCTGTGTTTTTGAAGTCAAAAAGAAATTGGAAAACAAGATGATTTCTAATGGCAACAGTTTAAGCAAATGTGTGACTGATGTCTTTATTTCTTGCATGACTATTCATTGAATAAAGGGTTAAACCTTTATTTGATGAATATTTATGTAAGAAATTATGACATCATGAATAGAAGTTAGATTAATTAATTGGAATATTTATACTGACAGTATCTATGACAAAACCTGACCATATCATATCAGGACACTGAACCATATCATTTCAAAAGCAATCCAAGCTGACCCTAATAAAATGGCTTTTACAAGAGTTGTCTAATCTTGGTCTTCTTTGTTTGCAAAGATATCTGGCATCTCTATCAGGTAAAATGTTTATATGGCTAAGACAACAATGAAGGACAATGGATCCCAAGATTGTATTCAGCTTTATTTGTTTTGCAATATTCAAGCAATGGTTTAAACAATTGTTAAATTTGCCCTTTTGCATTGTTTTTATGTCCGCCATTCAGCAACACTTGTTTAACCCATTCCCTCATAGACTATTTTTAGATCCAACCTCTTTGAATAAATCTACTGAAAAGGAGCATTACCTAGAAAAAAGGAAAAAATTTAGAATTTTGTAGTGCTGAAACAATTGTGATAAATATTTATCACAATGGTTTCAAAAAGTGATTTTTACAGAGGCGTAGATAGGCATATTTGTGGAGGAAAGGGTTACATAAAATTATGTGTTTATCAGCTAGAAATTGCATATATGCATCTCATAAAGTCACACATTTTTTTTTTTTTTTTTTTTTTTTGGGGGGGGGGGGGGGATGTCATGATCAAGGTTATCCTTCAAGGTCAGAGGTCAAATATATAGGTCAAATCACCGACTTGCATGATGACATTATATTTCTTATATGAATATTGATGGAGTAAAGGGTTAAAGAACAATGACTGGATAATTTCAAGATTGGAAGGTTTCGGTGTAATAGTTGGTTTAGAGTGGAGATTTTTAGGCAAAGCCATTCATTATCTGAGAAGACCCTTTCACCTTATTTCAAAACTCTTTTATTTTTCAATTGCAGAACTTTCTTTTCTCGATGCGATGCTCATTAGTCCTACATTTCTAAGGACAGAAACATTAAAATTCGGCTTAACTCATTCAAGCTAATGAAATCTGTCATCGGCAGACTCGAAATTGAGTTTATTGGGAAATTCAATACACCCTTCCAATATAAATCTGATTGAATTCCGTCTCCATGTACTTGAATTCCATCGCCACATACTTGCCACAGTATTAAACCCTTAGAACGCTGGGGACATAATTGCTATTAGCTTTGCTAGCAGTTTGGCTCCAGATGAGATGCTGAGTAATTTGCCAACTTATCAGGATCCTAACTATGTGACACTTTCATTCTTCTTCTTAAAGAAAATCAATTGTGTGAATTAAAACACTTGAAAAATGGCATTGAAAGAAAATTGATTGGAGTGCTTGAAGTTGAAAACCTGGACGAGGTTTTGTTTATTTTTGATGTGACCAGGTGCATGTTTTAGTATTCATTACTTGTCTTAAGTCCAGATTTTATTGTGCCTTAGAAAGGGCAGGCCGATCATCTTTCCATGCTGCGTGTCCTTCAATAAATTTCAGAAATCCCTTGTTGGAGTTTAGAGAGACGACCCCTTTATTGGTGGCCCTTAAAATGGTTTTATGACTGAGGAAAGTGTTTATATAGTATCAACAGTTTATCTGAACTGTCCCATCGTGTACATGCGGGGCCACTCCAGAGGATTTGTGGTGTTTGTCCAGGATTTGAAAAGATTATCTTCAGATTTTTGAAACCCCTTTCATTGGTAAATAAATATAAGCCTGTCGAAAATTTAAAGCAATCTCCTGTTATGTATTATTTTCAGAAATAACCCTTTCCCTCATATAAACGCCTTTTCATGCATTTGCAAACAGAGTAGACCCAGATCAGACGGCTCCTATAGGAGCTGTCTGATCAGGGTCTGCTCTGTTTGCTAATGGATTTTGAATTCTTTATTTTCTAGAATGGCAAAATGTTTCTTTACCTTCTAAATTGGGTACAATGCACCACCTTCCAAATTTCATTGTAAATATTTTGTTTATGAATATTCAGTAAATATTGAAATGTTGAATATTTAAACATAGAACAGGGGAAGGGTTAAGAGTATAAAACATAGAAACTGAACATGTTTTTGCTTTTCCTTTCAGTTTTGACAAAAAATATTGTCCACATTCTGTCCACATTTTATTCTGTTTTAACCTTGTATGCCATGTATATTCATGTAAGAAATAATAACATCATGTATATTTATTAGATTAATTGTTATAATAGCACATGGACATAAGGCTTTCTTTGGCCATGACAGAAATTGTGGACTTATATCTATACAAAATGTACTTTGTCATGAGCAAACAGAGCAGATCCTGATTAGACAGTTCCTATATGAGCTATCTGATCTTGGTCTACACTGTTTGCAAAGATGTTGTTAAACATATTTAACCCATTACCTCATAGGCTATTTTAGACCCCAACCTCTTTGAATAAAGCTACCGAAAAGGAGCAATTACTAGAGAAAAGGAAAATGACAGAATTGTGTAGTTTTGAAACCATTCTGATAAACAGAGCATTTGCTCCTATGGAGCAAATGCTCTATTTATCACAATGGTTTCAAGAAGTGACTATTACAGAGATGTAGAAAGGCGTATTTATGGAGGAAAGGGTTAAGGAGTAAAAGGTTAAGATTTTTCTTTCACTAGTTAACCCTTTCCCTCATACAAACGTGTTTTCACGCATTTGCAAACAGAGTAGACCCAGATCAGACGGCTCCTAGAGGAACCGTCTGATCAGGGTCTGCTCTGTTTGCTAATAGAAGTTGGTAGATCTGGTTCTTTAGTTTCTAAAATGGCTACAATATCCAACCTTGTATATTCATTATAACTATTTTGTCCATGAATATTAAAATTTGAAACAAACATAGAAAAGGGAAAGGGTTAAGTATTAACCCTTTGAATACCAGTTTCCATAGAATACATGCAGTATGAACTATGAAAGGCTTAAATTAATGCAAGAGGATTTTGAAAGACAACCAGTGCAGACCGAGTTAAGAGGGCACCTGTAGAAACCCTTTGATCTTGGTCTACACAGTTTGCAAACACCAATTCATTAATTTCCTAGCATTCAGAAAATTAATGATTTGACCTCGTATTTTGTAATGGACACTTTGCCCTTGAGTATTAATATCGAGAGAGCCATCATCATTATTTGTTTGGAAGTACAGTAAAACCCCTCTATATCAGATGTTAATGTTAGCAATAAAGCCGGTCTTTCAGACAGGTGGTAGCTTAATGCAGGTTGAAAGTCATGCTGAAAGCTCCTCTAGGAGCTTTCAGCATGACTTTCACCCGGCATTAAGCAGCCACCTGCCTAAAAAGACCTAATTGTTCTTTAATAAAGTTCCAGTTTAGAGGGGTTCTGTTGTATCTCATTTGATTCCAGTCTAGCTCAGTATCTTTCGGAGCATGTCTTATCTGCTCTTACTGGCAGCAAAAGATAAAACAGAATAATATTACTGAACTTTGTCAACATGATAGATGATAAACTATTTGTTGTGTTTGGTGATAATGAACATTTGAACTGCTCTAATTAACTCTTTACTCTGCAGATATGCCTTTTAACCCATTACCTCATAGGCTATTTTTATTTACAACCTCTGAATAAATCTACCGAAAAGGAGCAGTAACTAGAGAAAAGGAAAACTTTAGAATTTTGTAGTTTGAAACCATTGTGATAAATAGAGCATTTGCTCCTGTAGGAGCAAATGCTCTATTTATCACAATGGTTTCACAAAGTGACTTTTACCGAGTCGTCAAAAGTCGTCAATATTAGGGAATGGGTTTTAATGTGTTTGCAAGCAGTAGGCCTGCTTCAGAGGGTTCCTGCAGGAGCCATCTAAACAGGGTCTGCTCTATTTGCTAATAAAATGATATAGATCTGATTCTACAGATGGAATAATACAGTTTCTAGATCTGCCATTGTTTCTTACATGAATATGCATGAAGTAAATAGTTCAGACCTAAATGTTTCATAGCAGAAAGAAGGGAACAAACATTAGTATGACTGACCTTTGATGCTGAATTTTCAGAGTGGAATAGTCCATCATTGTTTATTGGTAGAGTCCATACAGAATGAAGGATAAAATTTGTGAGAGGAGTTTGAATGACAAACACAAACAGTGCAGACCCTGATCAGATGATTCCTGACTCCTGGCGACCTGAGATTGGTCTGGTTCTATGATTTTTGCAGATGACACAGTCAACTGTTTCACTACATTCAAAGGGTTAAACATTTTTCTTTCTCAGCCCTTCCCTTGATACAATGCTTTTTTATGCCTTTCCAGAGTAAGCCCAGATCAGGACCTGTAGGAGCTGTCTGAATTCAGGGTTTGATCTGTTTGCTTATGACGTGATAGAGATCTGATTCTACAGGTTTTGTCAAAGCAAAAAATTCCCTTGAAAATTTTACATTATAAAAATTCAGCTAATATATGTTTATGATGTCATTATTTCTTATGAATACTAAACAAGGAAATGGTTAACCCATTCCCTCATAGGCAATTTTTAGATCCAACCTCTTTGAATAAATCTACTGAAAAGGATCATCATTAACTAGAGAAAAGGAAAATTATAGAATTTTGTAATTTGAAACCATTGTGATAAAAAAATAAAATTAAATAGAGCATTTGCTCCTATAGGAGCATTGAAATGCTCAATTTATCACAATGGTTTCAATAAGTGACTACCGGTATTACAGAGGCATAGAGCTGTCTGAAGTTGCTGTTTGATTATAATGAAATGATAATGGATATTATTTTATAATTTTTGTCAAAGCAAAAAGTTCTGATGAAAAAACTTTACTGTAAAAATCCAGCCAAATATAATTCGTGACATCAATATTTCTTACATGTTTGAATATTGAACAGGGAAAGGGTTAAGTCAAAATTTACAGATTTGATCTTAAAGCTGATGGATTGCCACTTATCTCATGTATGCTGAGATTTAAAGCCATTTTGGTTGCATCAAGCTTTTAGAAATACATTAATAGATAATAGATTTAATCCACTCAAATTTGACACCATAAAAAGACGAGACATTTTAATAATCCCTTGTGTCCACAAATGGCTGGGAATTCCCAATCTGTAGAAGAATAGCAACTCTGTGTATACTCTCTAAGTTATATATCTTTGTAAAAACTGCTGTCTGCTGCAAAAGTCTTTTTTCCATTTCTTATGAAAATGTCAAACAGTTTGGATCCTGATCAGATTCTGAGTTTACAGCAGCTCAACTGGATCAAAAATGCTTGTGAAGGGATTCATAAATTCACATATAGTTACGAGCAGGTTATCTCCTTATCATAATCGGCCATTAGAAAGAGAATGTTTATGAAGCCAATTAATTGGGGTCAGTGTTCTACGATTATATTTCATTGATTATGCTGTGTTAGGATATAGCAGCAAGTAATAGCTTGGAAAGATAGGCTTGTCTGTCAATCGTGTGGAAAATGGAGTAATATGCATGGAAAATCAGAGTAATACCTCGCTGGTAATGCATATAATGATACTGTACTATTACCATGAACGTCTGATCATAGAGCTATGACCTCCTCAGGATGCCTGTATTAGGACACTTTTACAGTTTGAATGCGAGACAAGAGTGTACTGGTATTAACCCATTCCCTCATAGGCAATTTTTAGATCCAACCACTTTGAAATAAATCTACCGAAAAGGAGCATTAACTAGAGAAAAGGGAAATTTTAGAATTTTGTAGTTTGAAACCATTGTGATAAATAGAGCATTTGCTCCTATAGGAGCAAAATTTAATGCTCTATTTATCACAATGGTTTTAAGAAGTGACTTTTACAGAAGCGTCAATATGCGGGACTGGGTTAATGCAGTCAATGAGTAGACCCAGATCAGAGGGCTGCTAGAGTAACTCTTAGATGAGCCCTCTGAATAGGGTCTGCACTGTTTGTCCTTTAAAATCCTCATGCAAATTTCAGGTCTTCATACTGAATGGACTCTGTGGTTAAACACTGATGATTTACTAGTATTATTGCACTTTGGATATATTCAGTATTCAAAGGATGAATTTCCTTAACCCTTTCCCTGTTATCAGATTTCATTAGCAAACAGAGTAGACCCTGATCAGACGGCTCCTATAGGAGCCGTCTGATCTGGGTCTACTCTGTTTGCAAATGCGTGAAAACACGTTTATATGAGGGAAAGGGTTAATAAAGTGTAGCAAAAGATACAAATGACATCAATTCTCATTCTAGATTTTTTCTCGTTTCTTTCCAGTCATAATGATTAGAGTGTCAAACATGTTGGATCCTGATTACTCATCTCCACATCCGGATCCAATCTTGGCAAACATTATCACAAAGTCAACCATAGCAGGGCAAGCTTGCTAAGGAATAATTTAGTCATCAAGTAGTCAATGTGAAGTAGGGGTGTTTTGTAGACAGTGATAGATGGCCTCTTTCTAAGAATTACAGGGCATATTGTAGGGGGTAATTCCATGCTGTAAGGGTGAATGAACCCTTTCCTTCATATAAATGCCTGCTCTGTTTGCTAATGGAATTTGATAGTTCTGTTTCTTTACTTTCTAAAATAGCTACAATGATTATGTTCCACGCTCTATATTGCATAATTATGTTCCACATTCTATATTGCGTTACAACTATTTTTCCACGAATATTCAGTAGGTATTGAAAATTGTACTAAATATAGAACAGGGAAAGGGTTAAGTATTGGTCTCTTTTTGTATCTGTTGCTGATGAATTCCTGGAATGGTCAGTGCTATTGTTCATCTGACAAATGCTGTTCCAAACTTAATTAACCCTTTCCTCCATAGGCTATTTTTGGACCCAACCTCTTTGAATGAATCAACCCAAGAGGAGCATTTACTAGAGAAAAGTTAAATTTTAGAATTTTGTAGTTTGAAACCATTGTGATGAATAGAGCATTTGCTCCTATAGGAGCAAATGCTCTATTTATCACATTGGTTTCAGGAAGTGGTTATTACAGAGGCGTAGAAAGGCGTATTTATGGAGGAAAGGGTTAACCCTTATCTGGATGATAAAGTAATGTCCTCTCAAACTCGGATCTGAAGAAAGTTTTTAAAAAATTGCAGTTCAGGTTTTTGACACACTATTGATCAAGTGTCAAACAGCATGGATCCTGATGAGATACAAGTTACTGAGAGGCTCTGGATCCAAACTGTTTGCAAATGACTGCAGATCAGCAGAATGAGGGTTTAAACCCTTTCCCTCATGAATATTTATATGAGAATTCATGAGTTTTTATAAATAACGGCCACTGAACAAAGGAATTTTTGATCATGCTGCAGAATCAGATCTATATTATATCATAAGCAAACAGCGCATAACCTCGTCAGCACAGAACTTCATTTAGACACATTTTTACGCATTTGCAAACAGAGTAGACCCAGATCAGATGGCTCCTAAATCTCCTATAGGAGCCGTCTGATCAGGGTCTGCTCTGTTTGCTTTTGACATTATATAGATTTAATTCTACAGATGTTGTCAAAGAAACAAAATTTCTTGGAAACAATTTACATACTAAATATTCTGTCTGCTTATAATTCAAGATTCAATTTCATGTAAGAAATAATGGCTTCATGAATTATTCATGTAGCCATTATTTCTTACATGAAATTGAATCTTGAATTGGGAAAGGGTTTAAAGTCTTGATGAACATACATCAGTGTAAACCTGGATCAGATACAACATCATGCTGCCTTTTCAACTCTATCACACAAACCTGAGCCGACATTATTTTTGCAAAGCCCTGGTGACATCACTTTCTCGTGATGTAACTCTTCAGCAGTTTTGTCTCACTACAAAAAAGCTTTGTCATGCAGTCATTTGTCCTGGGATCTGCACATCTTTTCTTAATTACAAATTAAGTTCCAATTAAAGGTCACGAACTAAAGAAATATCTGGTTCATTTCTTTTTAATTTGTGACATTAATCCTTTACATCATAGAAACACCTTTCCACGTCTTTGGAGACGAAGACTCAGATCAGGTGGTTTGTGTAGTAGATCAGGGTCTGCTCTGTTTGCCTGTGGAATTATAAAGATTTATTTCTACAGATTCATCAGTTGCCAACAGTACTGTGCTCTCATACTTTTACGAAAAGTCAGCTTATTAATTTTCATGTTGTCATTCCTTAAGTAACTTGAATATTCATTATTTAAAGGGTTAAATATTTTTTGCTAGTCAAACATTATTCACATAGTTTGAGGTAAATAATAACTAATTCACTCCAAGCCCTAGATATTAGATAGCAATTTAGCATATCGTATGTAAAGTATTTGCGTGGGGAATGATTCTGTTTAATTTGATCACCGATTTGCGATTAATTTGTTCAATGATTAGAGTTTAAACCTTCATCCGGCGGTGAAAATTGACATCTGTTTAAAATTCTCTTCTGTTACATATTCAAACTTTATACTATTTCGTCAGTGTTTTTTATGAAATATGTGCTAGGTGTTAAATGTTTACTGGACATCAGATCTGGATCCAAACAGTTTATAAATGCCAGACATGTAGCTTTTAGAAAAGTATGGGTTCAACTATGTGAATGATTAAAAATTTGGTTGTAATGTAAACTTGAAAGACTTGTCAATGGCCGTGAAATGTTATCTTCATTGCATGAGGTGATTTGGTAAAGAAAAACTGGGATTAATCGTTTTATTTGGCTCTTTACTCGCTAAATAACTGTCTTCTAAACATATTACTCTTTTTTTTTTTATATGTACCTTTTCTGAAAAAATAAAAAATTGAACAGTTTCAAAGAGATTCTAATGCGGTGAGATGTCAAATCACACAGGTGTCTCACCTGGATCCAGACTGTGTGTACTGTTTAGGTTGAGGGTAATATGTTAACCCTCCGCTTGCTAATCGCGTCAATATACCTACCTGTAAATAGTAAAGACCCAGGTGAGACAGCTCCTGCAGGAGCTGTCTCATCAGGGTCTGCACTATTTACAAGTTGATTGTGCAACCAGTACACTCCACAGCAGTGCTTGCACAGCGAAATACTTGTACACAGTGAAGATATATGTAATTATACAACAGGGCATGGGTAAAGAAGGAGAAATGTATTTTAAAATTCAGCAAGCGAAGGGTTAAAAGTTTATCAATGGTACATAGAGAACTTGTTTAACCCTTTCCTTGTTCTATGTTTATTCAAAATTTCAATACTCACTGAATATTCATGGACAAAATAGTTGTAATGGAATATGGATCATAACATAGCCATTTTAGAAACTAAAGAAACAGATCTATCAATTTCTATTAGCAAACAGAGCAGACCCTGATCAGAGGGCTCCTATAGGAGCCATCTGATCTGGGTCTACTCTGTTTGCAGATGCGTGTAAAGATGTTTATTTGAAGGAAAGGGTTATTTAGCTAACAAGGACCATGTTTTATGTTGAAAATACCCTATTTACCCATAATATTTAAACATCCAATCTCCCCACTCCATGAGATTTAAAAGCCAAATAAGTCTATTTGGCACCATTTTGATAAATTTAAGTTAGACTTACATAGAAGCAAATAGTGTAGATCCTGGTCAGAGTGTAACACTGTGTTCCTTCAGGAGCAGATTGATCAGGGTCTGCACTATTTGCCTAAGTTTGTCTGTCCAAATACTTAGTGTTGTTAGAATGGCTATAAAACAGATGCTTTATAAGTTTACAGTGTAATTCAACGTTTTCTTGCACATTCTCATTAACAAGACTTTTTATAATTGCAATTAACTGACAAAGGAAACATTTCAGACTGAAATGCACTTTTCTAATAGCAGGTATTTAAAAATTTAAACTGTCACATGCCTACCCATTTAGAGTGTGAATGTTCAGTCTCCTCTGCAACTAATTTTCGTCAGCTAAAAATGTCTTCTGCTTCAGTGCTTTTTTCTTTCAAAATACGTTTTACTCCATTGAGGTGCCTTTTGACATCTTCACAAACAGAGTAGACCTAGATCAGATGTATCCCCTGAAAAATGAAGTTCTTATGAATATGAACAGTTCAAGAACAAGTCTTGAAAACCAGTAGTAGTTATTAATCTATTCGTTAACTCTGTCCGTGTTCTGTGTTTCTTCCAAATTTCAATACCTACTGAATATTCATGGCCAAAATAGTTATAACGAAATATGGGAAGTGGAATATTGTTGCCATTTTAGAAAATAAAGAATTCAAATTCCTTTAGCAAATAGAGCAGACCCTGATCAGAGGTCTGATCTGGGTCTACTCTGTTTGTAAATGTGTGAAAACAGGTTTATATGAGGGGTAGGGTTAAATACTTCAAGAACAACAGTACCAAAACAGTACATGAACACTTTTCAAGGATTAAAATAGAATAAGCTTGCAGAATATGGCAAAATGTTTTATAAATAGCAGCTAAGAAGACTGCTATTTTAAAGTTATATTTATATGAAAGAAAGCTTTTAAAAACTTCTTTTATGTCTATTAATATGCTTGATAATAGTGATAGTATGATAGTTTAGGATGGCAGGTGTGTTCTTTGCAGATTGATTAACTATTTGCACGCGGCGAAACTGTGATTACCTAGGCAAACAGTTTGGATCCAGATGAGACGCCGCATAATGCGGATCCAAACTGTTTGTCATCTTGACCATATTTTTGCCAAAAAAATTGAGAGAGTTTATTTTAAGAATTGAAGATGACAATTGTTGCAGACGAAAAATTACTTGGCGCACAAAGAGTCTAAATAATAATTGGCGTCTGCAAAACTTTACGTCTGCTGTAATCTGAAAAACTTTATGTCTGCTGTAATGTTCTGAATTAGCCTTTCTTCTATTTCTTTCATTTCTCATCAAAAACGGAGATACAGAATGGATCCCCTTAGGAAACGTTGAGTTACTTGATGTCTCATCTGGATCCAAACTGTTTGCAATGTAATCACACATTCACAACTGGCAGACAAAGAGATAACACATTTTGTTAACCCTTGTCCTGCTGAATATTCAATTGTGAATCCATCCACTATGAATATTATTTAGCTGAATCATACTAAAACTGTGTCAATTGTTGCCACTGGATTATAATGGCAAATAGTGCAGACCCATATGAGACAGCTCCTATAGGAGCTGTCTCATATGGGTCTACACTATTTGCAAATACAGATATGTACGCTCATAACATGAGAAGGGTTAAATATGTAGATTAATTCACAGCTTTTATTCCTGGCATAAAAGCATTTCTAAGATTTGTTTAAGTTTATTTAAGTCTTTTTGTTGTGTTTTTGAATTCTGCATTATTACTGTCTAGCTGATGGGCTTTACCCTAAGTTTTCAAACACTCAATCTCCTTCACTCCATTGGTTTGTAAGTCTGATTACATCATTTTTGGACCATTTTGATAACTTAACATTAGACTAACATTGATACAGATAGTGTATACCCTGATCAAGTGTAAACCTTGATCTGAGTCTGCACTATTTGCCAAAGTTTGTCTGTACAAATACAAATGGTAGTTGGGGTACCTGTAGTAGTGTTTATTTTCAGTGCATTTATACAGAACAAGAGATGATCATGTAGTAGAATAGACTTTTTTCAAAATCTAGGAGATGGCACATATTAACCCTTTCCCTGCTGAATATTCATGCCAGATGTAATGACATCATGAGTATTTATTAGCTGAAGTTTTTATAATGACATATACACGCAGGTTCTTTTGGTATTGGTAGAAACTGTAGAGTCAGATCTGCATAATGTCAAAAGCATACAGAGCAGACCCTGATCAGACAGCTCCTTTAGGAGCTGTCTGATCTGTTCTACTCTGTTTGCAAATGTGTGAAAAGGCATTTTTAACCCTTTCCCTGTTCTATATGTAGGCCAAATTTCAATACCTACTGAATATCCATTAATAAAATAGTTACAAATAAATATGGAAGGTGGAACATTGTAGACATTTTAAAAAGCAAAGAAACAGTTATATATATCAAATTTTATTAGCAAACAGATCAGACCCTGATCAGACGGCTCCATTAGGAGCTGTTTGATCTGGGTCTACTATGTTTGCAAATGCATGAAAACACGTTTGTATGAGGGAAAGGTTATATGAGGGAAACCGTAAACCCTTTACCTGATAGCAATGCCGTTTCATGCAGGCCCAGATCGGACCTGGTAAGTCCTGTATGAGCCATCTGGTCATGGTCTTCTCTGTTTGCTGATGGAATTATACAGCTCTGTTTCTACAGTTTCTCCAACAGCAACAGTCGGATCTGAGTCTACACTTTGTGCAAAGGCCTGAAAAATGTTTGTACGAGGGAACGGGTTAATAAGATTTAGCATTCTTGGAACTTATTACCAGAAAATATTCCTGTTCTGATGACAGCATGCTTTCCTATTACAAGCCTTTCCAGATAAAATATTCCAAAATGATGAATGAATGACTGCCAGGTCTGGTTAGGATAATCTGCAACTATTTGCATGCTATCTGTGAATTTGTAATAATGCAATAGTTCAGATCCAAATCGGATACCAATTAACTTTGTGATAATACAAACAGTTTGGATCCAAATGAGATGCTGAGTACTGTAACTTTGCGTCTTATCTAGATCAGAACTTCTTGATGCTCGGTCTTTGGGAAAGAAATAAAGAAAACTGTATTTTGAGAATTGTAACAGACAACGATTTTGCAGACAATTAACCCTTTCAGAGCTGAATTTTCAGAGTTGAATAGCCCATTAGTCTTTAACAAATAAAGTTCACTTAGTATCAGAGGCTTACAATTGCTAGATAATTTGAACAACAAACAGTGCAGACCCTGATCAGAGGGCTCCCCTGGGTCTACACTGTTTGCTTAGATGACAACGTATGCATATCATGCATGCAAAGTGTTCATGTACAAAGAGTTGGCCTTTAGCCCCACAGGCTAATTGCCCATTGATCAAATAATCATATGCTTAATTTCCTTAACACTTTCCTCCATAGGCTATTTTTAGACACAACCTCTTTGAATGAATCTACCTCAAAGGAGCATTTACTAGAGAAAAGTAAAATTTTAGAATTTTGTAATTTGATACCATTGTGATAAATAGAGCATTTGCTCCTATAGGAGCAAATGCTCTATTTATCACAATGGTTTCATTAAGTGACTATTACAGAGGCGTGGAAAGGTGTGGAAAGGTGTATTTATAGAGGCCTTATATACGAAATAAAGTTCAAGTATGGAGGAAAGGGTTAACTCATGCTTTCACACATTTGCAGAGTAGACCCAGGATCAGTCTCGGCGCCTATAGGAGCCCTCTGATCAGGGGCTGCTCTGTTATTTCCAATATGAATATTGAACAGGGTAAGAGTCATACATACAGTTTGAATTATTACCAGTATGTCTTTTATGATATGCCCAAGTATTAATCTGTGTCTCAATTGGATCCAAACTGTTTGCAAGATTACCCATGGGTGTGCTGAGGGCTAAAGAACCGATTGAATTCAAAACCTGCAGGAGTTACCCTCACAGATATGATGATATCTGTCGTATGTCAGTCCAAAATAATATTATTGATTTGTTGGTTTCTGTCTTAATACTTAATAAATATCATAATCATTACCCAATTATTGTTCCGGCTAGTAAATTCCCTCTATACCACAATTTTAGTAAAGAAGATCCTAAGATCTTTCTAGGCTGATGGCTGGTGAAATGCAGAAAGTTCCTTTGGGAGCTTTCTGCATGACTTTCATCCTGCATTAACCCGTTACTCCATATATACACACCTTTCTATGCCTTTGGAAACAGACTAGACCCAGATCAGGCAGCTCCTGTAGGAGCTGTTTGATTGTGGTCCGCTCTGTTTGCTTATAAAATGATACAGATTATGATAATTATAG
Organism: Azorinus chamasolen; assembly: GCA_963576725.1. NCBI lineage: Eukaryota > Metazoa > Mollusca > Bivalvia > Cardiida > Solecurtidae > Azorinus > Azorinus chamasolen. The sequence goes on along the minus strand of OY755244.1, from coordinate 15,435,653 downwards.
TTTCTGCAGTGGTCAAAAATGCATGTGTTTATTTACCATTATACAATTTAATCTAATTAATATTCATGATGTCATTATTTCTATGTGAATATTCATGGAGTAAGGGTTAAACTGCTATCTGTTATATTTAGAGACTGGCATGATGATAGGAGTTTGAATGTCTTGTTTAGAGACTGGCATGATGATAGGAGTTCGAATGTCTTATTTAGAGACTGGCATGATGGTAGGAGTTTGAATGTCTTGTTTAGAGGTTTTTTTTTTATTATGTTTACCCTATATTGTGACCACTCTTTAGAATCGTCTCCGGCAGAGACAAGTCTTAACCCTTTACTCCATGAATATTCATATAAAAAATAATGACGTCATAAATATTAATTACATTAACTGTTATAATAGCACATGAACACAGGATCTTTTGGCCTTAGAAGAAAATGTAGAATATCATACCTTTATTATGTCATAAACAAACAGTAGACCCTGATCAGACGGCTCCTAGTAACTCTGTTTCCAAAGGAGTAGAAATGCGTATTTATGGAGTAAAGGGTTAAGTATGGTCACAACAACAGATTTGGTGTGGAAACTAAAAAATGTTTTAATTTACATATAATCTTATCAGGGCCTCTGATACTCATAGATCTGAACTATTTAAGGAAAATTCATCAGGGTCTGTAGATCCAATCACTTTGGATTCTGATTCTGAAAATCTAGCATCAAACGGTTTAACACTTTCCTTCATAGACTATTTTTAGATCCAACCTCTTTGAATAAATCTACCAAAAAGGAGCATTAATTAGGAAAAAATTTAGTTGTTTTTGAACCATGGTGATAAATAGAGCATTATTTTGCTACTGAGGAGCAAATGCTCTATTTATCACAATGGTTTCATAAAGTGACTTTTACAGAGACGTAGAAAGGCGTATTTATGGAGGAAAGGGTTAAATGTTATGTATAGGTTGATGAGTTGGGCTTTACAGCACTGTGAAAACTGAGTAGGTGTTAGGTTTAAAAATAATTTCAGTTTCTTAAAGTAAAGTTGATACGTAAATTTATTTTGGCTGTTTGTTTTATGAATGTTGTTAGCGTTTCTGAGTTAAGTCAATATTGTCTTAAACCTTTGAATGTGGGAAACTTAGTGTACATTCATTTGCAAACAGTGTAGACTCAGGTGAAGAAAAAACCTGATTGGGCCATTCCTATTGAATTATTCAGCATTCAAAGTGTTAAACCTTACAGTGCAGTGGACACAAGTCACTAATGTCCTTTGCAAACAGTGTAGACCCAGATTAGAGGGCCCCTGAAGTAGCCCTCTTATTAGAATCTGTATTGTTTGTCATGTTACACTTTTCTTTAGAAAAATCCCTAAATATTCACCATAAGCTTGACCTGTATGAATTTTGGAATAGTCCATTTGAAAATTCAGTGTTGTAAGGGTAAGTACTAGCAATTGTTTAGCATGCTGAACAGTACTGGGGGAGATGCAAAGTTCTTACAGATTCAGATTTTGAAGCCTTAGTATATTTTCTTTCATTTCTTTTTTAACAAAATCAGAAATCCAGCAATTTGTATTCTGATGAGACACTCAATTACTCATCATTTCATCTGGATCCAAACTATTTGTATTAAGATAATCACAGAGAGATTGGCGCTCAATCACAGACTGGCTCTCAGCTTGCTAAAGGTTCAGCATAGATTGTTAACTTTTCTTTAAAGTCAAACATGCTTGTTTGCAGTTTAAATTGAAAGAAAGTACACAAGTTTATTGATACCGCACTTGTATCAGCTTGTAAAATTGATTGTTAGTGTTCAAAGACATTTGAATGTAATTACATATTTGTTCAAAGGTTTGTTCATTCTGACATACGAAAATAAGGTATTTGTAGTTTTAGTTATAGAGTTGTGTGTCTTATAAATCATGGGAAACCCTGATGAAACTAAATAGTCAAAATACACTTTGTAGGAACTGTGTTAACCTATTCCCGCATAGGCTATTTTTAGATCCAACCTCTTTGATTAAATCTACCAAAAAGGAGCATTTACTAGAGAAAAGAAAATATTCAGATTTCTGTAGTTTTGAAACCATTGTGATAAATAGAGCATTTGCTCCACAGGAGCAAATGCTCTATTTATCACAATGGTTACACAAAGTAACTTTTACATAAGCGTCAAAACTTTCAAAAGGCATCAATATGGGGGAATTGGTTAAGTGTTTACAGTTATAAGCCTCTATTCCATGAATATTCAGACAAGAAATAATTTGAATATTAATTAACTGAATTTTTAGGCTGGCACTATGAAAAAAATAATTCTTCATCATGCCAGAAATAGGAGAACCAGTCCGATGGATTCAAATCTGCTGATTTCAAAATATAATTCACCACAAACATTCAGTTTACCACAATAATTTGAAGGTCAAACATTGTAAGCTATAAGGACATAATTATTGTACCAATGTATTACTAAGTACTCTTGCCTGGGTTTGCTTTTAGCCCTCTCTATGTGGGAAACCAGTGTTCAGGCATTTGCAAACCGTGTAGACCCAGATAAGAGGGCTCCATGTGGAGTCATGATCAGGGTCTGAACAGTTTGTCGTTTAGAAATATTATTAATAAAGGAATTTTAAACTGTGGCAGAAACTGGACTCACAGCTTATCTCTCCCTCATATTTTGTGTATCCTTGGCTAAGGTCAGCCATCTGATTAGGGTCTACTCTGTTTGCAAAAAGAACAAGATTTGTTTGTGAAACACTATGCCCCGACATGACTTGACCTAGATGTATGATATTGACCTTAATAAGTCAACCCTAAAAAATTTCACCTCCATAAGTTGAACATGCATGCCAAGTTTGAAGTATGTATATACATGTTGAATGGTGACAAAGTTATTGCCAATCTAAATTTGACCTGTAATTTGACCTTGATGTATGACCTTGACCTTAATAAGTCACCCCTAAAAATGCTTGCCTCCATTAGTTGCACATGTATGCCAAGATTGAAGTGTGTGCAATGGTTACAAAATTATCGCCAACGTTAAAGTTGGGGACAAACCAACCAACAGACAGAGCAAAAATAATATCCCCCCCCCCCTTGGGGGGTAGCATAAAAAACATTTATATATACATGTATATGAGGGAAAGGGTTAATTTTTGTAATGTAAAATTTTGTGTTGACATAAACTGTACGATCATATCTATATAATTCCATAAGCAAAAATAGCAGACCCTTATCAAATGGCTCCTGCAGGAGCTTTCTGATCTGGGTCTACTCTGTTTGCAAAGGCATGAAAAGGTATTTATATGAGGGAAAGGGTTCATACATATTCATGATGTTGTTATTTCTTGCCTAAATATTTATAAGGGAAAGGGTTATACTGTAGTATCTTAGACATAGTCAGGTTGTCATGATTTATTATCAAAATTTTGCTGTAGAATAAACATACCTGGTCGGGCTTTATAAATGTTAGTAATGATTAATGGGTTTATATAATAACAGTTTAAAGTTGTAATGTCAAACAGGATGTTTATAAAGAAATTTCTACTAGATACTTAGAGATTGCATGATTTAGTAGGAGTTGATGAGACATAACTTATGACAAGAGAGGCCTCCCAAATTGATTGGAAAATTCTCTAAAATGAGCTGAGGTATTTTAGAAATAGTTTTAACCCTTTATCTCATAAATATTCATGTAAAAACTAATGGCATCATCAATATTCATACCTTGATTCAAAGTCAATGGTATATGTACACAAAATGTTTGGATACACGGGATGTTTTGGCTATGGCTGAAACTGTAGTATGAGGTCTGTATAATTCAATAAGCAAACACAGCAGACCCTGAATAGATGGTTACTACATGAGTCATATAATCTGGGTCTACTCTGTTTGCAAAGATGTCAAAAGTGTCTGTGTCAGATTAAAGGGCTAAACAAGAAATGATTCCAGCCTTACTTAACCCTTTCCTCCACAGGCTATTTTTAGACCCACCATCTTTGAATGAATCTACCGAAAAGGAGCATTTACTAGAGAAAAAGAAAATGTTATAATTGTTTAGTATAGAAACCATTGTGATAAATAGAGCCTTTGCTCCTAAGGAGAAAATGCTCTATTTATCACAATGGTTTAAAAAACTGACTTTTCTAGGCGTAGAAAGGTGTATTTATGGAGGAATTTTGGGATAATCAACAATAGAGCCCATTTAATATGAAAGGGAATGATTTATGAGATTATTTTGAGTGACAGACAGTGCTCATGTAAGAGCTGTCTTATCTGGGTCTACACTGTTTGTAAATGACAGTTGACTGGTTTCTCATTTTCAAAGGGGTTAATACCCAAACCATACAGATAAATACAATAGAACCCCTCTAAACTGGAACTTTAACCCATTCCTCCATAGGTTATTTTTAGATCCAATCACTTTGAATAAATCTACCGAAAAGGAGCATCAACTAGAGAAAAGGAAAATTTTAGAATTTTGTAGTTTGAAACCTAATAGAGCATTAATTGCTCCTATATATGCTCTATTTATCACAATGGTTTCAACAGATGACTTTTACAGAGGCGTAGAAAGGCGTATTTATGGAGGAAAGGGTTGATAAGGAAATATTTAAGTCTTTTAGACAAGTGGCTGCTAATGCAGACAGCTTTCATTTGGATTAAACGCTGAGTAACTTGGAAGTCTTATCCGGATCCAAGCTTTTTTCGACATGTGATCAATAGTTTCTCAAAAGCTTGATTGAATCGAAAGTAGTCAAAGCTGCAGCTCAGATCCCAAACATTTTATTTTACAGTGAGGTAAGGGCTAAACTGTTGGAGTTTTTTCAGGACAGACTCTTTGACTATGTAATTATCATTAGTGGAATTTTCAATACATTTTATGTTAGAGATAAGCTGCAAAAACGTGTTGCTTTTATGGTCATTTGTCTCATGAAAAGTGTTTTATCTAAAGATATTCTCAACATTATCAACCTTTGCAATGCACAAAAAACCCAACAAGTGTACTGGCATTTTGCAGGCAATTCAGACCCAGATCATAGGGGTGCTATAAAGGAGCCCTCCAATCAGGGTCTGCATTGTTTGGCATTGAAAATGCTGTAGTAAATTTAATCCCATCATACTGATATACCTGTGCAATATTGATTTAAGACTTAGTACCATCATAAATATTTATTAGCTGAAGTTTTATAATGGCATACCGGTAATTATGTACACAGGGGTTGTTGGCATTGGTAGAAACTGTAGTCAGATCTGGTATAATCTAATAAGCAAACAGATCTGACCCTGATCAGACAGCTCCTATGGGAGTCATCTGATCTTTGTCTGCTCTGTTTGCAAGGCATAAAAGGTCATATCCGTATAGTATATTGAAAACTTTAGAAGGGTAAATTTCTGATCCTATAACTATTAGTATTATCAAAAAAAATTATGTAATACCAATGCATATAGTCTTATTACACACTTGACTGATATATTCAAACATTTTGGATCCTGATCAGATTAATATTTAATCTCATTTGCATAAAAACAATTTAGGATTTGAAGACTATCAGTTTAGGTGTTTTCAATGATCTTCAATTTTGAAGTAAAATCTATTGCAGCAGGTTAAAGATTAATCCTGCCATGAGGGGCTCCGTTATAGCAAGGCCATGAAAGATGGCCATTGTTGATGGGTCTGTGAAGATTTTACGTAGATCAGAGATAAACTCACATTAAAGACGATGATCTGTATGAGTAGGAGCATTCAAGAGTTGTAAGCGGCAGTAACAAATGTGAGTTTCCATAGAGACCAAGAGTAAACGCTTTTCATGCTCAAGTAGTCTGTTTCCTAATAGATAATACATGAAAATGTTCAAAATATGTAACATCACATATCTATACTCATGTGAATATCATTCAAAAATGCTTTAAAGTAGACTTAAAATATTTATTAAAGAGATGTTTTGTTTTGATCTAGAAATTCTCCGATTTACGTTTCCCCTTTGCGTGCATTGTGGTAGGAATAAGGGTTAACGTCATTTAACAACTGGCAAAAAGATAATAGATGAGAAAACCAGTTTTTTGTGCATACCTTGGGGAGATGCGGCCTTGCTTCTATCTGACTTTCGCTCTCACTCATAGCTCTATCCTTCCGATACACCTTTAATACTAGTGGAGAGAGATTTTGGTCAAAATTCATGTATCAATCACTGTAATAATAATGTGGAAAATAAGTGTACTGACATTTGCAAACAGTAAAGACCCACCCTAAAGGCCCCTCCTAGAAGAGCTTTTTGATCAGGGTCAATCCTGGATCTGCACTTACTAGACATTTTGGTATAAACTAGAATTAGATTTATACACTTCCATAAGCAAATCAGATGGCTCCAATAGGAGCCATTTGGTCTGGGTGTGTCTTTAAAGGCATATGTATGTATGGAGGACGATCAACGCCAAAATTGCATCATGCTTTGTGGCATTTCAATTTGCTTCATGTTAAATGCATTATGCTAAATGATTATTGCATGTCACGATGTGCTTTCTTCTTTCTTTGAAGTTTCTTCCTCGATCCGACATTTTACCTTCTGTAAACTTGTTTATTGATTATAATAACGTCAAATAATGTGTTTCATTGTTTAAACTTCTTTGGAGCATATTATTTGTGCTATTTGCTTAGCGCTTGGTGCTTGGTGCTTGATGCTTGATGCGTGGTTCGTTGTTCCATCTTCGCCCCGGTCTTTGTCGTACTCTAGTCAGCTCGGACTAAAATGCTGAAGTGATTTGCCGAATACATAGGTAAAGAAGGAAAACGCTATGAAGACATAGAAATAGAAGGATTTCAAAAAACACACAAAAAATAGAAGGGTTACTGATCCGTTACATTAGAGAGAGAGAGAGAGAGAGAGAGAGTGTATGTGTGTGTGTGTGTGTGTGTGTGGGGGGGGGGGGGGGTATTTACTGCTGGGAGAAGAATAATAATAACAAGAGGGTCTGAAAGGCCCTGACATCGCTCACCAGACAATCAGAGGATAATATTTTCAAAGTTTTCACTATGTGTTTCTATAGAAAACTAGCCGGTCCTGGGGTGAACCAATTTTGACACAAGGGGCATAATTTATGTAACTTTTGTAGAGGACCTCAAGTGAAGAAAATTTAAGAAAATGTAAATGAAATGTAAACATATAACAATGTAAATCTAAATAAGGGCATGCACAAAAGTATGTATACCCTCTCCCTGGGCAAATTGGTTGAATTTCAGAAAGAATATATTAATCTATATCGTTAATAACTCAAAGTCTCATCAGGTTCAATTAGTTTACTCTCTATTTGCATTTTTAAAAATTTGAAGCAGAGATCATTTTAGATTAACTAGTATTGAGCAAAAATATTTTCTCGTATTTATAATAATTACAGCGTGAGTAAATGACGTCACAAATATGTAATTTTAATAGCGCGTGCATTCATCCACCTGAATCGGGGTCAGATGTCATTTATGCATTTCATTTTTTTTATGTGCAATACTTTATATATTATAGCTTTATATTAACTATTTGGATGCTAGTGGCAAATCAAATCTATGATAACAGATTGAATCCAGATTAGACGCCATTTTACTCGGAGTTTTATCAGGATCCAAATGCGTGTCCATAAAGAATAAATCTACAAATTGAAGCAGACAACATTTATTAATTATCCAGACGCAACATTACTGAACTTCTGAACATTTATTTCTTGTGTAGATCTGTGTTTTACTGTTTTGTATTTTGTATGAAATGCTTGTTTTGAGGGCCTCAAGGTAGATTAGTCATTATGACTAATTTAGCTACCCTCGTTAAATAAAGTATTCAATGTTCAAAATTTCAGATATTTTCATTACACCTTCATGAGTTATTATTATTCATATCTTAATTTATTTTCAACCCTTCCCCTGTTCTGTGTTTATTCAAAATTTAAATACCTACTGAATATTCATGGACAAAATAGTTATAATGAAATATGGAAGGTGGGACAGTGTAGCCATTTTAGAAAGTAAAGAAACATCTTTCAAATTCTATTGACGAACGGAGCGGACCCTGATCAGACAGCTGCTATAGGAGCCATCTGATCTGGGTCTGCTGTGTTTGCAAATGTGTGAAAAGATGTTAACATGAGAGAAAGGGTTAGTAAACATATTATAAGTATATTGTACACAAAATGAAAATAATGTAATGTAATGTATTTCTCAAACCCAATATAATTCTAATAAAAATATGCTATTTTATGATATATATTAGACATGTTTATATTTATACATGTAATCTTAGCCCTTTCCCTGTTCTATATTTAGTCCCGATTCCAACACCTATACAGAATATTTATGGACCAAAAATTATAATGAAAATATGGAAGGTGGAACATTGAAGTCATTCAGAAATTCTAAATAAACTGATGAATGAAATTCCATTAGCAATCAGAGCAGATCCTGATCAGACGGTCCCGTACGTGATCCACGCGTGGTCTATCACATATCGGCGATCAGGGTACTACACAGTTGACCCGTTACTCAATGAATATTCATGTGAAAAATAATGACAATGAAATAGCATATGGACACGTGAATTTTATCAGGGCAAACTATGCAGAATGATATCATTGACAGACCATCAGCAAACAAGACAGACCCTGATCAGACGGACATAAAAAAGCAACAAATACAATTGCACCAAAGGCAACATCTTTTTTAAATAATTAATCCCCCCCATACACACACGTCCGAATAATGTTCTTTATTTCGCTCAAAACAACATTTAAAAACCAAACCAAACATTTAATTCGATCTACGTTGAATCCATCCTCAGTACTTTCAGTAGTTTGATTATCTGGTTTTACATGCAGCGCCACCTATATGGCGAGTTCGGCTGAAGTGCATTATGCCTTCGGCGTTCGGCGTTCGGCTTTATGCTTGTTGCTATGGGCTTACCGCATTGGGTCATGTGTCATTGAAGAAACTTCAATGAAAGAAGGACTCCCATCTTGACATGCAATAATCGTTTAGCAAACTGTTCAACACCACAATGCAGGATGCATTTATCATGAAGCAAACTGAAATGCCACAATGCATGATGCAATTACAATGAAGCAAACTGATATGCCACAAAGCATGATGCAATTTTGGCGTTGATCGTCCTCCATATGTATGGAATAAAGGGTTATGTTACTTTAGTTAATGCAGGTTATTTCAATAGAAATTTGGATACATTACAATGTAATTGGTTATCCATTACCAGTACAACTTTCAATTACGTATCACTGTTTAAATTCATTTAGAGGTCATTTACGTAATATGATTATAATTAAGACACAAAACATCAACTAATAGATGAATGGGCTCTTGTTTCAGCCTTGAAATTTTCACATTGAAATCCTTTCCCTGTTCTATGTTTATTACAAATTTCAATACCTACCTAATATTCATGGACAAAATAGTTATAACGAAATATGGAAGGTGAAACATTGTAGCCATTTTAGAAAGTAAAGAAACAGATCTTTCAAATTCCATTAACAAACAGATCAGACCCTGATCAGATGGCTCCTATAGGAGCCGTCTGATCTAGGTCTACTCTGTTTGCAAATGCGTGAAAAGGCGTTTACAATGTATATGAGGGAAAGGGTTAAAGTCAAAATTAATCCTTTACTCCATAAATAATGCTTTTCTACGCCTTTGCAAACAGAGTAAACTTAGATCAGACGGCTGCTACTCACTGCGGATCTGTCTGGTTAGGGTCTGCTCTGTTTGCTTATGAAATAATATAAATATGATTCTACACTTTCTCTACTATGGCCAAAAGTTCTTGATGTCATTATTTCTTATATGAATATTCATGGAGTAATGGGTTAACTCATTACCTCATAGGCTATTTTTAGACCAAACCTGACTTAAATTGAATAAATCTACCAAAAAGGAGCATTAAAATTTTACTAAAGAAATGAAAAATTGTAGAATTGTGTATTTATGAAACCATTCTGATCAATAGAGCATTTTCTCCATAGGAGCAAATGCTCTATTTATCACAATGGTTTCAAAAAGTGACTTTTACAGAGGAGTAGAAAGGCGTCAATATGAGGGAGTGGGTTACATAAAATTATGTGTTTGTCAGCTAGAAATTGCAAACTAGTGACATCGTTGCGACCTACATAAATTGGTTTTCTTGTACCTCTCTGTCCCATTTCTGTCCAACATTACAAAACACCAGCCCATTAGGTTAGTTACAACATTCTTTCATGTGTTGGAATTTTTCTACATGGTTTACGTTTAAGACAAGGAATACTATATATATCTAAGCACTCCTGAAATACAGATAAAGCATGGCTTTATCTTTTGATATTCTAACAAGACTTTCAGATTATTGTCATTATTTGGCTATAAATTTGTTTAGAAACAGGCTTGAAATATTCCAGGCCCATGTTCAGGCTTTGCAGTTAACCCTTTCCTTCATATAAACACATTTGTTTTCATCCATTTGCAAACAGAGTCGATATAGATTAAATGGCTCCTATATGAGCTGTCTGATCAGGGTCTGCTCTGTTTGCTTATGGAATTTGATAGATCTGTTTCTTTAGTTTCTAGAATGGCTATAATATTTCACCTTCCATATTTCCCTTTGTCCATGAATATTCAGTAGGTATTGAAATTTGAAATAAATATGGAATAAGGAACCAGTTATCTTGCAGACTGGAGTTATATACATGTAATATTAAATATGATTATATATTTCAACCCTTTGAATGCTTAACCCTTTACTCCATGAATATTTATGTGAAAAAATGACATCAGGAATATTAACCCTTCGATTGCTATTCACATCAATATACCTACCTGTAAATAGTATAGACCCAGATGAGACAGCTCCTGCAGGAGCTGTCTCATCAGGGTCTGCACTATTTACAAGTTGATTGTGCAACATTAGTGCACTCCACAGCAGTGATTGCACAGCGCAATACTTGTACACAGTGAATATATATGTAATTATACAACAGGGCATGGGTAAAGAAGGAGAAATGTATTTTAAAATTCAGCAAGTGAAGGGTTAATTAGATGGATTTTATAGTGACATATGAACACAGGAAGTTTTGTCAAGGTAGAAAGTGTAGAAACACATCTACAATGTATATTATTTCATTAGCAAACAGAGCAGACTTTGACCAGACACTCCTACAGGAGCTATCTGATCTGGGTCTACTCTGTTTGCAAATGTGTTTATAGGTGTCTTTATCAGTCTGTGGTTAACATTCAATATGGAATGGACCATCAGTGTCTCTAAGACTCTTCTATTTAGTATATAATGAAAGGCATAATTTAGTAGGATATTTTGAATGACAAACAGAGCAGATCCTGATCAGATGGTGACCTCTAGCAACTCTCTGATTTGGGCTACACTGTTTGCAAATTCCAGTGCAGAGAGTGCACTCATTTCACATCTCAAAGGGTAAATACAGCAAAAAGATGGTTTCAGGTTTTGAAATCAATATTCTGACTGGTAAAAGTTGGTCAATATTACCAGCAAGTCTGTAAAAACGTAAATGGATGTCTAACTTATTTATTTTCCAATATATCTTTATAATTGTGTTTTATGATTGAAGGTACAAGTAGTCATGATATGTGTGTCTGTCGCTTTTACAGTACAAGAGGAAATATTATTAATATTTTAGATCCATATTTTCATGCTATATTGCAAAGTAAAGGGCTTGACTTGAGAAATGGTCAGCAGTAACAGCAGGTTTTAGTGGAAAGAATTTCTTTGAAGAGTGAAGAGGAAGTTCTGTTTCAAGGGTTCATGTGAGAAATAATGACTGTTGACATCCTGAATATTTAACTCTTCGCTTGCTATTCACATCAATATACCTACCTGTAAATAGTGAAGACCCAGATGAGACAGCTCCTGCAGGAGCTGTCTCATCAGGGTCTGCACTATTTACCAGTTGATTGTGCAACAAGTGCACCCCAAAGCAGTGATTGCACAGCAATATACTTATACACAGTGAATATATATGTAATTATACCACAGGACATGGGTAAAGAAGGAGAAATGTATTTTAAAATTCAGCAAGCGAAGGGTTAATTATAAATTTATTAGCTGAATTTTTATAATGGCAGTTTTTATATCAGTAGAAACTGTACAGTCAGATCTATCATAAATTCATAAGCAAACAGAGCAGATACTGATCAGACAGCTCCAGGTATAGGAGCTATAAGAGCTGTCTGATCAGGGTCTACTCTGTTTGCTGTCTTGTGTAAAGACTTTTATATAAGGTAAAGGGTTAACTGTTTTCAGTTTCGGGCATGCATGTGAGTGTTTGTGTTTTACCGAGTGCCAGATAAGAGATATTAACCCTTTCCCTGTTGAATATTCATATAAAAAATAACGACATCATGAATATTTATTTGATGAAGGTTTTGGTATTGATAGAACCTGTAAAGTCAGATCTATTATAATTATGTCTCCTCCAGTATACTGGGAAGACATTGTTTTTGTGCGTGGTGTCTGTCTGTCGGTCTGTCCGATTTTAATTTGTCTGCATGGTTTCTCCAAAACCGTTGGTCGGATTGTCATGAAACTTCACGGGGTTGATCAACACCATTCCTAGTTGTGCATATCTTACTCCTGTTCCGGTTCGATTATTTTCTGCAGGTCTACTCTGTTTGCAAAGGCATGAAAAGTGTTCATATGAGGGAAAGGGTCAGATACATGTAGCTGATTTTTTATGTGGAAACCGTTTTCATAATGGCATCATGAACAAGGGAATTGTTGACTATGGCAGAAACTGTAGAATCAGATCTATGGCAGAAACTGTAGAATCAGACCTATATTGTATCATATCAGAAGCAAACAGAGCAGACACTGGTCATCCTGTTTACATAATATACTATTTTAAAAATTCAGCTTATGTATATCGTCATTATTTCTTACAAGAATATACAACAGAGAAAGTTTTGTCTGGTTATTTAGGAAAAATCGGGTAAACAAGCATGTGCATATGGTTACATGGTCATCTTGTTGAGATTTTAGAGGGGCAGTCCTGTTACCTGGGCCAGACATGGTTATAATTACATGCATGACGTCTGGTGCAGTACTGTTAGGTGGCGCCACCTACATAGATGAACCAGATAACACAGGTTCAATAACTCTTTTATCTCTTTAGCAATGGGAGTCTCAAGCAATTGTGGTCTGTGAAATTGTTATTTGCTAACTTTCAGTGAAATTTAGTTGAATTTCATCTGAAAGAATGAGTCTGTTTAAATCATAGTGTGATGCTGTCACTTTCATGTAGATCAGAACTGTTTGAAACAGTTTAAACACTAATCAAACACTAATTTACTGCTAACTAGCTAAAGGTTAAATGTTTAATTATCTTGATCTGGGCTGTATCAAAAGACAGGCTTTGTTTTGGAGAAAGTTACTGGGTCTGGCTTAGAGACCAGCTGCCTTGGAAACTAAATGATTTCACACTTTCCTATGCTCACTCAGGCATGGAAAATTCCGATAGTTTATCAGTGCAAGATGAAATAAAATCAAAGAAGACTGGAACATAATGAAGGACAACATTTGCAAAAAGTTCTGATCAAGATGAGACTTCAAATAACTGAGGTCTTATCAGGATCCAAAATGCTTCACCACATTAAAGCATTTGGATACCAATAATTACCCTTTGCTTCATGAATATTTGTGTAAGAAATGATAATATCATGAATATTAATTATATATTCAGTTTTAAAATGGCATAATTATAAACACAGGAAGTGTTTGCCAATTGCGAGAAACTATAGAAGCATGTATATATGATTTTATAAGCTGATCTGGGTCTCCTCTGTTTGCAAAGGCAAAGTTATGAAGTAAAGGGTTAACCCATTACCTCATAGGCTATTTTTATTTTTAGATCCTACCTCTTTGAATACATCTACCGAAAAGGAGCATTAACTAGAGGAAAGGAATTGTTTATATTTGTGTAATGTTGAAACCATTGTGATAAATAGAGCATTTGCTCCTATGAAATGGTTCTACAGTTTCTGTCCGGGTAAAACAATCCTGTCAGGTCTTATACCAATGTAACAATTCAGCTACAGGGCTCAACCTGGAACTCCCCATCAGGCACAAGGTATTGGGATTCAGTAAGTTTTGGTCCTGGTTTTGTAACTGCCTATATGTTCTTTATAGTTCACCTTTCCCCACAGCTCAAAACAAGAAGTCACCATGGTTAGGGAGACTTTTTCTCACAAGTTACCCTCTAGCTTGAGCCCTTAGCTAATATGCATTATGTACTGATTTCTTACTTAAAATATTTATGAGGCAAAGATTTTCTTTTTTGAAAGAAAATTCATTTTGGATTTTTTTTTGTGATCTCTATAAAGGTAAAGAAGATTTACAGAAGTGTTGTACTATGTCTGCATTTCTTTGATGGCTCCAAGTTGGATACAGATTGTATGTGCTTGTCTGTTTTCATTGAACCCATTCATTCCAAAATATTTCAATTAAATTGCCAAGATTTATTTTTGTAATGAAATTATTGAATGCTACATTTGGAAGTATGCAAGCCAAAAAGGAAGTGTGCAAGCCAAAAGTGCTATGCATTCTGCTTCAACTGTCATTCTAGAGATGATCTTAACTCTTTACTCCATAAAGACTCCTGTCTATGCATTTGCAGTGTAGACCCAGATCAGGCAACTCATGGTCAAGTCTGTTTGCTTATCATTAGTATATAGTAAAGTGTTGTGATTCAAGAGTTTTTGCCCTGGCCCAAAATTCCTGTGTCCATGTTCTATTATAACAATTAATCTAATTAGTATTCGTGCCATTATTTCTGACATGCATATTCAGGAGTAAAGGGTTTATTTTGGAGTTTAAAGATGAAATTTGGAGTTGTTCATTATAGTCTTGTCTGGATGAGATGTGGAGTTCATACATGTGATAATTTTTTCGAGGCAAAGAGGGAGATTAGCTTTTCAAATGAGGGAGATTGGGTGTCAAAGAGGGAGATTTATGCGGATGGTTGTTTGATAGTATAATAGGCCAGAGACCTATATTTATATTACATAAATATCTGCAAGAAAAGAACCCCCCCCCCCCACCCCACACACACACACACACACACACACACCTGGTTTGAAAGGAGGAGGTATGATAAAAGCACTTTTATGCGCGACAAACCATCTTAATTACTAGGGCTTTTATTTTTTTGCCTATCTAGCAAATTACATCTGTGTAATTTAGTTTGTATTAATTATTCTATTTTATATCCTATTCCTTATTCTATTCTGTACTATTCTCTGTTCTACATCCATCAACATCTACTCTATTTCCCATTCCTTTCTATTCCATTCCATCCCATTCTCTTATCTATTCTAATTCCTTTGTGTTTCATTCCATTCTATTCCATTATCTATTCTGTGCTCATATAATCTATTCTAATTACTATTCATTTCTATTCTAATTTTTTTTTGTGTGTGTGTGCTATTATCTATTTCCATAATACTCTCTTCTAATTACCATTTCTTTCTATTCCATTCCATTCTGGCCAATGGATAGACTTGTGTTTATTATTTTAACTGGCCAATTGATAGACATGTGTTTATTATTATTATTTTTACTATCATTATTTACATTATTCTCATTCTTATATTATTATTGACATTATTGTTTTTATTATTTTAATTCATTTTTGAAATGAAATATATCCAGAAATTTATATTCTGAAATAAACATAATACATTTGTCACTTTCTGTCCGAAATATGGTACTATCCAAACACTAGTACACTATCTTTGCATTTTGTTGTTTCATTTTTGGTTTGAAAAGTGCTTCCTATCTCACCAAATTTTGTGTATTTGACATCCATACATTCTATACTCAATACAAACACAATTTCTTTTGAATATGTTACCAAATGTCTGTGGAAAACAATGTTTGTGTTTGCCTCTATGAAATGACACATTTCACCGTTCGAAAAATCCGTGGTTTGAGGCAACCAATTTTTTTTATTTTATTTTTTCTGATAAAAGCACATTTTCATTACAGTTATGCCATGTGGACATCTATTAATAAACTTAGAACCTAAATTAACTTAATAAAGTAACTATCTAGATGTTTAGTCTCAGAAAATAAGATCGTCTTCAACAGAAATTTAGTAGAACCTGACCGTGAAGAAAAAAGCATGTAATGACGACAGTGTAATACACCAGAGACATATATGCATACACAAATGTTTATGTTACGGAATACACACATGCCAAGGTAAATAACACACCATGCTGAGTTTGCTGACCATTTAATCCCTTTTACTGGGGCCACAATTACACAGCATGGTATTTAGGGCATGCTGTGGAGGTCTTTGATAAGGGGCAACATGGCGACGTACTACAAAAGGGACACGGCGCTGTGCCTGCCATGATAAACAGGGCAGTAAATAAGTCAACAACACTGGTTCTTTGAGGCATCTGGCTAGCGCTTATTGACAAAAAATGATAGAAAATGGGGTGGGAAAAAAATAAAAATCATTTTTATTCAGAAATCGGGAGATTTCGTCTCCCGGCCGGGACTTGCGGGAGTTGGGCTCAAATCCGGTAGTCTCCCGCAGAATCCGGTAGTTATCACATGTATGGGAGTTGTTCATTATAAGCTTGTCTAGATGAGATGTGGAGTTGTTCATTATAAGGTTTGTCTGGATGAGATGTGGAGTTGCTCATTATAGGCTTGTCTGGATGAGATGTGGAGTTGTTCATTATAGGCTTGTCTGGATGAGATGTGGAGTTGTTCATTATAGGCTTGTCGGGATGAGATGTGGAGTTGTTCATTATAGGCTTGTCTGGATGAGATGTGGAGTTGTGCATTATAGATTTGTCTGGATGAGATGTGGAGTTGTTCATTATAGGCTTGTCTGGATGAGATGTGGAGTTGTTCATTATAGGCTTGTCTGGATGAGATGTGGAGTTGTGCATTATAGGCTTGTCTGGATGAGATGTGGAGTTGTTCATTATAAGGCGTGTTTGGATGAGATGTGGAGTTGTTCATTATAAGGCTTGTTTGGATGAGAAGTGGAGTTGTTCATTATAAGCTTGTCTGGATGTGGAGTTGTTCATTATAGGCATGTCTGGATGAGATGTGGAGTTGTTCATTATAAGGCGTGTCTGGATGAGATGTGGAGTTGTTCATTATAAGGTTTGTTTGGATGAGATGTGGAGTTGTTCATTATAGGCTTGTCTGGATGAGATGTGGAGTTGCTCATTATATGCTTGTCTGGATGAGATGTGGAGTTGTTCATTATAGGCGTGTCTGGATGAGATGTGGAGTTGTTCATTATAAGGCGTGTCTGGATGAGATGTGGAGTTGTTCATTATAGGCGTGTCTGGATGAGATGTGGAGTTGTTCATTATAAGGCGTGTCTGGATGATAAATGTATACTTATACTATAGAACCTGTCTTAAGCAGCCATCCAAAAGAAGTCTAATTACTTTTGCCCTGTGAACAAACAGAATGATGCGCAAACAGAATGGTGCACATACAGAACAGAATGATGCACAAACAGAGATGCACATACAGAATGATGCATAAACAGAATGATGCACAAACAGAGATGCACATACAGAATGATGCACATACAGAATGATGCACATACAGAATGATGCACATACAGAATGATGCATATACAGAGATGCACAAACAGAGATGCACATACAGAATGATGCACATACAGAATGATGCACAAACAGAGATGCACATACAGAATGATGCACATACAGAATGATGCACAAACAGAATGATGCATAAACAGAATGATGCACAAACAGAGATGCACAAACAGAATGATGCATAAACAGAATGATGCACAAACAGAGATGCACATACAGAATGATGCACATACAGAATGATGCACATACAGAATGATGCACATACAGAATGATGCATATACAGAGATGCACAAACAGAGATGCACATACAGAATGATGCACATACAGAATGATGCACAAACAGAGATGCACATACAGAATGATGCACATACAGAATGATGCACAAACAGAATGATGCATATACAGAGATGCACAAACAGAGATGCACATACAGAATGATGCACATACAGAATGATGCATAAACAGAATGATACACATACAGAATGATACACAAACAGAAATGATACATATACAGAATGATGCACATGCTCCAAATGATCATTCTTCAGTTAAATTAGCTTCTTCACATGATGGAAAAAAAAAAAAGAACTTCTGCAACAATCTAGGCTGGAATGAAGATATCATCATCAACCTCGAAACTCTAGGGCTTAATATCAGAGCTTCATTTTGATCAGATAAAGTGCAAAGTTGATCGGGTCTCATTTGAATTTTTTTATGTCTCTCATCGTAAAACTTCATTTAAATCATTTCCAGATACTCGATGGTTATCAGTTGCTTCTCCTGACTGTGTTGTCGACATCTATCAGTTGCTTCTCCTGACTGTGTTGTCGACATCGCGGCATTCTCTATTTATGATAACCTTTGCAAATAGGTTTGATACTGTGTAGCTTTGCATCTGACAAACATACACTCCATTAGACACACTAATGGTATTTTCAAAGAGGAAAAAAAAACGGATTTTAAGAATTGACGAAGAGGGCAAATTTTGTGGCTTATTAGTGTGTAAGAGCTAACCCTTTGAATGCGGGGATATGATTTACAGTACTGCTACAACTAGTGCAGACCCCAATCAGAGTGCTCCTATTAGTAGCTCACTAATAGGAGCACTCTGATTGGGGTCTGCACTAGTTACAAATTGATCTTTCCCCCCATAGCACTAAATGGATTCTGCTGTTAACAAATGATGGACCATTGCACTTTCAATCTTCAGTATTGAGAGGGTTAACTCTCTGCACACTAGCAGCAAAACTGTGATTATCGTATCTATGTAAACAGTGTGGAACTAGATGAGACACCACATAATACGACGTCTCATCAGGATCCAAATTGTTTGACACTTTGACCATATTTTTGCAAAGAAATGAGAAATTTTATTTTAAGAATTGAAGCTCAAGACAGTATATTATTGCTGAGGGAAAATTACTTAGCATGCAAAGAGTTAAACGACTTGATGACAGAGCGGGCAGGGATGAATTGTAATGTATGAAAACATGAATATTTCATTACAGCTGGTATTTTGGAGAGGATCCTATCGACTGGTAAAGACATGTTTATGTTGAAATGATACAGATAATTCCACCACTTCAGTTTGAAAATGGAACTCAGAACTTGCAAAAAGAAGATCGTTAGATTTCCTCGTGGAAGTGTCAGCCATTTTTGTTTTATCGCAAATTCCATCACTATCGAAGATTTTTAGCAAAGATTTTAGCACACAACGAAATGGATAGTTAAATTATGAACACTCTTTCCTGTTGTCAGTTATCGTCATTTTGGCCATTATTATTTTAATGTGAAAAGTCACAATTTTGTAAAGAAGTCAACATGCCTATAGTGAAAGTCTAAAAGAAAGATGTGTTATCGCGTTTTAGATATTGGAGGTTAATAGGGGTTAAAAAATGTTTTTAAACCAAGTTGTTCTGATGAAAAGCAGTGAATTATACAGAGATGGATCTTGTCTTGTTTTCTCCTTTGAAGAAAATTGATTTTCTTTTGTGGGTGAAAATTGGGCAGTACATTTGGAGGGTTGGACCAGCCAGGCGTCAATTGCTTATCCTGCTGTCATTGTCATACTATTGCTGATTTTCTAAGTTACTAAACTCGTCTCTTTTCTCCTATGATCAGTCTGGTCCAGATAGAGATACATAAAACATTTTCAAGAATAGTTCTTTTGTTTCTCCACCAAACCTTATGTTTTGACCACTCTAAGATTTAGAATCATCACTTCGAGGCAATTCTAAAGAGTGGTCACAACAAAGGTTGACCATTTTTGATATTTGAATAGGCACGTTTATCTATTGCGCTAATGATATACAATTAAGCCTAATCATTTTTAATGGAGGTGGCTTCGTTGAAAATAGTTTGAAGTGTAGACCCTGACCAGAGGGCTCTTGAAGAAGTCCCTAGTGATTTGACATTGTTTGAAAATACAAGCTGGACATTTATCTCCTGTGTTCATAGGGCCAACCAACCTCTTTGAATAAATCTACAAAAAAGGAGCATTTACTAGAGAAAAGGAAATTGTTACAGTTGTGTAGTTTTGAAACCATTGTGATAAATAGGACATTTGCTCCTATGGAGCAAATGCTCTATTTATCACAATGGTTTCACAAAGTGACTTTTACAGAAGCGTCAAAAGGCGTCAATATGAGGGAATGAGTTAACCCTTTCCTCCATAAATACGCCTTTCTACGCCTCTGTAAAAGTCACTTATGAAACCATTGTGATAAATAGAGCATTTGCTCCAATAGGAGCAAATGCTCTATTTATCACAATGGTTTCAAAACTACTCAATTCTAAACTTTTCCTTTTCTCTAGTAAAAGCTCGTTTTCGGTAGATTGTTTCAAAGAGGTTGTGTCTAAAAATAGCTTATGGAGGAAAGGGTTAATATGCATCAAACATGCACAAAAGCTTTTGCTACAGAATGAATTTTAATGGCATGGGAAATAGGTTGGTTCGTAGCTTCTTAAAACTCTTTATTTTCTAGATGATAGAAGAGAATAAAAAAATGAACTTCTATTCTATAATAGCAATTTTTTGGAGGGGCATTGATCGACTGCTTCAAGGATAATTATGAGGCATTCGCTTTATTTCATGGACTGTTGCTGATGCCTTTGATAACAGCCCGTAACTGTTCCGATACACATATTAGTCATTCAGCATCAAATATAAAATCTAATACTCAACCCCTGCTTTGACTATTATTTTGGTGGTGGTGGTGTGTGTGTGTGTGTGGGGGGGGGGGGGGGGGGGGTCTTCCATGTATCTGTAACTGTCCCAAAGGCAGATGTAGGAACAGTCTGATCAGGGTCTGCTCTATTTTTAGATCCAACCTCTTTGAATAAATCTACCGAAAAGGAGAACTAACTAGAGAAAAGGATTTTATTTGAATTTTTTAATTTGAAACCGTTGTGATAAATAGAGCATTTGCTCCTATAGGAGCAAATGCTCTATTTATCACAATGATTTGATAAAGTGACTTTTGAAGAGGCGTAGAAAGGCGTATTTATGGAGGAAAGGGTTAAGCAAATTGATTTTCATACATACATAATTTCTTACATGAATTATCATGAAGTAAAGGATTAAGTACTAATTTGTCCAAAGGAAGCTTGTAAGTACAGTAAAACCCCGTTAAATTTACTATTCTTATCGATCTTGGAGACAGGACTGGTGGCAGCTTAATATGCATGACTTTTACCCTGCATTAAGCAGCCACCTGCCTTAAATTTCAAACTGCTTATCTTGTACACAAGCACCATAATTTGACCCATTCTACAATTTGTTCACAAGCAAATTGTTTCTTATTTATTAGAATAATTCGACCAATATTGAATGCGAAATAGGGTAATAAAAGTGGCCAGCTAGGTACTGCCAGCCACTGCCAATTTACTTGATTGTTGCATGATATCAGCATATAATAATTAGCAATAAAACCCTGCAAGTCCCCAGAGCTATAGAATGGGAGAAAGATAAGAAGTTTTGCTAAATACAGTATTTCTAATTTGATCCGTATGAACATATTTCTAAATTGATCGATAATAGCAGTTAACCCCATGCACACGGCTGAAGTATGCCAAGAGATTAATACTCTTAATCATTATGAATGTGGAACAGGCATGTTCTCTCATTTGCAATCAGTGTAGACCCAGATCAAATGGCTCCTAGAGAAGCATCTGCTCAGGGTCTGCACTGTTTGTCATTGAAACTCCTCCTGTAAAGAATACTCTTTAACCCTTTCCTCCGTAGGCTATTTTTAGACCCAACCTCTTTGAATGAATCTACCGAAAAGGAGCATAAACTAGAGAAAAGGAATTTTTTTTAGAATTTTGTAGTTTGAAACCATTGTGATAAATAGAGCATTTGTTCCTATAGGAGCAAATGCTCTATTTATCACAATGGTTTCAACAGGTGATTTTTACAGAGGTGTAGAAAGGCGTAATTATGGAGGAAAGGATTAATACTAAATGGACTTCATCATTGTATTTAATTCGTATAAACGCTTTTTCACGCCTTTGCAAACGGAGTAGACCTAGATCAGAGCCATCTCTGATCACTGGTGCTCTGTTTGCATATGAAATTATCATACAGTTTCTATCAATACCAATACAACCAGTGTACATATGCCATTATAGAAATTAAGCTAATAAATATTCATGATGTCATTATTACTTACATGAATATTTAACAGGGAAAAATACGCCTTTCTACGCCTCTGTAAAAGTCACTTCTTGAAACCATTGTGGTAAAAGAGGTAGGATCTAAAAATAGCCTATGAGGGAATGGGTTAAACAGTAATAGACCATTCCACTTTGAAAATTTAGCATTCAAAGCATTTAACCCTCTCCTTGTTCTATGTTTATTTCAAATTTCAATACCTACTGAAATTCATGGTAGATATTGTATTATAGTTACAATGAAATATGGAAGGTGGAACATTGTTGCCATTTTAGAAAGTAAAGACGCAGATATTTTCCATTAGCAAACAGAGCAGAACCTGATCAGACGGCTCCTGTAGGAGATCTAGGTCTACTCTGCTTGCCAATGCGTGAAAACACGTTTATATGAAGGAAAGGGTTAACTCATTGCTAAGCGGTAGATTTATGCTAAGCAATTGCAAATGGTGCAGATCCAAAATTCTGAATTACTGGTGTTTCATCTAGATTCAAACTGCTTGATAATCAGATCATTGTTTGAGGAAAGAAATTCATGAAAAATATTATTTTTCAGCTTATCTTATAATTAACAGATGACATTATTAAAATTTTGTAAATGACAAATACTAAACATGCTAAGAGTGTTTGTTATGTAAGAAATAATGACATTATTAATATTAATTAGTTCATTTTTTAAGATGCCAGAAGCTATAGAAATTGATATACAGTAAAACCCCGCTAATGCGCCCACCAAAAAGGGGCATAATTCTGGGTGACAGAGGCAGGTGGTAGCTTAATGCAGGACGAAAGTTATGCAGAAAGCTCCTATAGGAGCTTTCTGCATAACTTTCGTCCTGCATTAAGCAACCACCTGCTTTAAACGGCGCCAGTGGCTGTTTATTAAGTGGTCGCATTAGCGGGGTTTTACTGTATATAAAAAATATCTGTACACTTCCATAAGCAAACAGAGTGGACCCTGATCTGACATCTCCTACAGAAGTTATCTGATCTGACATCTCCTACAGAAGTTATCTAATCTGGGTCTACTGTTTTTGGACCCTGATCTGACATCTCCTACAGAAGTTATCTGATCTGGGTCTACTGTTTTTGCAAAGGCAGTGAAAGGTGTTTCTATCAGGTAAAGAACTAATCGGGGATAGAGTCAGAATGGTTTGATCTGGGTCAATACAATTTGCAGACAGTGGATTAATGAATTTTTTGCATACAAAGATTTAAAAAATTATCAAAGTTGGCTTCTAGGCATGTTCGCTAGAGTACTTTGTGCCAAATAACTGTAAATTTTATCAAATTTAATTGTCTTTAATGCACTGTATTATAATATAATTAGAATGCAACCAGATGTTAATTGACTACCCGTAGGCCATGAAATGGGAAAGTTGCATTGCCATATGCCCCATAGACGATGACGAAAAGAATGTCCTATTGCAGTGGAAAAGTTTTGTCTCCCACTTTACCTCTTTCTACACTATTGCAAACAGAGTAGATCCAGATCACAGGGATCCTATTGGAGCCATCTGATCAGGGTCTCGGACAGTGTTTGCTTATGATAAAATACAGTAAAACCTCTCTATAACGGCCACTAAATTACATCAAGTATTTTGTGTAAAAGTGAGGTGGCTGCTTAAAGCAAGGTGAAAGTAAAACAGAACGCTCCCGTAGGAGCATTCTGTTTTACTTTGGCCTTGCTTTAAGCATCTACCTGCCTTAAATACCAACTAATTAACTCAATTTAATGGCCGTTATAGAGAGGTTTTACTGTATAGATATTCCACTGTTTCTTCAATTGCCAACAATTTCTGTACCCATGTGCTTTATAACAATTAACCCTTTCCTCCATGAATATTTATGTAAGAAATAATGACATCATGGGTATTTATTAGATTAATTGTTATAATAGTAAATGGACATGGGGATATTTGGTCATTGCGGAAAATGTAAAAATCTTATCTACATTATATCATAAACAAACAGAGCAGAACCTGATCAGTGGGATCCTATAGGAGCCGTCTGATCTGAGTCTACTCTGTTTGAAAAGGCATAGAAAAGGGTATTTATGGAGTAAAGGGTTAATCTAATCTAATTAATATTGATGATGTCAGTATTTCTTACAGGACTAATTCATAGAGTGTAGGGGTACCACTAGACGTTGCAGACATTTGGATGCTGCTGAATATATTTCTATTTCGTCTTGACGGCTCGCAGAGTCCGATGGGACCTATGTGCATAAATGCTCCATTGTATTGATGTTTTGTTAAAACACCGCCTAAGGGACATCATGTTCTCTGTTAGACTATTGTTTTACATTAGCTAGATTGGGAAAGTCAGCAATTTTCCTCATTTCGGGATTGGAGTGAAATTGGTCGGAAGGAATTCCGACAATTCTGTAGGCTGTATTGCTAAGGTGGTTCGATTAGGTATTGGATATTATGGAATAATTGAAGAAATGGCAGTCAACTCGAGGCCATTACGAATGACATACTGTTAACCAATGTGGAAGCTTATAGGGAGAAAATGTGAGTACATTACTTCATGAAATATTCACACAAACAACTATTACTGTGTGTCCAAGGGGAATCTATAGTAAGTTTACTTCTCTTTTTGGCAGTACACAGTACCCTTTATCTGATTTTGACACCTTTGCAAAGAGTGTAGACCCAGATGAAACCGCTTTTTCAGGACAAACACTAAGGTCTGCTTTGTTTGCGATCTGTCTTCCACATTTTTGGCCATGGTGAAATTATAATCTGTTCATATACATGTACCATTATTAACCCTTTCCCTGTTCTGTATTTAGGGCAAATTTCAATACCTATTGAATATTCATTAACAAAATAGTTATAAAGAAATATGGACGGTGGAACATTGTAGACATTTTAGAAAGTAAAGAAACCGATCATTCAAATTTTATTAGCAAACTGAGCAGACCCTGATCAGACGGCTCCTCTAGGAGCCATCTGATCTGGGTCTACTCTGTTTGCAAATGCGTGAAAACACGTCTATATACGGGAAAGGGTTAAAGTTCAGATAATGAATATTCATGAAGTAAAGGGCCCTATAAAGGGACTGCTCTGTATTGAAAGGTTTTAAAGGATACGTCTATGGAGTAAAGGGTTAACATATTCTTGCTCGATTTAACTACCTTTTCATTTGTTAACCCATTCCCTCATAAGCTATATTAAGATCCAACCTCTTTGAATAAATCTACGGAAAAGGAGCATTAATTAGAGAAAAGGAAAATGTCAGAATTGTGTAGTATTGAAACCATTGTGATAAATAAATCATTTGCTCCTTAGGAGCAAATGCTCTATATATCACAATGGTTTCAAGAAGTGACAGTATTACAGAGCCAGAGGCGTAGAAAGGCATATTTATGGAGCAAAGGGTTAAAGCAAAAGGTGAGAATGAATATTTCGCTATGTTAACCCTTTCCCTAATGAATATTTATGTATGAATTGATCACTTCATGAATATTCATTAACTATACAAATGTATTTTCATAATTATGTAAGTTTTCAGGAAAATCTGTAGGGTCCTAAATATCTATATAATTCCAGATACAAACAGAGCAGACCCTGATCAGACAGTTCCTATTGGAACCATTTTGATCTGGGTCTACTTTGCAAAGGCCTACAAAAGCTTTTATAATTATGATCTCACATAATTAAACCTTTCCTCCATAAATCCGCTTTTCTACGCCTCTGTAATAGTCACTTCTTGAAACCATTGTGATAAACAGAGCATTTGCTCTTTAAGGAGCAAATGCTCTATTTATCACAATGGTTTCAATACTACACAATTCTGACATTTTCCTTTTCTCGAATTAATGCTCCTTTTCGGTAGATTTATTCAAAGAGGTTGGATCTTAATATAGCCTATGGAGGAAAGGGTTAAACTGTACAATCACCTCTGTGTTGGTAGGTGTTACCAAATCTAGCTAGGGTGTGGACCGAGTGGAAGGGCTGACAGCCTATAAAAGCCTTTAACATGTTTTGTGTAAATCAGTGATGGCCCTTACAAACAGCTTGGATCTATATTAGAATAGGCAGAACAGAACAGAACATAATTATCATATAGTTCAGTGAATTTAGGACTTAAACACCTGGCAGCTGGATTCATATCATATTGAAAATCTAAAGAATTTTAAGGGTAACAAAATTTAATGATGCAGTTTTGTATATATATGTACATGTAAATTCAATCCAAACTGTCAGAATTGTCAGCAGCAAGTCCAAAGAATATTTACTTTATCAAGACTTGAGCAATATAATGTCACAATTGAATGTCATAAAACTCTGTTGTATGTGTAATGTCAATATCATTGTCAGATTATTTCACAGTTTTAATGTAATGAATACAAATCAAATTGGTGTTAGGTGTAAAAGTAGACCAAGGTCTATTTATTACACAATAGTTTAATATACATTGTGTATGGTAAGCATATCAATTTTTCCAATACCAAACCCTTGTAAGATTTGTCAATTAGATAAAAATAATGAAATATATTAGCCATTACTGCCGTGATCCTTTCCCTGTTAATATTAAATTTATTAATCTTCTACTCCATAAATACACTTTTCTACAACTTTGCAAACAGAGTAGACCCGGACTTCTGTTAGAGCTGGTAGAGTCTGCTATGAATATTCATCAAGTAAAGTCTATTAACCCTTTAATTCTCACAAATTTGCAAACAGAGTAGTCCCCGATCAGACTGCTCCTATAGGAGCAGTCTGATCAGGGTCTGCTCTGTTTGCTAATGGAACTTGAAAAATCTGTTTCTTTACTTTCTAAAATGTCTACTATGTTTCGCCTTCCGTATTCGATTATAACTATTTGTCCATGAATATTCAATAGGACATTACAATTCGAAATAAACATATAACAGGAAAATGGTTTAAAAGTCCTTTGGATGAGAGACTTTACAAAACAAGATCCGATGTATCTGAGCTTTACACTAGTCTTGGCCTTTGAAAGAACCAGAGAAACTATGAGAAGCATGTCCGCGTGTCCCTATATCTGCTAACCTCTCTCTGAGGCATCCAATTAGCCTGCAGTTGGCAGAAACGGATGTTAATCAGCACAACCAACCAACCATTTGCCTATTTTGCTGTTTTTGGTATGAATGTATTAACCCTTTTGTCCATAGACTATTTTTAGAACCAACCTCTTTGAATGAATCTACCCAAAAGCATTTACTGGAGAAAAAGACAATTTTAGAATTCTGTAGTTTGAAACCATTGTGATTAATAGAGCATTTGCTCCTATAGGAGCAAATGCTCTATTTATCACAATGGTTTCAAGAAGTGGTTATTACAGAGGCGTAGAAAGGCGTATTTATGGAGGAAAGGGTTAAAACTATACAAAAAGGACCTGTTCTATCTCCAATTGTTAGCACCACCTGTTGATGCTCTGCCACGAAGCTGCCTGGACGAAGTGGGAGGTTTGGAAACGCTCTGCATTCACCAGCCTCACTGCATAGCTGGTGCATGACAGAATTCCTGTTATACAGGACAAGGTCACCTTTCTTATTTTGACATCTTTATGAAATTCTATGATATTCATTTCAATTCTTGAACCATAAAACTCTGTCTGCTGGAACGATTTCAAAATTTGTTTGGCACAGACTTTCTTCATGGCTAAAATCCCACATATGATCCACCTGAAAAAAAGGTGCTTTTGATTATCACTCTGATATTAAAATGTCTCTTTAAAATGTCTGTTTAACCCTTTCCTTGTTGAATATTCATGTAAATAAAAATAATGGAATCATGAATATTTATTAGCTGAAATTTTATAATGGCAAAATTTAATGTACATAGGATGTTTTGGTATTGGTTGAAACTGAAGTGTAAGCAAACAGAGCAGATCCAGATCAGATGGCTCCTGTTGGCACCATCTGATCTGAGTCTGCTTTGTTACCCATGAGATATGACCAACTTGCTTCATATACTGTTCTATATACAATTACATTTAAATAGGATCCTCAAGACAGATGAAAGCTGAATGCAGGATGAAAACAATACAGAAAGCTCCCAAATGAAGCTACTAATAGAGCTCTCTGCATTACTAACTTCTATATTTACATTCACTAATTGGTCTCTATTAGCCCGTTCACTAATTGGTCTCTATTAGCCCGTTCACTAATTGGTCTCTATTAGCCTGTTCACTAATTGGTCACTATTAGCCCGTTCACAAATTGATCACTATTAGCCCGTTCACTAATTGGTCTCTATTAGCCCGTTCACTAATTGGTCTCTATTAGCCCGTTCACTAATTGGTCACTATTAGCCCGTTCACAAATTGGTCACTATTAGCCCGTTCTGTGTGGGATACACACCATTAATATCTTTGCAAACAGTATAGACCTCGTCCCGGATCATTCATGTCATTTGCAAACAGTGTAGACCCAGATGAGAGGGCTCCTAGATGAGCCCTCTCATCTTTGTCTGCACTGTTGAATTTTAAGAAAAGTTGTAACATTACAAATACTGTTTGTAATGTTACAACTTTTCTTAAAAACATCCCTGAGTATTCACAGTAATTATAACCTTTTTTGAATTTTGGAATAGTTCATTCAACGTTGAAAGGGTTAAGTGAACAAAAACTTAAGTGAACAAAAACTAACTTCCTTAACTCTTTGCATGGAAACAGACACCAACTTTTCACAGATGACAATAGTTTAACAGTACATGTACATAGAGTTTGATAAGAAAAATTAGACTCAGACCGTAACAACTTCTTGATAAACAGCCATGACAGTTTTTAATGCAATTCACTGTAATTGTTGCCTGCTAAAAGTGTAATCTGCTACAATGTAACAACTGATATGTTCCTTTCATTTTCGTTTAACCTTTTACTCCATTACTATTCATGGAAAAAAATGACATCATGAATATTAATTAGATTAATTATTAACAATTGAGATTTTTACCAAAGCAGAAACTGTAAAATCATATCTGTATTATTTCATTAACAAACAGAGCAGACCCTGATCAGACGGCTCCTGTAGGAGCCGTCTGATCTGGGTCTTCACTGTTTCCAAAGGCATAGAAAGGCATATTTATGGAGTAAAGGGTTGAAAAAGGTACTGTTGGCATGTCAAACACTTTGGATCCTGATGAAATGTCATGCGACTTGGAATCTCGCTTGGGTTCATACTGTTTGTGTTGATTGTCAAAAATTCATCGCAAGCATGCAAAGAGTTAATGGTCTTATTCTGCCATGCATCAAAAAATTCATTTCTTGTCCCTGTCATATCCTTGTCAACTGCTTGTTCATTATCATATACATACAATCTCCAGTTTGTCAATGAAATGTTTATGTAGCCACCAGTTGAATAACGTGTGAATTTTGATCATAATTTCGTAGGTACCTGTCGTGTGGTTTTTCAGCATCGTTAGCCAGGCATGGGTAATAAAACGCTTGTTTTTCTGGATCAGTGACCTCCTCTGTGTCTGTTTCATATTATTAAAGTTAAAATTGAGATAGACTTGTACTGTTGTTGGTATGTAAAAGTGAAGTCTGGAGTTGTCAAATATTCGATTGAAGTGATTATAAAATTTGAAGGAATTTGCATGTGTTGTTGAAACAGAAGAAAGGCCTTCTATACCATAATGCAAGTGTAGCTGTAGTTTTGAGGACTCTAGGTGAGTTTCAAACATTTTGCCATGTGCAGCAATTTTCATTTGCTTAACCCATTCCCTCATATTGACGCTTTTTGATGCCTCTGCAAAAGACACCTGTTGAAACCATTGTGATAAATAAAGCATTTGCTCCTATAGGAATATATATATATATATATAAAATATTCCTTTTCTCTAGTTAATGCTCCTTTTCGGTAGATTTATTCAAAGAGGTTGTATCTAAAAATAGCATATGAGGGAAAGGGTTAACCCTGTACGCCATGCATACACATTTTGAAACAGAGTAGACCGTGATCAGTCAGCTCCTGAAGGCCTGATCTGCTTTGTTTGCTTACAAATAATATAGATTCTTACAGCTTCCACCATGGCCAAAACTTTCAGTTGTTCTTTGAGAAAAACATTATATCAAATTGTCAAGATGCATATTTTGCAACCATATATAGAGTGACCTTTTTATGTAGGCTTTACAGATTTAAACACTTTATTTCCCCACTTTTTGTGTCACCTGCCGAGAGGCAGTGTGTCACTTAGGGATCACTTTTCCGTCGTCTGTCTGTCCATCTTACTTTCTTTTTTTGGCTGTCATTTCTAAACTAATCATTATACAGCTTTCAAATTTCATACATGGAACAAGCATGATGAGAGGAAGTGTCATGCACAAGGGCCACAACTCTAGCATCAATACTTTTTGAGTTATTCTCCTTTTTCATATTAACAATAAGTTTTTGTGTCAGCTGCGAGCACGTGACACGTGTTCCTCCGAACATTCTTGTCTTTGCTTGGAATAAGTTTAAAAAAAAATTCGTTTTAAAAAACAAAACAAAAATATTTGAATATTACAGGGCAGCAGATAAAGGTGTGTATTTAAAGAGGAAGTCCCTACAATGATCGCATATTTTCAATAATATCATAAAACTTGGTATTTGTTATGCTCTATCATTATTATGAAGGTTCCCAATTTGAACTTATATCGAAAAATGCCCCTGTGATACAAATAAACCGATTTCATCAATACTGATAATTTTTGTTCTACAACACAATATTATCGGCCTTTTCCGTTAAATTCTTCCGCGTTTTGCCGATGATCACCCAATCCCTCCATTGTTTACGTAATAGCTTTCTCGGAAGTGGTCGGAGAATCGCGAATAGGG
Source organism: Azorinus chamasolen (assembly GCA_963576725.1). Classification (NCBI taxonomy): domain Eukaryota; kingdom Metazoa; phylum Mollusca; class Bivalvia; order Cardiida; family Solecurtidae; genus Azorinus; species Azorinus chamasolen. The sequence continues at coordinate 15,404,563 of OY755244.1, read as the reverse complement.
CGAACCGTTAGGAAACTAAAACTCAACCCGAATAAAACTGAAACATCGGGGAGTAAAACCGGGATCGGCGATATCAAACACATGGATGTTTTGTCATTATAAACGGTAATTGGATGGGGCTTTTTGCGATATACTACTTTTCAGTATATAAACAAATGAGTTTTGTATATTTTAAGTGTTTATGAAACGCGTCAAATGTAGGGACATCCCCTTTAAGTACTAAAATCGTCATTTCTCCACAAAGCCCTATGTTGTGACTACTCTTCAGAATCGTCTCAGGATGAGTGAGACACAAATGAGAAAATATAATACTTGTACATTGTACCCTGCAATAGTCTGAGCTATCATTTTTGCAATGACATTTTTTGGCATCACGGTCTCTGAATCTGATGGTATTCAGGAGTTGACAGCTGAGAGACATGAATGATCATAATCCTGATTGTTATGACACAATCAACAAGTACCACCAATACCCTTAGTATTCATACAGATTTATGCAAATAGTGCAGACTCAGATCCTAAAGAGTCCTTTGATCAGGGTCTACACCATTTGCTACTGTGTCCAAATTTATTTTCAAAATGGTAACTAATTGAATTATGTTAAATCTGCTGTTTATTACGAAGATATCGTCTAGTCGCCTGAATACCCATAGCATTTTGACAGACTTTGGCAAATAGTGCAGACCTAGATCGAAGCACTCTTGAAGGGCCATTTGATTAGGGTCTATACTGTTTACTACTGTGTTTAATTCAACTCTTTCCCTCATATAAACACGCCTTTGCAACCAGTTGACAAAGATTAGATGGCTCCTATAGGAGCCGTCTGATCAGGATCTGCTCTGTTTGCATATGAAATTATAATAGATCTGCATCCAGTTTCTACTAGTATCACAAAATCCTGTGTACATGTGCCATTATAAAAATTCAGCTAATAAATATTCATGATATCATTAATTATTTCTTGCATGAATATGTTACAGGTAAAGGTCAGTATTGAAATAATCAAAATGGGAGATCTAACTTAGGATAAATAGGGCTTCTATACAGTAGAATATGTTTTAACTCTTTCCTCCATGAATATGCTTTTCTACGCCTCTAAAAGTCACCTGTTGAAATCATTGTCATAAATAGAGCATTTGCTCCTATAGGAGCAATTTGCTCTATTTATCACAATGGTTTCAAACTACAAATTTTTAAAACTTTTCCTTTTCTCTAGTTAATGCTCCTTTTCGGTAGATTTATTCAAAGTGGTTGTATCTTAGAATAGCCTATGAGGGAAAGGGTTAAGAGGCCATCCATAAAAGGTCTAATTATGGGTCTGTAAGGCAGTTGGTAGCTTAATGCAGGTTAAATGTAATGCAGAAAGCTTGCATTACTTTTGTCCAGCATTAAGCAACCACATGCTTTTTAAGACTCCTATGTTCAATAAATGAGTGACAGGTTCTATTGAACACGATTATGAACTGATTGGAATCAAGACCCTGTAGACATCATTTTATTCAGGAACTGTCATCCTCAAAATAAACATTGCAGTTTTATCAACTGTTCAACGCTAATTGATCTATATCATTATTTATTTATCCGTGCAATTTCATCTGTATGAAAGTGATAGGCCGCACGGTGGCCTTTGTCGTATCATTTTGATAACAACTATCAAAGACAACGATTACTTCAATCTGCCTGGGGCTGCTTAGTTTTGACTTATGAAGTGTGGAAATTTTACTTAAATGTGAAATATAACATTTAGCTGAAGAGGACAAAAAAAATGCCCTCAAGCTGTAAAGAACTAAATAAGTAAATAATTTGTCAAATTTTAACCTTTAATGTGCTATGTGAAAAAGAAGTGTTGAAATTTACAAACAGTTTTGATCCAGATGAGATATCCATGCCACTTGACACCCTAATCCTGGTTTAGACAAAATGGTTGAAATATGTACTTTGAATGTTGAAGAAGATTGTGTTATTTTATAATTTCAGTAAATGACAAAATGAAGACATCGTGTGATTAAGGTTAAGAAGGTTGTACGAAAGATTGTCTTTTGAAGCTTTGATGTATGCCTCAAGTCACTGAAGACAATGTAATATGTTTTTCTGTGTCAGGAAAAATAAAAAAGAGTAATAAATCACAAGACTTTTTATGCAAAAGATCACCGTTGCTATCTATCGTAAGTTTTGGGACATCATGTCTCTCTTCCCCACTGGTTTAAATAGCTTAATATTTGAGTTTAATCCCATTTAACCCTTTCATCCATAAACACGCCTTTCTACGTCTTTGCAAACAAAGTGAACTGAGATCAATCAGCTCCTGTAGGAGCCGTCTGATCAGGGTCTGCTCTGTTTGCTTATGATATAATATAGACGTGATTCTGCAATTTCTGCCATTGCCAAAAATTAAGATGTTAACATGTTATTATAACAAATTTATCTACGGTAATTAATATTCTCAACATCATTATTTCTGACAGAAATATACATGGAGTAAAGAGTTAATCTAATTTATATTCATGATGTCATTAATCCTTACATGAATATTCATGGAGTAAAGAATTAAACCCTTTCCCACATGCATATTTATGAATGAAGAGTTATTGAAAGATTTTTAGCTCGTCTGTTTCGAAGAAATCACGAGCTATTGTCGTAACTCCGGCGTCCGCGTCTTCGTTGTCGTCGTCCGAAATCTTAACATTGACCATAACTTCTTCAATTTTTCATTTACAACCTTCATTTTTAGTATGCATGTTCATCTTGACAATGATGATAGACGAGCGTTGGCACCCGCTTGCGGTGCTCTTGTTGGTATGCATGTTCATCTTGACAATGACGACAGATGAGCGTTGGCACCCGCTTGTTGTGGTGCTCTTGTATAGTTTTAGTCTGTTGTTTGTCCATCTTCTAGTTAGTGATCAAATAAGACAAACCATTAATATCATATTCTGGTACAATTAACCCTTTCCTTCATTTAAATGCCTTTTCACTCATTTGCAAACAGAATAGACCCGTATTTTAAGGCTCCAGGACCTGTAGGTCAGCTCTGTTTGCTGACTGAAATTGAAACTGTTTCTTTAATAGTTTCTAAAATGACTACAATGTTCCACCTTTCAAATTTCTACTAAATAAAACTATTTTGTCCATGACAATGAAGTAGGTATTGAAACTTGGAATAAATATAGAACAGGGAACGGGTTAAATTCTTTAACTATGGGCATGCTAGCGGCCAAAGTGTGATAACCATTTCAAATAGTTTGGATCCAAATACGATGCAAAGTAACTCTGCGTCTTATCTGGATCTATCCTGTTAGACACTGATCATGTTTGTGGAAAAATTATGGAGAGAATAATGGTCAAATTTAATAATTTGTGGCAGACAACAGATATTGTAGACAGCACTTACTTAGCCTGCAAACAGTTGAAAGTTTGTCTGGCTTGTGGTCAGTAGTGAAATAAGATAATCCATTTAAAATTATTGCATACAATAAAGCCCTTAAATCAACTGTCATCCAGATGGACATTATATGATGGACAATTGCCTAAAATTGCTGTCTTGCTCTGGTTCTAAAGACACTAAAGTGTTGCCTAGAGTTATTTATCATCTGGACACAATAGTAAGTGTGGGAAGATTGACCAGATTTTGTCATTATTTTGGTAGGGGTCTTTTATCAATGGGGAAAAGGGGCCAACCCCCATAGAGTTGTTTAAAGGCCGGTTTGGTTACCACGGTGACCATGGATGGCTGTAGGGGTTTCAAGGGCAATGAAGCTAGGAGGTTATTTATTTGTCGGCATGGACTTGAGGAAGTTTTGTGAACCTTGACGGAGAAGAGGTCAGCGTCAGTGTACTGAAGCCTGGATTCAGTTTGAGTGAAAGGATTTCTGTTTGAATTGTTTGTCATTCAAAAAATAGATGGGGGAAAAAAACAACAAAATGTCTGATTATAAATGGAAGAATAAGTTATAAGGAAGGAGCTAATGGTTTTCCTTGTTTGAATAAGTTGTGGTAGTGAATGGATATTGGAGGAAACTTGTTGATTCAGTGAATGGGAATTTGTTCTGAAGTGATTATTCTGTGTATGGTTTTATTAGAACTTGTCAAACACATTAATGTGATTTCAGAATTACTAAAGTTATTGAAGAAAGGATTCTCAGTGCTGAAGTAGGTTAAAAACAGTTTTTAGTTTGGATTCACTCTGCTACTGGTATGTAAATGATATACATTACACCCTACGTTGATCACCCAGTCTCCGCACTCCGCACAGTTTTAGCTCAGTCTGTTTTTCGATGAAAAAAAAAGAAGCGCTATCGTCTTAAATTTATCCATTCCCTCATATTGACGACTCTGTAAAAGTCACTTTGTGAAACCATTGTGATAAATAGAGCATTTGCTACTATAAGAACACTTGCTCTATTTATCACATTGGTTTCAAAGTACAAAATTCTAAAAAAAAATCCTTTTTTCAAGTAAAGCTCTTTTCTGTAGATTTATTCAAAGAGGTTGTGTCTAAAAATAGCCTATGAGGCAATGGGTTAACGCCAGCGCCCACATTTTCATTTTCATCGTTATTACTACTTTCCTATTCGTGCAAATCTTATGAATACTCTTTAGCACCATGACAAGGGCTACAATCGAATGGACAAGCATTGGCACTAACATGCAGTGCTCTTGTTAACCCATTCCCGCATATTGACGCCTCTGTAAAAGTCACTTTGTGAAACCATTGTGATAAATAGAGCATTTGCTCCTACAGGAGCAAATGCTCTATTTATCACAGTGGTTTCAAACTACAAAATTCTAAAAAAAATCCTTTTCTCTAGTTAATGCTCCTTTTCTGTAGATTTATTTAAAGAGGTAGGGTCTTAAAATAGCCTAAGTGGGAATGGGTTAAAGTTGAATAATTCAATTTGGCATCATTTGGCTAGTCTAAGAAAAACTGAGCTGTTGTCGTAACTCTGGCGTCTGCATTGTTGTTGTCATTGTCATCCTTAACCCTTCGCTTGCTATTCACGTCAATATACCTACCTGTAAATAGTGAAGACCCAGATGAGACAGCTCCTGCAGGAGCTGTCTCATCAGGGTCTGCACTATTTACAAGTTAATTGTGCAACCAGTGCAATCCACAGCAGTGATTGCACAGCGAAATACTTGTACACAGTGAAGATATATGTAATTATACAACAGGACATGGGTAAAGAAGGAGAAATGTATTTTAAAATTCAGCAAGGGAAGGGTTAACATTAATTATTTACTCCATTATTACACTTTTCTATGCCTTTGCAAACAGAGTAGACCAAGACCGAACGGCTCCTCACCTGTAGGAACTGTCTGAGCAGGGTCTGCTCTGTTTGCTTATATAGATGTATGATTCTATAATTTCTGCCATGACCAAACAATCCTGTGTTTGTGTGCCATAATAAAAATGAAACTAATTATTATTCATGATGTCATTATTTCTTACATGAATATTCATTGAGTAGTGAGTTAAATATCAAGTGTTGAAATATCAAAGAATTAATTCGGCAAGTTAAAGGTTGTCCCATTTCCTGCATTCAGAATGGTCATTCATTATTGAGAAGTGTAGTGGTCATTCCCAGCACCTTGGTAATGGACTCTCTAGGTTAGGTGGCTGACAGTGCGTCACCTGACGAAGCACATTTAGGAGATTTATGGCCCCTAGTCAGACAAGGCCTGGTGACGATCATTTACATTTTCCCATGAAATTTTCTTCCTTCTCTCCAACAGGGCAAGATTGAAAAGAGGTCTGAAATGAAATTTTGGTAAATGGACACAGTGCTGAAGGTGGAACTATCCATCAGGGAGAAGTTCAGTGGTGTTATTAGAACATATAGGGGGGAGACCAAAACTTCTCCCTCAATCCTACTAAACTTCTCCCTGATGTAGAGCTCCAGCTTGAGCCCTGAAATCTAGAATCTAGTCAAACAAAGTAGAGCCAGATCAGACAACTCGTGTAGGTATGTTCTGATCAGGCTCTGCTCTATGTGCTTATTATATTCATACATGTGATAATTTTTTCGAGGCAAAGAGGGAGATTAGCTTTTCAAATGAGGGAGATTGGGTGTCAAAGAGGGAGATTTATGCGGATGGTTATTTGATGGTATAATAGGCCAGAGACCTATATTTATATTACATAAATATCTGCAAGAAAAGAACACCACCCCCCCCCCCCCCACACACACACACACACCTGGTTTGAAAGGAGGAGGTATGATAAAAGCACTTTTATGCGCGACAAACCATCTGAATTACTAGGGCATTTTTTTGCCTATCTAGCAAATTACATCTGTGTAATTTAGTTTGTATTAATTCTATTTTATATCCTATTCCTTATTCTATTCTGTACTATTCTCTGTTCTATATCCATCAACATCTACTCTATTTCCCATTCCTTTCTATTCCATTCCATCCCATTCTCTTATCTATTCTAATCCCTTTGTGTTTCATTCCATTCTATTCAATTATCTATTCTGTGCTCATATAATCTATTCTAATTACTATTCATTTCTATTCTATTTTTTTGTGTGTATGTGTGCTATTATCTATTTCCATATACTCTCTTCTAATTACCATTTCTTTCTATTCCATTCCATTCTGGCCAATGGATAGACTTGTGTTTATTATTTTAACTGGCCAATTGATAGACATGTGTTTATTATTATTATTTTTACTATCATTATTTACATTATTCTCATTCTTATATTATTATTGACATTATTGTTTTTATTATTTTAATTAATTTTTGTAATGAAATATATCCAGAAATTTATATTCTGAAATAAACATAATACATTTGTCACTTTCTGTCCGAAATATGGTACTATCCAAACACTAGTACACTATCTTTGCATTTTGTAGTTTCATTTTTGGTTTGAAAAGTGCTTCCTATCTCACCAAATTTTGTGTATTTGACATCCATACATTCTATACTCAATACAAACACAATTTCTTTTGAATATGTTACCAAATGTCTGTGGAAAACAATGTTTGTGTTTGCCTCTATGAAATGACACATTTCACCGTTCGAAAAATCCGTGGTTTGAGGCAACCAATTTTTTTTATTTTATTTTTTCTGATAAAAGCACATTTTCATTACAGTTATGCCATGTGGACATCTATTAATAAACTTAGAACCTAAACTAATTTAATAAAGTAACTATCTAGATGTTTAGTCTCAGAAAATAAGATCGTCTTCAACAGAAATTTAGTAGAACCTGACCGTGAAGAAAAAAGCATGTAATGACGACAGTGTAATACACCCGAGACATATATGCATACACAAATGTTTATGTTACGGAATACACACATGCCAAGGTAAATAACACACCATGCTGAGTTTGCTGACCATTTAATCCCTTTTGCTGGGGCCACAATTACACAGCATGGTATTTAGGGCATGCTGCGGTGGTCTTTGATAAGGGGCAACATGGCGACGTACTACAAAAGGGACACGGCGCTGTGCCTGCCATGATAAACAGGGCAGTAAATAAGTCAACAACACTGGTTCTTTGAGGCGTCTGGCTAGCGCTTATTGACAAAAAATGATAGAAAATGGGGTGGGAAAAAAATAAAAATCATTTTTATTCAGAAATCGGGAGATTTCGTCTCCCGGCCGGGACATGCGGGAGTTGGGCTGAAATCCGGTAGTCTCCCGCAGAATCCGGTAGTTATCACATGTATGATTATATTATGTCATCTGGTAATCTGTTTGACATGGCAATGCATTTCTTTGATTTGTATCATATTATATTTGATTGTTATCATATTATACAAGAATCAAATTAATATTCACAAGGGGCATGGACTTCAACGAATATTTTATAAGGAACAGTTTAGATCACTCCTACTGTGTGCAACATATCTATTTGCTAAATTTAACCCATTACTTCAAAAATACAGTAAAACCCCTCTATAAGGGCCACTAAATTACATCAAGTATTTTGTGTTAAATGCAGGTGACTGCTTAAAGCAAGGTGAAAGTATAGGAGCGTTCTGTTTTACTTTCATCTTGCTTTAAGCAGCCACCTGCCCTAAATACCAACTAATTAACACAATTTTGTGGCCGTTATAGAGAGGGTTTACTGTACACCCAAACAGAGTAGACCCAGATCAGACAGCTCCCTTAGTATATGAAATATCAGTAATACACATCTGATTGCAGTTAATTTTTTTAGGTCATCCTTACTCTAACAGATATAAACTGGTTGACACTGTGCTTAAAACAATTTTTTTTTTTTTTTTTAAATCTACTTTATGAATTGAGATTAAGATTTATTCTTTATCTGAAAACATTTGATTAGCTTGCTAAAGGTCAAGGCTAAAATCTACATCTGGACAGCATAAAGTCTGCATGCTGGTCTCATCAGGTGGGCGCAATTAAATTGTTTACATAACACAGTGAACAGGAAATCAGCAGTTCAATGCTTAATCTTTTCATATGCCAAGTACTTTTCTGTCTGCAAAACTTGTCATTTGCAAGTTAATTTAATTTGTCCATTATTTTTCAACTAGATTGTATACTGATGAGACTGTCGAGTTACTCAGTGTCTCGTCAGGATCTTAATTGTTCGCGTAGGTAATCACAATTAATTCAGTGCTGTAGGTAATTTGGTGTTCTGATTTTGGAAATAGTTTTGATCCAATTCAGTTTCTTATTGGAATCTAAACTGTGTTGATTTTGGAATTTTCTTTTTCTTTTAAAAAACAGAAAATATTGCTTGTAGTTTAAAAATGAAGCAGAAAACAGTTGTAGCTGAATGACTGTTCTTCGGCATGCTAAAGGTTAAAGCAATCCACATGATCGTTCCTCTACATAAATATGCTGATTTGCCTTCTGATGTAACAGTTTGTTTGCTTTTTACATTCTGGAAGGTGTTCGGTTTCCAAGCTTTAGCTCTACAGGTGAAAACCAAGTTAAATATGGAAATCATTTCGAGTCATTAATTTACTGTGTCAGGAGGTGATATAGGCATTTTACTGCTTGGCATCAAATCGCCGTAGAAGCATATTATTGAGCTGAGGCCCAAATAAGATGTGTAAATTAAAATATTTTCAAGAATAGCTCTTTTATTCCACAAGTAAACCCTGTGTTGCGACCATACTTTAAAATTGTCTCATTGAGACGAGTCTAAAAAGTGGTCACAACATAGAGTTTGGTGGAGAAATGATGACTTTACTATTTGAATACGTACCGTACATGTATAATTATCTGTTGCTCTGATTGAGACCAGGTCCGTTGAGACCTGTGATCTTTGAAAAGGTGATCAGAGATATAATATATAAAAACAGAGTTTACATCTATGCTTGTTATTATGTCTCCCCCCATATTTATATGGTGGAGACATATTGTTTTCGTGAGAGTTGTCTGTCTGTCCGTCTGTCCGTCTGTCCGTCACACTTTTTGTCCGGACGATAACTTCAATATGCCTGATGCCAGTTGATTGAAACTTCATATATGGAAAGAGCATAATGAGAGGAAGTGTGACTGTGTCATGCACAAGGTCCATAACTCTGGCTTCACTAATATTGGAGTTATTGCCCTTTGTAAAAAAAAAAAATCACACTTTTTTGTCCGGACGATAACTCCTATAGGGCTCATGCCATTGGATTGAAACTTCATATATGGAAAGATCATGACGAGAGGAAGTGTCATGCACAAGGTCCATAACTCTGGCTTCACTAATATTGGAGTTATTGCCCTTTGTAAAAAATATCATAATTTTTTGTCCGGACAATAACTTCAATATGCCTGATACCAGTTGATTGAAACTTCATATATGGAAAGAGCATAATGAGAGGAAGTGTCATGCAGAAGGTACATAACTCTGGCTTCACTAATATAGGAATTATTGCCCTTTGTAAAAAAAATCACACTTTTTTGTCCGGACGATAACTTCTGTATGGCTCATGCCATTGGATTGAAACTTCATATATGGAAAGATCATAACGAGAGGAAGTGTCATGCACAAGGTCCATAACTCTGGCTTCACTAATATTGGAGTTATTGCCCTTTGTAAAAAAAAATCACAATTTTTTGTCCGGATGATTACTCCTATGTGACACATGCCATTGGAGTGAAACTTCATACATGGAACGATCATGATAAGAGAAAGTGTCATGCATAAGATCCTTAACTCGAGCTTCAATAAATTTAGAGTTATTGCCCCTTGTACATTTGTTTAATTCTTTCTTGTCCGGATTATAACTCCTACATGGCTCTTGCCATCGTATTGAAACTTCATTCATGGAAAGAGCATGATGAGAGAAAGTGTTATGAACAAGGGCCATAATTCTGACTTCAATACTTTTGGAGTTATTGATCGGCCAAAAAATGTAACAAAGGGCTATTGGAATGACATTTTATTTTTGGAAAGAGCATGATGAAAGTAAGTGTCATGCACAAGGGCCATAAATCTGGTATCAGTATTTTTGGAGTTATTAGCTGTTATCATTTTCTTCTTGAAAAATGTAGTGTGGAAAACGCATAATGAGGGGAAGTATCATTCATCAAGACCATAACATTTTTAGTGATTTCCCTTTACATATTGTTTTTATTAGAGGGGAGACATCAGTTTTTGTGACAAAAACCTCTAGTTCATAACCCATTCCCTCATATTGATGCCTCAGAAAAAAGTCACATTCTGAAACCATTGTTGTAAATAGAGTATTTGCTCCATAGGAGCAAATGCTCTATTTATCACAATGGTTTAAAAACTACACAATTTTAAAAAAAAATCCTTTTCGCTAGTAAATGCTCCTTTTCGGTAGATTTATTCAAAGACGTTGGGTCTAAAAATAGCCTATGAGGGAATGGGATAATGGGCGGGTCATGTATGAATATTCATCAAGTAACTGTAAAGGGTTAAACATAGATGTTTTTATTTTGAGCTGTGCTTTGTAAAGCAGGAACCTTTCTTCAGTGAACGTAAAATGGTGCATGCGCGTCCCTTGACTGCCTAACATGGGTCTGCCTTCAAGTGAAATTCATTAAATTCGATAATGAAGCAGCAGGCTGGATCTGATTTATGTTAAATTTCTGATCAATAATTGAATGAAGTTTGACAATAAATTTAAAATTTGTATTTTCTCTTTTTTCCAGAAAAATATGTCGTCACTGTAAATGCCCCCCAGAAATACATGACATGGCCACAAATCTGTCGGACGAGAGGAACTTAAGCCGTCTGCTGCATGATGTGAAGAGGAACTCAACTTCCGACGATGACAGCGGCTGTCCACTAGAGGAATACTCGTGGGTTCCACCTGGTCTAAAACCAGAACAGGCAAGTGGTCATTTAACCCTGAACTGTTTTTATAGGCCCATCAATCTCCACAAATGTTTGGGCTGGCATCATGCTGTAAAGTTGTCTCTAACTTGTCCAAACTTGGAAGTAATGTCTATGGGAATAATAACTTGTTCAAGAGTGATAACCACTTGTATCACTTGAGTCTTTTTTGAGTAATGGCCCCTTTGTTTGCAGAAATTCTGGCTGTGAAGTTGTTCCAAGATGGGTGTATTATATGCCAGTTGGGCACTCTAATGCTGCATTATTTATTGTCTGTATATCAGTTAACAACATTTCATGTGACTGAACTACAAAACTTCAATCTCCTCTTTTGAAAACAGAGGAGTTTCCTGCATGACTTCTCCCTGCATTAATCTGCTACCTGTCTCCAAGATCGATATTAAAGTCAAACCTCTATAACAACCTTTAAATTGTGTTAATTAGTTGGTACTTTGGGCAGATGGCTGCTTAGAGCAAGTTGAAAGTAAAACAGAACGCTCCTATAGGAGTGTTCTGTTTTACTTTCACCTTGCTTTACGCATCCACCTGCCTTTAACACAAAATACTTGATGTAATTTAGTGGTTGTTATAGAGAGGTTTTACTGTATTGTTGTAGATTCAAATTTCCTGTTTTACCACAAGTGATCTGCAAGTGGTCTGCTACATCAGCAATACCAGAAACATGGATAATATGTAGAAACTTTTTAGTTTTCAAAACTAACACAAATATTTTTCCACCAAACCCTGTGTTTTGATTCAGTATTTATTAGCTGGGTTTTTATAATGGCATTATTATGTATTGTTAAGCCTTTCCTCCATAAATACGCCTTTCTACGCCTCTTTAAAAGTCGCTTTTTTAATCCATTGTGATAAATAGAGCATTTGCTCCTATGGAGCAAATGCTCTATTTATCACAATGGTTTCAAAACAACACATTTCTAAAATTCTACTTTTCTATATAGTTAATGCTGCTTGTTGGTAGATTTATTCAAAGAGGTTGGGTCTAAAAATTGCCTATGGAGGAATGGGTTAAACAAGATTTTGGTGTTGGTAAAGACTGTAGAGTCTTGATTTATTATAATTTCATAAGCAAACAGAGCAGACCCTGATCAGATGGCTCCTACAGGAGTTGTCTGATCTGGGTCTGCTCTGTTTGCAACGGCGTATAAAGGTGAGTTTATGGAGTAAAGGATTAAAACTGTTGGCACTAAGTGGTCTTCTACTCCTCATGTTTCCACGGAACAATTCCATGCTTTCCTGCTAACTGAAGTCTCTAACAATTCCAGCAAGCTTAGGTATTTCTGCTGGTGTTGCTTAAATGAACTACAAATTCTCTGTAATTGCATGAATTTGAGCTGTATGGCAGCATGCAAAGCCGGGCTGTCTGTTATTGACAATAAATAAAGCTGTAAATCGCAGACTAATTAAACTAACCCATCTTCTGTCAGTCTTCCTGCTGGAATGAATTTGTGACATGTTCAGTTACCATTTCCTTTGCTTACTTTGAATTTAACCCTTAACAACCTAAGCAATTATTTACTGCCCTTGGAATGCTGATTTTGTCAAAATGGAATTACCTATCAGTGTATACTCTATAATTGTGCCTTGCAATCAAAGTAGACCCAGATCAGATGACTCCTGTAGTAGCTGTCTGATCAGAGTCTGCTCTGTTTGCATTGTCTAGTTATGAAATAACATAGATCTGATTCTTGGCAAAATACCATTATAAAAAAAAGTCTTAATTAATATTCATTATGTATTTATTTCTTGTACATGTGTATGCATATCAAATTGGGCAAAGGGGATGGATGTAGAGTCCATTATAGATTTGTGTCAAATGGTTTAGATCCTGTTGACTAGCTGTCCAGATTTTATTGTTTGTTTCATTTTTGCTTAATTACTCCTTCCCTTGTTTAAATGCATTTTTTCACACCTTTGCAAAGAGAACAGACCTGTATCGGATGTCTCCAATAGGGGACATCTAATCAGGATCTGCTCTCTTTGCTTATGTTACCAAAATATAAAGCCAAAATGACATGTCTTTATAAACATTAATCTAATTATTGTTAATAATGTCATTATGTCTCTCATGAATATTCAATGGGTTAAGGGTTGATCCAGAAGCAAGACTTAACCCGGGCCCTTTCCTTTAAAAACGCTTTTTCATGCCTTTGCAAACAGGTTAGTCTAGACCCGAGTCATACAGCCCCAGGATACTGTTGGAGAGATGATTCTGTTGGAGACAATCTGATCAGGGTCTGCGCTGTTTGCTTGTGGAATTATATAGATCTGAAATTCTACAGTTACTGCCAAGGTATAAGACTCCTGTGTTCTATTAGCTTATAAACATTCAGCTAATAAATATTCATGATGACATTATATCTTGCACGAATATTCAACAGGGAAAGGGTGAACAATCATTTGCTGAGTTTCAGAATTTTAGCAGAGGACATTTTTGTGCTGCTGATGCTTGATACATAAGTTAGTGGGTTAGGGCTCCTAGAATATCCCAGGTAATTGGCGATATGTGCTGGTGCCCTGATGTGTGAAGGCACACTGGTGCCACATAAAGGGGTTGCCAGGTAGATCAAATCACGCTGGTTACAATATGCAGAAAATGCATGCTTTATTGAAAATTATTACAGCTCCAATGAAAGAAAGAACGGGAATGAGCAGCATGGGGGTAATTCTAGTAATAAACAATAATTGTTATGACATTGCTCTAATTATTTTGTATTTTAGAGGCAGTAATTGCACCTTTACAATGTCATTTTTCTATGGATAAAAAGGCTGCAAGGTTTCTTATCACTGTATGATTGTATGAAATAAGCTGACATTTGCAAACAATGTAGAGGAGGAGCTCTCTAATCAGGATCTACACTGTAAGATCATTAAAAATCCTTGATCAAATTTAAACCTTCCGTAACTGGATACTATATTATATATATGCTGGTGGTCCATTCCACTTTTAACTCTTTGCACGCTAAGTAATTTTTCATCTGCAACAGTTGTCGTCTGCTTCAATTCTTAAAATAAACTTTCTCTCATTTCTTTGCAAAAATATGGTCAAGACGACAAACTGTTTGGAGCCTGATGAGACGCCGCATTATGCTGTTTGCATAGGTAATCACAGTTTCACCGCTAGCGTGCAAAGAGTTAAATATTCAGCTTTCAAAGGGTTTACAAGGGAAAGTTAAATTAATTCTATAGCTGACATATTGGCATCATGTTTCTTACTTAATTAAAAGGCTATATTATTGGATAAATGGGTTGCAACCACAAAGTGATAAAATTGCTAACTCCATGAATATTCATTATGAATATTAATTCTAAATAACATGAACACAGGAATTTTTTGCTCTGGCAGAAACTAGAAACAGATCTATTTTATTCAATAAGCAAACAGCAGACTCTGATTAAACAGTAAAATGACTCCTATAGCAACAATCTGATCTTGGTCTACTCTGTTTGCAAAGGCATTAAATATATTGGGTAGTTCTGATTCTACAGTTTTCTGCTAAGGTAAGGTAAGTTTTCTGCTTCCCCTCGACCAACAATGTTTGTATTGTATAGGCCACATACTGCTGCCAGTGCTCTTGATAAGTTTAGGGTATGATCAAGTTCAAAATCTCTCAGAACCTTTGTGAAATTATCCAACCTCAGCTTCGTCTTTGATAAAAGTAATGAGTATTTGTCTGAAAATGCATATTGATTTGGCTTATCTTGTTATGTAGAAGTCGTGCTGCTTTGGAATGTTAGTTTTGCTTAAGAACTGTGGTTTTGGCTTTGAGTTTTAGCTTGTTCCTAGTCTGAACTTCAGATAGGCAAGAAGGGAGCAATTTGTTAACCCTTTCCCTGGTCAATATTCATGAAAGAAATAATGACATCATGAATATTTATTAGCTGATTTTTTATAATGTAAAATTTTCAAAGGATATTTTCGCTTTTGAAAAAAAAAGTGGAATCAAATCTCTATCATGTCACAAGCAAAAAGAACAGACCCTGATCAGACATCTCCAACAGGAGCTGTCTGATCTGGGTCTTACTCCGTTTTCAAAAGATGCGAAAAAACGTCCACTAAGGAACAAATGCTCTATTTATCACAATGGTTTCAAAAAGTAATTTTTACAGAGGCGTCAAAAGGTGTTAATATGAGGGAATGGGTTATGGGTTTGGTGCAGAAATGAAGAAAATATTGTTTCAAAAATATTTTGTCTGGTGCACTGGCTCAAGTAAAGAACTTAACTGAAAGTCCCAGACAAAATCAAAATTCTTGTTCTATGTACAACAGGTGCTTTTTGGTTTGATCTTAAGGTTTTTTTCAACTTATGCATAACTTATGCAATACTGAGCAAACTGACATTTTCTAAAATATTCATCTGAATCAAATTTAAAAGTAAATGTTTTCAATTTCTTATCTCAGACACAACTGAAATTCAAGCAGACCTGATCTTGATGAGAAGCAGAATGATTCTTAGTCTCATCCAGATCTCATATATTTCCAGCAAAAATGATCTCTCCATAGCATACTAAAGGTGGAAGATTAGCCCTTTCAGTTCTTAACCCTTTACCTGATAGAAGCGGCTTTTAGCGTGTTTGATTTATTCCTCCGCTGAAGAAAATAGTTCAAATTCATAGTCATGAACATATTGCATAATAAATATTTTCTATATCCTGGTAGGTGGTAGCTTAAAGCAGGCTGAAAGTAAAGCAGAATGCTTTCAACCTGCTTTAAGTGGTCATATGTCTTCAAAACTAGAAACAGGCTATTGGGTAAAGGGTTAATGTTCACAGTGGAATAGCCCATTAGTGAACATCTACAGTGTCCACTCAATATTAAAGGCTTAAACTTGCTTGAGGATTGTGAATGACAAACAGTGCAGAGCCTGATCCCAGCCGTTGGATCTGGGTCTACACTGTTTGTAAATGCCACTGGCATGCATCTTACCCATTCAAAGGGTTAAAGAATTTATAAGCCTCTCGACTGGAGTGCATAATCTACAGAATAATTCCAGGCTTATAGGAAAAGCAGGTGCCTACAATAGAAATCTAAACAAAGTAAATAGTTGTTACAATGCTACTTTTTCCATCCAAGTCTTTTCAAAGACTGAGATTTTATGATTTTTGAACAACTGGTAAAGTATCTGAGGCCACCTGTACTATTGAAGCATGGTAATGGAATCTCTTAATGATGATGTCAGCATTTATATTTTCTATTACAGATGATTCTTCAGAGCAAAACTATATTTAAGTCTTTACTCCATGAATATTTATCAAAGAAATGATGATGTCATGAATATTAATTAGATTAGATTTGATAAGGACATATTGACACATGAGTTTTTGGCTGTAGTAGAAACTGTAGAATCAGATGTATACATGTATTATTTCATAAGCAAACAGAGCAGACCCAGATCAGACGGCTCCTAAAGGCGTATTAATGGAGTAAAGGGTTTAATAAATACCCTTTACCTGTTCTATGTTTCAATACCTACTAAATATTCATGGACAAAATAGTTATAATGAATATGCATGATGTCATTTATTCTTACATGGGAAAGGGTTAATCTTGTTGCAACTGGTATAGAAGCTTTTTGACATCTTTGCTAACACAGAAGACCTAGATGATGATGGCTAGATCAGATGGCTGTCTTTTGTGAAATTTATTTTCTGCAGCATAGGCTAAACCGTATTTATTTTGGAAATAATGACTTCACGAGTATTAATGAACTGAAATAGTTATCGGACATCACGCATATTAATGGACTTAAATAATGACATCACAAATATTTATGAACTTAAATAATAAGATCACAAGTATTAATGAACTGAAACCATGACATCATGTCAAATATAAATGACATCACAAGTATGACTTATGAAGACAGGATATTTAGGCCATGGCGGAAACTAGAAGTTTATTTCCGACAGCTCCAGCAGGAGCCCTGGTCTGGGTTTATTCTGTTTGAAAAATAATGTCTCTATCAGGGAAGGGGTTAATGGAGTGTCAAGAGAGTTGGTATCAAATAACAAATCTGGGATAATAATATTTTCCCAGCATTTTACTTTAATGCATTCAAATGTCAGTTGTTGAGGTCTTGCCAAGTTTAACCCTAGACCTTCTGTAAAGGGAACAAGTTTTAATTGTCTCTTAGCAACAGTTATTCTTGCCTGGTTTATAAAGGCACATTTAAATTCCTCATAGTGTAAACAATAGATTTCTAGTTCACAGTGTTGTGTTTCAATCAAAGATGCAAATAAGATGCACAGATGCATAAATTAAAACATTTGCAAGAATATCTCATTATTTCTTCACCAAACCTTTTGTTGTGACCACTCTTTAGAATAGTCTCAAAGAGACAGTTCTAAAGAGTGGTTACACAACAGGGTGGAGGAATGACAATTTTCATATTTTAAATATGTTCCTCATAGGCCATTTTAGACCCAACCTCTTTCAATAAATCTACCGAAAAGGAGCATTTAAAAGCATAAAGGTAAATTTTAGAAATGTGCAGTTTTGAAACCATTGTGATATATAGAGCATTTGTTCCTAAGGAGCTAATACTCTATTTATCACAATGATTTCAAAAAGTGACTTTTACATAGGCGTCAAAAGGTATCAGTATGTGGGAATGAGTTATATATTGCTCTGGATATTTGGTGATGGTTTAATTCAGTTGACTCCAGCATATTAAAGGGTTTGAACACAGCTGTTTGTAGTATTCCATAGGATACCAGGGAAGACTGAAATAGACCTCTGTACAAGAAAATAGACCAGTTACAGTCCCTTTGAAGCCAGAACTTTTATGGTCATCCACTAAAACCTGATATGCCATTGAAAGTGCCAGATCTGGTGTTATGGCCATATGTGTATATAAGAACCTCGTGAGAATGGTCATAGCTTCCGGTATTGTCATTATAAAGATCATCTTCAAATTTAACCCTTTCCTCTATAGGCTATTTTTAGACCCAACCTCTTTAAATGAATCTACCCAAAAGGAGCATTTACTTGAGAAAAATAAAATTTTAGAATTTTGTAGTTTGAAACCATTGTGCAAATGCTCTATTTATCACAATGGTTTCAAGAAGTGGTTATTACAGAGGCGTAGAAAGGCATATTTATGGAGGAAAGGGTTAACCCTCTACTCCATGAATATTCTTGTCAGAAATAATGACCTAAAATATTGATTGAATGATTAATTTGGAATGTGAACTGTCATTAATATTTTCACCATTTTTTTCCTGCCAATTTGGGGATTTTTTTCAATTGTAAATTTCATTCATTTGGAAAGCATTTTTAACTTATTTGCAGTTTTTTTAATCAAAAATTTGCCTTTGTTAGATTTTTTTCTTCAAATATTTTTGAAAATGTTACCTATCATTGGAAATGAGTCCTTATAACAGGCCCATGTAGACAGCAGAAAAGGCCTTTTCTTGCATTTTGCACAAAGGTGGTTGCTGAATGCAAAATTAAAGCAGTGGCAATACAGAAAGCTTCTATTATGCTTTCTGCATTGCTTTCAGACTGCATTAAGCTACCACTTGTATTTTGAAAAGGTATATTTCTTTATTCAATATATATTATACAGGAATTTTAGTTGTTTTATTCATTGTGTATAAGGAAGAATTTTCTTATGCTCACTTTTAAGTCCTTTTTGTCTTCAAAAATTGTTGTCTCTTACAATTCTTATTTCTTCTGGACCATTTCCCTTTACCCATTACCTCATAGGCTATTTTTAGATGCAACCTCTTTGAATAAATCTACCAAAAAGGAACATTAACTAGAGAAAAGGTAACTTTTAGAATTTTGTAGTTAGAAACCATTGTGATAAATAGAGCATTTGCTCCTATAGGAGCAAATGCTCTATTTTCCACAATGGTTTCACAAAGTGACTTTTACAGTCGTCAAAAGTTAAGAATGCAGACAGAACTCTAGTATCAAATAGTTTAGATCCTTTTGAGGTGTTGAGTTACTTTCTGCATATGTTATCACATCCAGGTATTCGCTGCAAGAGTGCACGGAGATAGTTTTCAAGGATTCCCAAACCCTGTCTTATCACGAATGATCACATGTATGGCAACGGTTCAAGAAATGCATGCAGTGAAAGCGACATTCATTGCCCATTCCTCAAAGTGCATGATGTCAGACAAACTTAGAAATAGTGTAGAAGCGATTGATTTTAGACTTCTGTGCTGCAGACAGTGGAGATGGAAAATCCCACTGCGAGCTGATATAATTCCTGATATGAAAGAAGAAAGCCCTATATCATACAGTCGTAGTTGCTTTTCCTATATGACCCTTTCTCTGTTGAATATTCGTGTAAGAAATAGTCATCATGAATATTGATTAGCTTCTTTATAAGGGCTCATGTACACAGGCCTTCTTGGTATTGGTAGAAACTGTAGTCAGATCTATTATAATTTCATAAACAAACACTGAGCAGATCCTGATACGACAGTTCCTACAGGAGTTGTCTGATCTGGATCTCCTCTGTTTTCAACTTTAGGCGTGAAAAGGCGTATAAATGAAATAAAAGATTAATTCATTTTCTAACCCTTTACTCCATGATTATTCATGTAAGAAATAATGACATGATAAATATTAATTAGATTAATTTTTAAAATGGCATATTAACACATGTAATTCTTGCCAAAGCAGGAACTGTAGAATTAAATCTGTATTATTCCCTAAGCAAACAGAGCAGACCTTGATCAGGCGGCTCCTATAGGACTCTGGAGCAATCTGATCTGAGTTTAAATTAATCTGTTTGCAAAGGCGTAGAAAGGTGTATTTATGTGAAGTAACGGGTTAAAACTGTCAATCCAGATCAATTGTTTCGTCATTTTGATGGCCTTGTTCTGATCTTGCCTATAGGTTAATTAATTAACTCTTTGAACATAAGTGGCGTATTTCGTAATAACCTTTACAAATACATGTAGTTTAGATTCAGATTATACACGTAGTATCTCATCAGGATCCAATCTGCTTCACCAGGCACCCTTATTGGTGTTGGTCAAAAATTCATTTAACCTTGTCCATTATATAAGCACCGTCTAATTATAATGCCTGTTACATTGCTTTTGAAAGGTTAGAATATAAAGAAACACAAAGAAATAAACAAAAGCAAACAGAATGTGAAAAGGGCCCAGTTGAATCATTTTGTTGCATTACGGAATGTTTATGGGGATTGGAAAGGGGACTGCCATC
This sequence comes from Azorinus chamasolen, assembly GCA_963576725.1. Lineage (NCBI taxonomy): Eukaryota > Metazoa > Mollusca > Bivalvia > Cardiida > Solecurtidae > Azorinus > Azorinus chamasolen. Next base: position 15,384,067 of record OY755244.1, on the reverse strand, counting down.
TGTTGTATTTAACCTTGATTGCTCTGTGCAAAATAGGTTGGCAACCAATAGTTGTCTCAGCTTTACTAGTACTCCATAGCAACACTTTTTGGCATATTTGCAAACAGAGTAGACACAGATCAGATGGCTCATAGAGGAGCCATCTGATCAGGGTCTGCTTTGTTTGCATATGGAATATTTTTCTTCAGTTTCTGCTAGAAAAAAAATTCCCTTTTCATGATGCCATTATGAAAGTTCAGGTAATTAATATTCATATATTTTTTTTAGGTATTATATCGGATGTGAATGTGGAGTAAATGGTTAAAACTTCAGCAATTAGTAAACTCTGTCAGTTATCTGCCTTGTTACTTATAACAGATTCTTTATCTGCTTCCTTCAACACTTTACACAGAGTAATTGCTGTAAAAATAGTGTTATTTGTTACACTTCTCAGAGTTTTTTCAAGTTCCTTTTCTTCTTTTTTGTGTCACCTGCCGAGAGGCAGTGTGTCACTTAGGGATCACTTTTCCGTCGTCCGTCCATCTTTTTTTGGCTGTCATTTCTAAACTAATCATTATAGAGCTTTCAAATTTCACACATGGAACAAGCATGATGGCCACAACTCTAGCATCAATGTTTTTTGAGTTATTCCCCTTTTTCATATTAACAATAAGTTTTTGTGTCAGCTGCGAGCAGGTGACACACGTGTTCCTCCGAACACTCCTGTTTAAATACAGGAGTGGTAGACAGTTAAATGAAAACAGAGCTGACTGATACTTGATCCTGTAGGGGCCACCTGATCTGGGTTTATATGTAACCGGGTGTTCTTATAAAGAAACACTTTTTTTTGCAAAGACGGGAAAATAAGCAAATAGAGCAGACCCTGATCAGACTGCTCCTATAGGAGCCGTTTGATCTGGGTCTACTCTGATTGCGAGGGTGTTAAAAGGCGTATATATTGTAAAGAATAACTATTTTTAGGAAATGATATCTGTATCACTGGGTATCATTGATAAAACATGACTTGTTCATTTTGGAACTTCTAATGCAGAACTCACAAAATTTATCGGGTCAGCTAGTCCTTATCAATCAGTTTATTTCGACACACCTGTTGAATATTTTTGTATCTGTAATTATGATATGTAAAAGTTATCATGAAATATTTTCACCCCTTCGTTCTTGGCACCTTGTATTCATAATCTGTCATAAGTTGGGCTGATGTTGAATTATGTTACTGATGAAAAACAGGGGCACATAAATTTGTTCCGATAAGACCCCGTTGTATTTTGGCAGCATCAGCGAGCTTGATCAGCAGGTCACCATCTGTGAAAGTTTTGTTTTTAACGTTAAGCATGCTGTTGGCAGAACTATGGATCCGTTTTGCAAATGGTTTGGATCCAGATCTGTACTTTTAAATACTTCCAGTCAGGTTCCAATCTGATACTCAGGTTGTAATTTTGGAAACAAAATATGGAAGAAAAAATCTTTGTAGAGATTTGAAGCCAACTATAGACTTTGCGGACAGTAATTCACTTTCTGAATACTAAAGTACCCTAAACATTTTCTGTATTTGATAAGAGAAGAATCAATGAAAAAATCTACCTATAACTATAATTGTTGAGTTTCTTTGTTAAACACTCTTAATGCTTAAAGGGTTAAGAAAAATCACTAGAAAAAATCAAATGGTGATTCATTAAGCCTTTCCCTGTTCTATGTTTATTACAAATTCCAGTGCAGCTACTGAATATTCATGGACAGAATAGTTATTATAAATGAAATATGGAAGGTGGAACATTGTAGCCATTTTAGAAACTAAAGAAACAGCTATCAAATTTCATGATATTTTCATAAGCAATCGAAGCAGACTCTGATCAAATGGCTCCTACAGAAGCCTTCTCATTTGCAAAGGTATAGAAAGATGTATTTATGGAGTAAAGGGTTAAATGAATATTCATCAGGTAAAGGGGTAAATAATTACAAGTAATTTATATCTAATAAAAACTATTTCAACAGGTGTTTGGATATATAAAAGTATATTAAAGTTTGGTAGTGAAATGGCCTGTTTAACTTAAACTTATATGGCAGTTTAAATTTGGTATGTTCTTATTGCTGGAAATAAATTCATGAACACATGTGCAGTTTGGATTCAGATGAGATGCAGAAATTCTCAAACTGTTTACATTGTATTTTATGATCATTGTTTTTGAAAAGAAATGGAAGAAAAATAACCCTTTTAATGTGGAAAATGTGTACAGAAATTTGCAAACAATGTAGACCCTCAGATCAGAGGGCTCCTAGCGGATGTCATTATTTCTCACATGAATATGCATGAAGTAAAAGGTTAACAATTTAACGGACGACAATTACTTAGTGAGTGAAGATGAAAATATTCTGCACAGACAAATGCAACTCGCACAGGTGTAATGGGAATTTTCAATTACTGCTGCTTTTTCAACTGAAGGAACAATTTAAAAGGAAATGTGCACTAAATCAACTTTCAACCATGTTGAGCTGAAAGACATGCACATGATTACTGTAACCTTCTGCTCTCTTGATCAATTGTCGTCTGCAAATATTGCCGTCTGCTTTAATTCTGAAAGTACATTTTTCTTCCATTTCTTGTTAAATGATACATGTCAGAGTGTCAAACAGTTTGATTTCTGATGAGATGCCAAATTACTCAGCATCTGATCTGGATCCAAGCTGTTTGAGAAGCTTATGACTAAGTTGCCAGTAGAGTGTTGAAAGTTAATTGCTTCAATGGTATTTCCTGTAAGGTTTGATTTTTGTAATTTAACTTTTCTGTTATTTGTGCATTTAGTTCATGCCATTGATTCTTCTTGACGGTAACATTTGCTGAAAGATGTTACTTGGCAAACTGTAAAATATGATCAGCCTATATTATATTGTAGTCGAACCGACTCGAATGTGTAAGCCACACGATAGCGTCATTATAAATTTATATAAAAATGCAGTTAAACAATATTCCTGATGTGATTATTTCTTGCCTGAATATTCATGGAGTAAATGGTTAAATTATCTGTGAAAATTAAAAATTTGTTGAAGTAGAATGTCATGTTTTAACAACCCTTTAGTTATGTATGACATTGTTAACTGTATACTATTAACAGCCCTGTGAACGAGGGAATTTTGTTGATCATGACAAAAACTATAGAAGCTGTCAGATCTGGCTCTTCTGTTTGTAACGATGTCTCTCAGATAAAGGGGTTATGCAGGAAGGCAGTAATTCTGCATTTCTTCCGTTCTTCAATAAAGAAACTGCCTACTCTTAAAGACCACCATGTTTATTCAATAATTGGCCATTTTTACGAGGTTCTAGTATATAGGTTGTATCAGATAAGACTCATCGACAGCAGGAGGCTGACTGGCAGACAGTCACCGCTTCACCTGAGCAGCTCCGCCTATCAAACTCGACCATATCTTACAGTTATCTCACAAAAATTTTCCTGATTCAAGATTGCTGATACAAGAAGATATCTAGATTACTTCAATATGAATATTTCATAGACCCAGAAAGGTGTGTGCGGTTTTAGGGTTCATTTTTTTTTCTGTTGGAGCAGAAAGGTGTTTTTCTGTATTCTAATAGGTATGTTTATCAAAATTTAGAGCAAAAATAATTTTATTTCAGGGGTAAATAATATGATGATTTTAGATTTCTGTAGTGACTAGTAATGATTGAAAAGAGCTGCAGTGTTTAACCCATTCCCACTTAGGCTATATTTAGACCTAACCTCTTTGATTAAATCTACCAAAAAGGAGCATCACTAGAGAAAAGGACTTTTTCAGAATAGAGTAATTTTGAAACCATTGTGATAAATAGAGCATTTGCTCCTGTGGAGCAAATGCTCTATTTATCACAATGGTTTCACAAAGTGACTTTTACAGAAGCGTCAAAAAGGCATCAATATGCAGGAATGGGTTAAAGTTTAGCTCCTTACTTCATCAATATTCAGGCAAGAAATAATGACATCATGAATATTAACCCATTCCTCATATACTATTTTTAGATCCAACCACTTTGAATAAATCTACTGAAAAGGAGCAATAACTAGAGAAAAGGAAAATTTTAGAATTTTGTAGTTTGAATCCATTGTGATAAATAGAGCATTTGCTCCTATAGGAGCAGATATGTTTGAATGGCAGAAATGTAGATTCAGATCTATATTAGTTCATGAGCAAACAGTACAGACCCCTTAATCAGAGGGCTTCTTTAGGAATTTTCTGATCTGGGTCTACTCTGTTTGCAAAGGGGTGAAAAAATGTTTATATGAGGGAAAGTGCTAACGACCCAGACGTATACCCCTTTCTGGGGGTCACTTTAGAGGGATTTTATTCTATTTTGAAACCAGGCCAATCATGTCCTTATGTTGTTGTATTAAAAACCTGGTTTGTGGAAAGTCCATGTTTCCCTCATGAAGTAAACAAGAATGTTACTTGTGCCAGTGTTCTCTTTTGTTTGGAGGTCTGATTTTCATGTTCACGCCTTTCAAACACAGACATTTATGGGGCCAATTGGCGATGGTATCTGTTTTGTCTTGTAGTAGCTTATCATAGTGTGAAAGTTCTACAGTGACAGGCTAGTGATGAGTGGCCAGGTGAGCAATGGAAACAAATTACTAACCTTTTTCCTCCTGAATTTCTGGCTTTATGATTATTCATGACTTAACTTTGTATATTGGTCTATGAAAAATGCATATTTTTGCCATTTCAGAAATTGCAGAATCATATATCTGTTTGATTCCATAAGCAAACAGAGTAGACCCTGGTTGGATGGCTCCTATAGGAGCTGTCTGACTTGGGTATACTCTGTTTGCAAATGTGTTAAAAGGCTTATCTGTGACATAAACGGTTAACCCATTCCCTCATATTGACGCCTTTTGACGTCTCTATCAAAGCCTTTGTAACAAATAGAGCATTATTTTCTTCTATTATCTTACAAATCAAATTCTCTATTTATCACAATGGTTTCAACACTACACTATGATGTCTGATATTGTTTCCCTTTTTCTAGTAAATGCTCCTTTTCAGTAGCTTTATTCAAAGACGGGTCTATGTCAAAAATTCTTGTGTCCATGTGCTATTTTAACAATTACCGTATTTCTCCTTTCTATAGCGCCCTCTCTAATAGTAGCTCCCTCCCTATAATATACGCTTCGAAAAGCCATCGGGGGGATCAACTTACCCCACCCACCTCACCTCGAAGTCAAAAAGTTGGCGAAGAAAACGAAAACTCAATGCATCATCACTAGTAGTAATTAGGGAAAGCAAATTTACAATGAAACTATTTTATACTGTTGTTGCATACCGTTAGGTTATTTTGTTTCTCTTCGACTTGTTATGTTTGCAAAAAGCGTTGGTATCTGATTATTCGGTGCTGTAAACCATGTATACATGTCACTTCTGCAAGCAATTCATTTAACACTGACTCACCTTCATATCGCTCTTTAATTCTTATTTTAAAACTGTCACTATTTCCCATACCTAATGGAAAGGTGATTCTGTTTTCTCCACTTGCCTAACGGATTAAACCAATGTTTGTTCGTTCTCGATTTCCGTCTGCGTCCAGTTTCCCCCATTTCTGTGTAGTGCATATTCTACAGTAGTATTTTACAAGTATTACGGTAAAGCGGAAGGGTCTTCGAACATTTCCGTTTAGACCGTACCTACACACCCGTAACTTCCGTTGATAATTTTACTGCAGAGCAGTCTAGCGGAAGTTGAACCTTGAAAGGTAAATACGATTCTTACTTTCACTTTAAAAGTCATAAATCTACCGAAGATTAAGTTTGAAATAAATGATTTCTGTCAACAAATGAACCAAGTAGGATGTCTGCTGGTTATTTCAAGTCTTAAATCGGCGCAAATATGATTAAATTTCAGAGTATGCAATGTATCATTCTTTAGCCTATACAGTCTCTACCGTGACGAACATAGTAAAAACTCCGAATTTTTGGTATGAAATAAGAGCTCCCTCTCTGCGTTTTGCATCGCGCCCGGGAGCGTCTATAAGAGGATATACGGTAATCTTATTGTAATTCATTATTTCTTACATGAATATTCATGGAATAAAGGATTAACCCTTTACTCTATGATTATTTAAGCCTGAAATAAAAATGACAATGAATATTAATTGTCTGAACTTTGACATGTTTTTAACATGGCAGAATCAGTACAATCAGAACCACTATAGAATCTGATTTTTCAGATATTTCCTATCTTGTCCTGTAAATGATAATTCCTTTACTCCTTGAATATTCATGTAAGAAATAATGACATCTGATGTGGATCTACTCTGTTTACATTAAGGCCTAGAAAAGCGTATTTAACTATTTATGTAGTAAAGGGTTAATTGGAGAAAGTATGCCAAGACAAATATTAAATAGTAAACGGGGCATTAACTCAAATTTACACTCTAAGTAATTTTTCGTCTGCAACAATTGTCGTCTGCTTCAATTCTTCAAATAACTTTTCTATATTTTCTTTGTAAAAATAATTATGATATAGATGACAAACAGTTTAGATCCTGATGAGACGATGAGATTATGCGGCGTCTCATCTGGATCCAAACTGTTTGCATAGGTAATCAAAGTTTCGCCGCTAGCGTGCAAAGAGTTAATACTCAGATTTGAAGGCTGACATGACAAAATCTGCTGGTCAGTGTCTACACTGGTTGCTGACATCCTGAAACCCATTTCACCTTATTGCAACTGGTAAAGGGTTGAGTTGAGATAAAGAAATATCAGGGGAGATCTTGTGTATCACTTTGATTGTTGATGAAAAGGCCAAGTCAAAACATTAACCTTCAGATTTGTTATTGTTGGGCTGTCAAAACATGGGAAGATATTAACATGTTTTAAATGAGTTGTTAGACAGACAGAAGGCTACTTTCACCTCATTTTGAAGGAAGTTATCAGTCCAATTAAGTCCTGCTGACTGTTGTTTTAACCTTTATAAGGCTGAAATAAATAATGTCCTCTTAACCTTAATACCTATATATATGCCTTTTCATGCATTAGCAAAGTGAATAGACCCCCAGACTTGGAGCCTTATTTTCACTTGGAGTCTTATATTCTGCCGGTCTGCTCTGTTTTTACAAATACCCTTAAAAATCCTTTAGCCCTTTCCTCCATAGGCTATTTTAAGACCCAATCTCTTAGAATGCATCTACCGAAAAGGAGCATTTACTAGAAAAAAGAAAAATGTTATAATTGTGTAGTATAGAAACCATTGTGATAAATAGAGCATTTGCTCCTATAGGAGCAAATGCTCTATTTATCACAGTGGTTTCAAGAAGTGACTATTACAGAGGCGTAGAAAGGTGTATTTATGGAGTAAAGGGTTAATTCATGAATAGTCATGTAAGAAATAATGACATCATGAATATCAAGCAGATTATTTTTCATAATAGCTAATGGAAAAAAAACACCAGTTTGGCCATGGCAGAAAAAATATAGATATTTTAGATATACTACTACAAGTTTCTGCTATGGTAAAACTTTCCTGTGTTCATATACAATTTTAAAAATGAATCTAATCAATATTCATGAGGTCATTCTTTCTTACATGAATATTCATGGTGTAAAGGGTTAACAGCTACCATTGCACACTGCTAAGTTACATTATTTTAGACTGATTAACCCTTTCCTCCATAGGCTATTTTTAGACCAAATCCCTTTGAATGAATCTACCAAAAAGGAGCATTTACTAGAGAAAAGGAAATGTTAGAACTAAGAATTGTGTAGTATTGAAACTTGTGATAAATAGAGCATTTGCTCAAATGCTCTATTTATCACAATGGTTTCAAGAAGTGGTTATAACAGAGGCGCAGAAAGGTGTATTTATGGAGGAAAGGGTTAAAGTTTGCAATGACAATAATAAATCAATGGATTTCACAGACTAAGCTTAAACAGTGCATGCAGATCCTAATCAAGGAGGTTAGTTATAATTATAGGTATGCTATATATCCTGATCCAAACTTTCTGTTTCAGGATGTCTGTTGACTTTAAACCTCTCCCTGTCCTATGTTTATTCCAAATTTCAATGCCTACTGAATACTCATGGACACATTTTAGTTAAAATGAAATATGAAAGATGGAACATATTCACCATTTTAGAAAGTAAAGAAACAGATCTTTCAAGTTCTATTAGCAAACAGAGCAGACTGATCAGAGGGCTCCTGTATAGGAGCTGTCTGATCTGGGTCTACTCTGTTTGCAAATGCGTGAAAAGTTGTTTATATGAGGGAAAGGGTTAAACCAATGTTTGCCTGTTATGTCTAAACAGCAGAGTTTGTTAAACAAACATGTCCATCATACACAGCCATATTCAAATATTCTGGCATTTAAATTTCAACTGGAGGTATTTAACTTAAATTTCGTAGTAGTGTTGGCAGTGCAATGACCTTGAAAACTGGTGTTAGTCTTTGATATAGTCAAAATATAGGGGTTATAAAATATTACACATGTCTGATTATAAAATTGATTTTCAATTGATTACACTTGAAAGAAATATTTGATTTATTCATATTTTCAGAAAATGATAATAATAATAATAACAAAGGCACAAATTCTGTTTGACTTTGGTTTAAAGTTACTGGAGTCATGGCTGTTTCTATGAGAAAGTTTTTTTGGGAATAAAACCTATCTACAGTTAACCCATGACATTATGAATAGTCATGTAAGAAATTATAATAACATCACGCATATTAATTAGATGAATTATGAACACAGGAATGTTGAGAGGCCATTGAAGAAACTGTAGCATTTGGATTTATAGTATTCCAGAGAAAATAGATCAAGGTGCATACGCTCAAATACTAAAATTGTCATTTGTCCACCTAACCTCAATGGTGTGATGACTCTTTAACCCTTTCCTCCATAAATACGCCTTTCTATATAAACCTTTGTAAAAATCACCTATTGAAACCATAATGTGATAAATAGAGCATTAATTTTGCTCCTATAGGAGCAAATGCTCTTTTCATCACAATGGTTTCAAACTACAAAATTCTTTAATTTTCCTTTTCTCTAGTTAATGCTCCTTTTCGGTACATTTATTCAAAGAGATTGGTTCTAAAAATAGCCTATGAGGGAATGGGTAAAAATCATCTCTTTAATACAATTCTAAAGTTTGGTCACTTCCGTCACAACATAGGGTGTGGGAAAGAAAGGAGTTATTCTCGAAAATGGTTTAATTTTTGCATTTTATCTTGGCCCCTGTTATTCCACATGCAAAATCAGAACTGACCCTCCTATTCAACATCCTTTAAAAGCTAATAGTATAACATGGGAGCATTAGGAGACACAGATAGATGAATTGTGAGCTTGAATATTTTCCTGTTTAGAATGGAGTACTAGATACTTTCGTTGGATAGGTTCTCATTCTACCTTTTAGATTGACAAGACTGAATCCTCTCTTCCTCTAATAGCTAACACATGATGCTACTTGAAAACCAATCAAAAAACACAAAAATCTATCTCTTAGTCCACCTAGTAATTGTCGTCTGCAAAAAAGTGTTGTCTGCTTCAATTCTCGCACTGTATTTTTTCCATTTCTATGTAAAAGTATAATGAAGTCTTCAAGGAGTGTTGATCCTGATAAGAACATAAAGTTTCTCAGCATCTCATCTTGAAGCAAACAGCACAAGTTATAATGACTTCGCTGCCAGCTTGTGAAGAATTTACCCCTCAAATGCAGCACATTCATACACTGGCATTTGCATTCAGTGTAGACCAAGATCATAGGACTCCTAGAGGAGCCATCTGATCAGGGTCTGCACTATTTGTCATTCAGACTCCTGTAAGCCTATTTAAGCCTTTCATACAGAGTGGACGCTATAGTTACACACTGCTGGGCTAGTCAACTCTAAACAGTCAGGGTAGAAGGGTTAGTAAGCAGTAAACCTGGTCTCTGCCACTTAGTTTTTTTGCCCAAATTGCACAGACTCAAAGGTGTGCAAAGAAACAGTTTGTGAGCTTTACCATTGGAATGCAGGAAACTACTTAACTGGCATTTGCAAATAGTGTAGACTCAGGTCAAGGAGTCTCCTGATCAGGGTCTGCAGTGTTTGTCACTGCAAGGTATTGTAAACAAGATCTACTCTATTACTTAATGGATCCTACTACTAAAACAATGATGGATGGTTCCACTATGAACAGTGAGCATCAAAACAGTCAATCCATAACATACCACTAGTGATAACAGATTTAGGAGAAAAGTCAACAATATATGAAGCAGACAACAACTTTTGCAGATGACAAAATAATTGAACCCTTTCGATTGTGGGAAACAAATGTGCTGGCATTTACAAACAGTGTAAACCGAGATTAAAGGACTCCTAGTGGAGCTACTCCTTCTATTCCTAATGGAGCCCTTTGATCAGGATCTACTCTGTTTGTAATTCTAAATCTTCTTGTAGATTTAAGCCTCTAATCTTTTGTTAACAACCAGTAATTCAACTTTGACAACTCAGCATTTTAAAGGGTAACCCTTTACTCCATAAATGAACCTTTTAATGCCAATTCAAACAGCAAGACCTGCAGGAATTTTGATCATGGTCTGCTCAGTGTTTACTTCTTAACCCTTTCCGCCATGAATATTCATGTAAGAAATGATGAAGTCATGAATATTAATTAGATATTTTTTTAAAATGGCATACACAATTGAAATTTTTGCCAAAGTAGAAACTGTATTCCATAAGCAAACAGAGATGACCCTGATCAGACGGCTCCTATAGGAGCCGTCTGATCTGGGTCTACTCTGTTTGCAAATGCGTGAAAAGGTGTTTATACGAGAGAAAGGGTTAAATCAGATCAACATGATGTGATAATCAAACAGTGCAGACACTGATCTAGGTCTAGAAAAGCGTGTTTATGGAGGAAAGGGTTGAATAATACAGACCTGATACTGCAGGTTCTGCCATTGCCGAACATCCCTGTAAATATGAAAATTAGTCTAATAAATATAAATGAAGACATTCATTCGTACATAAATATTCATGGAGTACAAGGTTAAGTGCCATTTAGGATTTAACTCTATTACTCCATAAATATGCCTTAACAGCATTAAATATCAAACTGTGTGGATCCTGATGAGATGTGGTGGTAGTTGATCTGGATACAGACAATATGTAAACATCACACATGTTCACAAATAGCATGCACAAGATTAATCCAGTGTAATAGTTTAGTAGCACCTCTCATATACCTAATAATTTGGTACCACCTCCAATATACCTGGAAATATTACCTGAGCTACTATTAACCCTCCTCATGCTAAATATTCAAATGTTAATCCAACCAATATCAATAGTAATTTGCTGGCTCATCTTAAAGTTAGGATTAATTGTAGTCCCTTGATAATAATGGCAAATAGTGCAGACCCATATGAGATAGATCCTCTAGGAGCTGTCTGATATGGGTCTACACTATTTGCAAGTTTAGGTATCATACTCTAACAGCTTGAAAATGGTTAAATACATTCTAGAAATTATGGTAAGCATGATAATTTATAAGGGGAATGGGATGATAGAGTAAATCTTGGGTTTCTTAACAGCAGCTTTATGGCTAATAAACCAATTTTCAGAAAATTATGCCTAATCTTTTTGTAGCATTTCTTATTGATGTTGAAGGGGAGAGAAAAACATGTCAGCATAACATAAGCAACTTGTTGATGGGAAAGGATTGATGATCAATGTAGAGGAGACCTGGAATAAAGAGGCTTGCAAAGGTTTTTTAATGACTACCTATTGAATATTCATATATAAAAAAATAATGACATCATGAATATTAATTAACCCTTTCCTTGATACTACAAAATAATAATAAATTAATAATGCAATATGGAGGGTGGAACATTGTAGCCATTTTAGAAACTAAAGAAACAGATTTATTGTCATTAGCAAACAGAGCAGACCCTGATCAGACGGCTCCTATAGGAGCCGTCTGATCTAGGTCTACTCTGTTTGCAAATGCGTGGAAAGGCGTTTATATGAGGGAAAGGGTTAAATCAGATCAACATGATGTGATAATCAAACAGAGCAGACACTGATCACATGATTCTGATCTGGGTCTACTCTGTTAACAAAGGCATGAACAGGCATATCTATGAAGTAAAAGTGGTAAAAGAATTTGAAACAGGTTATAGTCGGGCGATAAAAGGGCTCTTTCACTAAAATCATTGTAACTGAAGTGGGATGATCAAATTTCTTCTCGTTTTCATTCATCTTTATCTGTTATGACTGAATCTAGGATAAAATTTGCAGGCGGTTTGGATACTGAGTGAATCCTGATTTTCACAGTAAACTGTGTTAGTACTAACTGTTTAATGCTAAAATTGTTTAAATCTTGAGAGAGAAAATATATAAATTGTATTTTAGGAATGAATAACTGCAAAATTTTATCTGAGGATAATTTGCTAAGCTAGCTAAGCGATAAGTGTGTTGTTCAGACGTTGGAGCCGTGTGTTGTACAAGAGTCATGCAATGGGTAATTGACAAGACAGTGATTTGCATTTTGCCAAATATTGATGGAAACATCTGATATGGGCAAATCGATGCTTTTTACTGGCACAAATCTGGATAGAACTCGGGGAAAGATATTCGTCAATCAATATACATGTATGAATCATGACAACCCATCATAGGAAAATATTCAAAAATCATGAGCAACAGTCAGTTGCATCAATTGGCTCGGCCTATAAGATATGACTAGTGGAATCATTTGGTGGAAAATGACGTAAATCAAGCGGCTTTTTTGTGGGGAATAGTGCATTACGCCTGATATGCTGTCTAATAAAGTGCATTTCCTAGAACAAATGGAAATTTAGTAGCCGAGTTTTAATGACTTGTGGCATGCCTCACTCTCTGGACTGTAAATAGCAGCTCTTTGATGACTGAGCTGAAACTGGATGGGAGTTTGTGCTTTATCTTCCATTTTGGTTTATCAGAAAATAGTTGAGGCTTCACAATTAAAGAGAGCTTGTAACCTCTCTACTTGTAGGAAGAAAGCTTGGGCAGTTTCAGCAAGAATTAAACCTAGCAATACTTTACTCATGTTCCGTCACACATTTGTAATAATGTTATTAACATTTGTGCAAGCTAAGGGCTAATATTAATTCATTGAATTTATTAATTGGTTTTTAGGAAATAAATGGTAATGAGTGAGTAAATGCAATTTTTATCAGATCTCTGCATATCCACACAGAAACAGAATAGATTTATCGGGTGATAGGGGTTATGTTATTGAGGCCCAATTCAGCAGCTTTATTTCTTTCAACACTGACTTTTCAGAGTGGAGTTAGCCCATCAGTGTTTAACCCATTACCTAATAGGCTATTTTTAGATCCAACCACTTTGAATAAATCTACCCAAAAGGAGCATTAACTAGAGAAAAGGACAATTTTAGAATTCTGTAGTTTTGAAACCATTGTGATAAATAGAGCATTTGCTCCTATAGGAGCAAATGCTCTATTTATCACAATGGTTTCAACAGGTGACTAGCAGAGGTGTCAAAAGACATCAATATGAGGGAATGGGTTAACTATAGAGTCCAGTTAGTGGAAAGCTTAAACTTGCTATAAGATAGTGAATGACAAATAGCGCAGACCCTGATCAGAGGACTCCTCTAGGAGCTGTCTTATTTGGGTCTCCACTGTTTGCAAATTAATGCCAGTGCATGTATGTCCCACATTTAAAGGGTGAAAGGCAGTGCAGCTTTCATCTGCACATATGGTAGGGCTAATTAATGCAACAGACTGCTGTGTCTCCTGCAACAGTTGTTGACTACCCTAATCCCCTCCCCCTCCACAGGTTTGTAAAGATGAACAAGATAATTTAGCACCATTTTGATAACTTCAACCCTTTATTCCATGAATATTCATGTGGGAAATAATGGCATCATTAATATTAATTAGATTAATTGTTGTAATAGTTTATTGACACAGGATTTTTTAGCCATAGCAGAAAATGTAGAACCCTATCTTAACCCTTCGCTTGCTATTCACGTCAATATACCTACCTGTAAATAGTGAAGACCCAGATGAGACAGCTCCTGCAGGAGCTGTCTCATCAGGGTCTGCACTATTTACAAGTTGATTGTGCAACCAGTGCACTCCACAGCAGTGATTGCACACCGAAATACTTGTACACAGTGAAGTAATTATACAACAGGACAATGGGTAAAGAAGGAGAAATGTATTTTAAAATTCAGCAAGAGAAGGGTTAGATATTACAATGTATATCACGGGCAAACAGAAGAGACAAATTGAGACTGATCCCGACTCAAAGAAATGATTCTAAAGTATAATAGGTTTAGTAGAGAAATAAAGGAGCTGTTGTTTTTAAAAAAAAGTTTAATCTATGCATGTTATTTTTGCCTGAGCATGCAGAGATCATCCCAGTGTACAATAATTATTGAACTCATACTGTGCATTCAAAGGATTAACTTAAATGTGTTAACTCCCAAATGTGTTAGTTTCAGACTGAAAACAAAAAAACAGTACAGACACATTAAAAGCAAATTTATTCATAAAACAATCAACAGAGAGAAAATACGCAATTTAATCATTGTAAAGTCTGCATGGCACTAAAAGCATTAGGAGTCTCGACATTTCAAGCACGTAATGCAAAAATGTTGTATCTGCACTAGGGCAGATCTGTATACACGTGTATTGACTTTTGCAAATTGTTTGGATCCAGATGAGATGAATATACCCGAAAGAAACATTTACTAGAGAAAAGTAAAAAATTTAGAATTTTGTAGTTGAAACCCTTGTCACAATGGTTTCATAAAGTGATTTTTACAGAGGCGTATTTATGGAGGAAAGGGTTAATGTCTTTGCAATCAGAGATGACCCAGATCAGATGACTCCTGTAGGACGCAGCTGACTGATCAGAGTTTGCTTATGAAATAATATACATGTACATAATTATGATTCTACAATTGTATTGTTTTTACGATTGGCCAGTAATTCCCTAATGTTCATAATTATGCCGTTGTAAAAAATTTATTTAATTTCATAAAGTCATTATATCTTACATAAATATTCATGAAGAAGAGAGTTAAAGCAGCTGTTGTCTGAAAAGGAAAATGCCAGTGGCATTTCTGAAAGGAGACTTGTTTTTTCATTCAGTAACACAAGCAGAATTTAGAATGGGTTCTGACTGTTCTCAGTCTCATTATCACTGACACTTCTCACGTCTTGGATGGCATTTGCAAACAGCTTGGATCCAGATGAGACACCATGTAACTTGGCATCACATCAGGTTGCAGGCTGTTTGTCACTCGGTCAATAGTTTCTCAAATGTTTGATCGAAATAGAAGTCAGTGATCAGAGATTTTAGCAGACATAATTTTTTTCAGGATGAGAATGGATGATTATTGCCACGTGGCCATTAGTCTCTCATCTGGATCCTAACTATTGGTTTATAGTTATAACAAATTAACCTTGTGTATGCAAAGAGTAATTTCAGTTATATTTACACCTTGAGATTGACAGTCTACTGAAAAATTAAAAACGAGCATTACTAATTAACTCTTTGCGCGCTAGCACCGAAACCATGAGTACCTATGCAAACAGTTTGGATCCAGATGAGCATGGTGCGGCGTCTCATCAACTCCAAACTGTTTGAAACTTTGACCATATTTTTGCAAAGAAATGAGAGAAATTTTATATAAGAATTGAAGCAGATGACTATTGTTGCAAATGAAAAATTACTTTGTGCAAAGAGTTACAAGTGGATAAAAAGTTGCTCTTTCTGTGGCAGTCACAATGCTGATATCTCCATGGCAGTTGTCTGGCAGTTCATTTCCTCTTGCTTTCAATAATTAACCCTTCTCTTTTTATGAAAAAAGTTGACAGCTTAAAATTTCATCCCATTGATTTTAAAAATTATCCAGTTGGCCTAGTTATTTTTAGAAATTATTGGCAAAGTGGCAAACAGCTTTGACCCTGATCAGATGCTTGGTCAACCAGTGTCCCATCTGGATCAAAACTATTTGCAAATCATCCTGTGATCAGTGAGAGGAGGAAATAAAGCTTTAACCCATTCCCTCATATTGACGCCTTTTGATCCTTTCCATCATATTGATGGCTTTTGACCCATTCCCCGATATTGACACCTCCGTAAAAGTCACTCTTTGAAACCAAATTTTGATAATTAGAGTATTAATTTTGTTCACACAGGATCAAATGTTCTATTTATCACAATGGTTTCAAAACAATTATAAAAAAAATCCTTTTTTGTAATAAATTAAAATGCTCTTTTTGTTACACTATGATTTATTCAAAGGGGTTGGGTCTAAAAATAGCCTATGAGGTAATGGGTTAAGAAGACGAATTTCCAAATTGTATTCTATTAAATGGTCCACTAGCTGAGGCCACGATTTTGTTTTTCTGTCCGATGGTCGAGTCTACTCATGTTGAAAGGAGGTTAAAAAATTTGCAGCATAAAATATTCCATGATAAACAAGGCAGACCCTTTAGACCATGATGGTCTACACATTGGTGACCACCATCCAGAATAAGTTGATTCAGGGTTTAAACCCATTCCCTCATATTGACGACTCTGTAAAAGTCACTTTGTGAAACCATTGTGATAAATAGAGCATTTGCTCCTATTAGGAGCAAATGCCCTATTTATCACAATGGTTTCAAACTACAAAATTCTAAAAATCTTAACACAGTTAAAGGTGGTAGCTTAATGCAGGATGAAAGTGATGCACTTTTTGCATTATTCTTGTACTGCATTTAAACAACCAGCTGCTCTTAGGGACCTCCATGTTTATTCATTACATGGTTGCTATTGTCAGGTTCAACTGTATTTGCTACTTCTGTGTTTCTTGTTCCCAGCATGTAAAATATTAGACACAACTTCAGTGTTGCTTGTTCCCAGCATGTAAAATATTAGACACAACTTCAGTGTTGCTTGTTCCCAGCATGTAAAAGATTAGACACAACTTCAGTGTTGCTTGTTCCCAGCATGTAAAAGATTAGACACAACTTCAGTGTTGCTTGTTCCCTGCATGTAAAAGATTATACCATTATTCTGTACATAGTTACAAAAAATTACCTCAAGTGTGAAAATCTGCTGCTTTACTACAATTTCTTTGGTATTTTTTGTGTTGTTGTTTTTGCTTCATTTATTGATAATCCTTAGGCACTGTGTCTGAATTAAGTATAAAGTTCTTAGGGACTATCATCAGGATACATAGCTTCAACATTTGTTTCTGGTTCTGTCTGATTAGCTGGATAAAGGTTTTCAACAGAGTTCGATTGTTTGGAAGCAAATGGAATTAGCTCACACTCTGACAAGTCTGTGACAAATTACGACTCCGATGTATCGAGAAATCTCCTGTAGTGGAATAGTTATATCGAGTATAATCCATTATTCTGGAAGACCTAGTAATGGAAATATATTTTGTATATGTTTTTGACAAATGTAATTTGATTGAACTAATTCTTTTGAACACTGAGTGAAACAAATTGTTCTCTGCTTCATTTCTCAGATTCAGTTTCTTTACAAAAATGGTGTCAGAATACCAACATTTGCATCCAGATGAGATGCCTTTCTACGTCTTCGCAAACAAGAGTAGACCCAGATCAAACGGCTCCTATAGGAGCCATCTGACCAGGGTCTGCTCCGTTTGCTTATGATATAATAAAGATATGATTCTACAGTTTTGGCCATGGCCAAATGTTCCTGTGTCCATGTGTTATTATAACAATAAATCTAATTAGTATTCATGATGCCATTATTTCTTACATGAATATTCATGGAGTAAAGGATTAAGTTTTTGTCTGGTCAGGATCCAAACTGTTACAAAGTTCTGTTCAGATTTGCTGAAGGCATTTACTACAATAAAACCTAAATCAGACTTTCACAATAATCCTTTACTCCATACGTACGCCTTTCTACGGCTGTGTAAACAGAGTAGACCCAGATTTAGGCTCCTATAGGAGCCGTCTGACCAGGGTCTGTTCTGTTTGCTTATGAAATAATATAGATCTGCTTCTACAGTTTCTTCTTTGGCAAAAAGTCCATGTTTTAATATTAACCCTTCGCTTGCTGAATTTTAAAATACATCTCTCCTTCTTTACCCATGCCCTGTTGTATAATTACATATATCTTCACCGTGTACAAGTATTTCACTGTGAAATCACTGCTGTGGAGTGCACTGGTTGCACAATCAACTTGTAAATAGTGCAGGAGCTGTCTCATCTGGGTCTTCACTATTTACAGGTAGGTATATTGACGTGAATAGCAAACGAAGTGTTAAATAGTATGTCAGTTTAGAAATAAATCTAATTAATATTCATGATGTCCGCATTTCAAATATGAATATTCATGGAATTAAGGGTTAAGGAAACCTGTTTCTGTGGTGATGTGATGAGTACATTAAACAGTTCATTGATATTGATTAATTCACCAGACATTTCCCAGACGAAATGATGACCACGGTCGACCATGGTCAGCACGGTATTTGACGGTCGACCATTTTTTATCGTGGTCAACCATCAAAAACCATGTTCAGGACCACGGTCTACCGTGGTCTACCACAGTCAAATTTATTTCGACCATAGTCAACCACGGTCAGAAACTGTTGACCGTGGTCAACCATGGTAGAAACATTGAGTCAGGAGTTTGACCATGGTCTAACACGGTCAAAAAAGTTTGACCATGGTCAGAAACTTGTTTTCAAAATTTACACCATGAATGACCGTGGTGGAACAAGTTTAAAAAATTGAGACATGAATTAGATTATAGTCAACATATTAAATCATTACACCATGGTTATGACTATCATCAAATGTCATAAAGGCTGCAGTTAAATGGGTTACTTAGATTTAGTTTTCTTCATTGATCAACAAAAACAAGGTACATTAAAATATTACTAACATCATTTAATTTCACATAAAGTCTGTCTTGGTCAATTTATTCAACTACAGTTAAAACCTTAAAACAGTTAAGGAATATACAGGGCTCTTAAAAACACCGGTTTTGTAACTAACTTCATAAAAAAATCTTTACTGGTGACATTATGAAACAATCAAGATTTTTTCATGAATCCCCTATCCATACCCTGCGTTTATGACCACTGCCATATGATGCATTAACACTTTCCCTCATGAACATTTAGAAAGAGATAATTAATGAAATCATGAATATTTATTAGCTGGATTTTCATAAAGAAATATGAACACATGAAATTTAGGCCATGGCAGAAACTAGGAACTACATTACCATATAAATTTCAAAAGCAAACAGAGTAGACTGGACCCCAATTAGACGGTACCTACTAGAGTTGTCTAACCTGGGTCTACTCTGTTTGCAAAGGCAAAATAAAGCTTTAAGGTGTTTATAGGATAGAGTAAGCATATACAGTCAAACACAGAAAGTTTGAACACAAAATCAAGTATCATTATTGACCTCTAAATCAGGTGGCAGCTAAATGCAGGATGAAAGTCATGCAGCAAGCATTTTCAAGCTTTCTGTCTGACTTTCATCCTGCATTAAGCAGATAGCTAAATGCTCAATTCTTCATTACTAACACATAAAACTATTCATTGTTTACTGTGCATTGTATGGATTCTGATGACGGTTTCCAATGATTTGTTTGATCAGTATATAATTTTACTATTCCTATAATAATTTCAGAGCTACAAACAATAAAACAATGTTTCACTTCCCTTTTTTTCTCAGTGTATATTTTTTTATCAATGTAGCCAAACAGATTGCGGGTCGTCAATACTTAACATATTGGTCTAATTAACTTTCACAAGAAAAACTTTCTGCAACATTATTTCCACAGACATTTATAAGAGAAATGGTTTTGTTTCTTTTGTTAGAAAAAAAACCATGATGTCCACCATTCTCCTCCATATTTAAAACTATGTCTCTTTTAGCTTTTTACAAACTATTAAAAAGAATTGTCATCAAGCATATTGTACACAAAATAAGTTGTATGGCAACTATGTCACCAGCTGCTGCTCATGAAGAAACACTGAACTATCTTCGCTTCATCTTTGGACTTCCACATGTACATCTTCTTGTCAGCACTTCACATGTTTCATGACAATGTTCTTTGGGAATGGTCCTATCCTGAAAGAAACAATTATTTTTATTGATTTAATATTCCAATTATCTTGTTTAAATATATAAAATTATAACCAATTAGGACAGGTGATTCTTATTTATGACTGTGACTTAATTGACACATTAAATTTCCTTTTAAACAGTTCTTATACAGCCATCTATATCTGTCACAGGTAAATCCAATGAAAGTAATTGTATACACGTAGGCTTCTTTTTTTATTTTTACTATATTATGATCTACTTATATAGGTATAGCCAATCATCATTTCTGTGAAAAACAGTTAAAATCAGTCTAAACAAATTCAAAGTACAGTCAAGTGAACAGTTAGTATGGTGTGAAATGAGGGGAAATATTTGGGTATGAAACCTTCACAGAACTGCTATTCATTATGTGTGAATTTTCAGCAGTTTCACTGTACTTAATCAATGCCTTTGACATTTGCAGTGTATGAAATTAACTTGACCATCACTGGCCATTTTAACCAGTAACTTTTCAAACATCACTGGACAAAACAAAAATGGCCAAAAAAGGCACTGTAAATAGTGACATTTTACACATTGGCTCAAACTTCCACAGATTGTATAGAGGATTTTTTGAAAATAAAAATTAATTGGTTGCAATGCAAATTTCCTCATCATTTTCTTAATATTTTATAATAAATGATAAGTCAAATAATTGCAATAATGTACAGATCGATTTGCTAAATTTTCAAGTCTTATACTGTCCAAAATCGTAGCATGTATATACAGTCTAAGTGTGAATATTGATTTCTGATTCTATCGAAAATGATCATTTTGTGCAACTAATGTTTACCACTGAACTTTACAGCATATACAAACCAAATCACTTTTGGATATAACATGTCTGTGTATGTCTATTTTAAAACACAAATAAAATGCAGAACATTACTTCGTTGTTACAAATAGCAATCACGGACGTGCTTGTTATCTACAGTGTTATGTGTTTTCGCGACTTTCTTGAGAGATCGACTTTGGCTGCAAAGTTCTTGTTATAGCGCATATATCAGACTATAATTTTAACACTCGAGAGTGAATATGATTTACATACATATATAAATGTTACTTTTCAAAAAAAAACTTACTCGTCAGTCGATCCAGGGCGAGCGTGCGGTCTGTAATTTCACAGACTGAACGTGGATTTTTCGGCCTCTCGAAACACGTCTTATCTTTCAGCTGCTTTACACTGAACTTTCTTCTTCGAGTAAACAATACTCCTTCATGACTGAAGATTACGTTTATCTACTGTTATCTATATGTTTGTCCTAAGGTTGAACGTCTCTCATTGTTATCGATGATTCTCCACTTTTGAAACTTTCTACCAACATCCAAACAGAGTTCGCCATTTCTGGTTGCAGTGTACACATATGCACACTCGGTCTGCATTCGTAACTACTCGTCTTATTCCGTCTTGGTTCGGGGTCGCATATGCCTTATGAACACAGTACTTATGACGTAAACACGGAAACTATCGCCCATTCGTCGTATTTGGAAAGTCCAATTTTAGCGTAATTTTATGTCAGAAGAATTGTGCCAACAGAAAAATTATGCAGGAAATGAAATGTAACGCTTTTCTTTGAACGTTTTTCTGTCACTCGCAATCCCTTATTCTAAATATATGTATTCATACCGGCAGATAACGAATCGTATCGGGACATTTTCGTCGATCTATGCTTGGCCACATGTTTTCCGCGCATGCGTACCAAAAGTTCAAAATGGTGGACATTTCTGAAAACCTCGTTTACGGGAGGAAACGAAATTTGTGTACGTATTAACTATTTAGGAATTCGGTTTTGGACAGCAACTTAGTTGACAACAAACCATAGTGGAATTCGCTGGAAGCAAGTACTCGCCAATTATAATTGCTAGTAAGTCATATTACTCTATAAATTTTGACCCCAGGACCCAGGGCAAATGCGACATATTGTTCCCGTTTAAAATACTAGTAGAATCAAAATCCCTCTGAATCATTTAAAAACAAGAAACATCCACTTATAAGCGTTTAGTATCTAATAGAATTATATTTCATGATTACAAATTCATCAGTTTTAGCAAGTTTTCGGTGGTTGCGTTTGAAATATTTTCTTAGATCATGAAAAATTTGTTGTGACTGGCTTTGTACTGGCTTTATACATTTATGATTACTGTTATCTATCAACGTTCTCATTGAAATGTGTAGTGAGCAGCATGAATAACCCATATCCAATTTTTGTCAGTTTCTAATAAATTTGTCTCGATTTCAATTGGAATTTACTTAAAGATATTTTCCAAATTCCGATTAATAAAAAAATTAAAAGGCTTGTGTGTGAAGAGAAATATACATACATTGTGTATGTATATGTCTCTGGTGTGTGTGTGTGTGTGTGTGTACAAAATAATTGATTATCCCTGAATATTGGTATGTAAGTAGGAGATATAGCTCAACTGAGCACAGCATACTCATTGTTTGATTTGCAAATAAATATGAAATGCCTGCTTTTATGTGTTCAAGGTTGCCAGTTAGTGCATTTTGTGTTACATTGTAATGTTCTTTTCTTCTTTTAGTCATTCAAAGGAGCCCAGTGAATGTAAAGGATAGTTTGATGGACACAGAGGGTGAAACTGAGTGTGTAAACGAACATCTCCTGACTGGCAGAGGAGTTCACAGAACACAAGTCACATGCCGCCAACAAAAGGGGAATAAATTATTGCACACATTGAAAGGAAGACATGTGAAATTTAAAATCTCTATGAAGATAACCACCAAAATGACAGCTAAAAAGAGTGTGATGGATAGACAGACAATGGAAAATTGATGCCTAAGAGACATACTGCCTCTCGGTTTAATCATTAACAGTCACATATTTTATGAAGTTTTAATGAGTGATTGTTAATGAATTCTTCATGAAGATATAACAGCTTAAAAGTCACATATGTTATGAAGTTTTAATGAGCGATTGTTAATGAATTCTTCATGAAAAAAAAAGTGAAGTTTTACTCTTTAATTCTTCCTAAAAAAGAAGTGAAGTTTTACTCTTGAAGTCTTCATGAAAAAGAAGTGAAGATAAAATGGCACAATAGTTTTTATAGCAAAAAATCCGTGATTTATTCAGTAGAAGTGAAATGATTTTTTCTTCTTGAACTCTTCATGAAGTTGAAGTTTAATGATTATTATATGAATTTTAATTCATGAAGTGTTCATGAATTCTTCTTGAATAACAATCTGGTTGATTTGAAGAATTTTTTATGCTTTTTCTATCTTCATAAAAAATGCATTTGCTAATTATTTAGAATATTTTTAGAACTGTGCCATTTTATCTTCACTACTTCTTCATGAAGAATTCATGAATTTCCTTCATGAAAACTTCATATTTGTTTCATGAATTCTTCATGAAGAATGACTGAACATTTAGCAGGGGCTGTCTTGATAACTAGAAACAGGCTATTGGGTAAAGGGTTAACCAATGTAGTACTGTAACAGAATATAACTATACATCCTTTGCACACAATGTAGACCCAGATCAGAAGGCTCCTGAAGGAGCCCTCTGATCAGGGTCTGCACTGTTTGTCTTACAAATACTGTGTAAACAAACACCCCCAGGACACGTCCAGACACAATGAAGACATTTATCAGAAGACTGAAAGGTTGATTTGAAAATTTAGTATTGTAAGGGTTAACTAAGTTGAGTACCAACTGTTATCAGTATGACGAAGTGACGAAGCAATCTGAATGAGTTGTTGATAAAGATAAAACTTTTGCACGCTAACAACGAAACAAAAAACAAAATTACAAGAGTATTTGAAAAAACACATGATAACTTTATATACAGTAGTAAAGAAAAGTAAAAAACTGATGAAAAAAATGATCGATAAGCAGTATATGTTACATATTTATTTTATAACGTATAAAATCTAAAATGTATAATTATTTAAATTACGGAACCCATTTTGAATTTTTTCCAACGTATCTATATATAGCCAGTCTTTATTTACATTCTAAGCGGGCAACAACGGCACGTGAATTTCCTTATTACGGCCCGTTATAGTTCTTGTTAATGCACCCCCTGAGACTGCCATTTTATGCAAGAATCTTGTTTATAGGGTTTGGTTGAGAAATCGAGTCATACCTTGACTGAGTGAGCGTAAATAGTGATTCTGGTCAACTGTTGATTTATTTTAGTTTTGGTTATAAATAATAATAAAATTACGACGCTGAAATTTATTTTTATTATATATTTATCTGAGCATGTCTGGGCACTGATGCTTTCTGATTTCCTTGCACCATTTAAAACACAAAGAACCACATCCTTTGGTTGATGACCATGGTTGATCACATTTGGTTAATCACATTTTCTTAAATTCTTTGCGGTTGACCGTGGTCTTTCATGGTAATTTACAGTAGACCGTGGTTTTTGATGACGGTCGACCACGTTCCTTCATGGTTAAAACACGATTGACCGTGGTCTTCATGAGAAAAAGACCACGGTCGACCGTGTTTTTTTATGGTTAAAACGCGGTCGAACGTGGTCTTTCATGGTTATAAGACCACGGTTGACCGTGGTTTTTGATGGTTAAACCGCGGTCTTTCATGGTTAGAAGACCACGGTCGACCGTGGTCCTTCATGGTTTTTAGACCACGGTTAACCGTGGTCTAGTTGACCACCAAAAACTGTGGTGCCATTTAACAAAACGTGGTCGACCACGTTATACCATGGTTGTACGACCATGAACTACCGTGGAATACCACGGTAGTTCATGGTAGACCATGGTCATATGACCGTCATTTTCGACTGGGTTGTGTTTCCTCCTCAGTAACTCTGTATCCCTCCTTGCCAAAATAACTGTTTTCAGCAATATATTCTAAATCTTTGAACAAAATTTCCTTTTATCATTAATATGATCTTGAAGGTGTGATGCTTGTTAGAATCAGTTTATTACAGCAGCCGTCTGATCTGGGTCTACTCTATTTGCAAAGATGTATTTGTGGAGTAAAAGTTTGAAATATGTATGAGATGTCCGTTGGCTTCAGCAATTATGCAAGATTAATGACACTCTTGGAGCTGCTAATATATTCTAGATGTGATCAGTGACAGTGCCAATTACTCTCTACTCAATGGTCAATCCAATTACAGTTGAAATTCAGTTAATTCATCAACACAGTTTATCTGATATATTTCCATTGTAATTAAAACTCCCAGCGGAAAAAGAAAAGTGTTTTGTTAAGATGGAGGATGATGGATGCTATCTCTTAGTCTCTTAGGAATGACCAGTGCTATGTTTCATATCAGATGTCAAAATAAATTTCTGGAATCCCAGGTTTTTGCAAAGCTGAGAGAGCTTGGGTTAACTTCTGTATCTTCAATATGGGCTTGATCAGGATTTAACACCTTTGCAAACTGAGCAGACCCAGGAGCCATCTGATCAGGGTCTGCTCTATTGCTTATGAGACTACAATAGACCTAACTACAATACCAAGTTACCAACAAAGCCCACGTACCTACCGGTAATTATGCCATTATAAAAATTCAGCTAGTTTCCCCTCTCTACTAGATTGTAAACCTGAATAAATCAATTTGACATCATTTTTATACTTTTAACCCTTTCCCTGTTCTATGTTTATTCCAAATTTCAATACTTACTGAATATTCATGGACAAAATAATTATAATGAAGTATGGAAGGTGGAGCATTGTGGCCACTTTAGAAAGTAAAGAAACAGATCAAATTCCATTAGCATACAGAGCAGACCCTGATCAGACGGCTCCTCTAGGAGCTGTCTGATCTGGGTCTACTATGTTTGCAAATGCGTGAAAACACGTTTATATGAGGGAAAGGGTTAACCCATAACCTGATAAATATTCATGAAATAATTAACAACATATGAATATTTATTATTTATTTTTACAATGCCATATTTAAAACAGATGTTTTGGCCAAAACAGAATATGTAGAATCGGATTTTCTTTGTAATCCCATCAGCAAATAGAACAATCCCTGATAAGACAACTCCTACAGGAGCCATCTGATCTGAGTATACTCTGCAAAGGCATCTTAATGAAGTAAAGATTGAAAATAGACTGATAGAATGGCAGATAGTGAAGACCCAGATCAAACTGCTCCTTCATGACAAACTTGGGCACATAATTCAACCCTTTACTCCATGAATGTAAGAAATTATGACATTGTGAAAATATTAATAAGCTAAAATTTTATAATGATGCCTGAACACTGGGAATTTTGCCCATGGCAGACACTGTAGAATCAGGTATTATTTCATAGGCACCCTGATTTAGGTCTTCTCTGTTTGCAAAGGCGTAAAAAGGTGTAATTATTGCGTAAACTGTTTCTTCAGTCTAACCTGCTTGCCTTTGTTTGTCTGTTTGAATTTACTGGTATATCGGATAATTTGGATATTTATCTGGTATTACGTTGTATTTGAATAGAAAAAATGCAAACCTTGAAGAAGTCCTGATATGTTTTAACACTGTAGTTTTCGCCATGGCAAAATATTCTCTTGTTCATAATGCCTGTATGAAAATTCAGCTTATTAACTATTTCCCTCATATAAACGTGTTTTCACGCATTTGCAAACAGAGTAGACCCAGATCAGACGGCTCCTAGAGGAGCCGTCTGATCAGGGTCTACTCTGTTTGTTAGTGGAATTTGAAAGATCTGTTTCTTTACTTTCTGAAATGGCTACAACTATTTTGGTAATGAATATTCAGTAGGTATTAAAATTTGAAATAAACATAGAACAGGGAAAGGGTTAATATTCATTGTCATTATTTCTTATTAAATATTCATGAAGTAAAGGGTTAAAGAATCGAAGGGTAATGAAAGGCAGAACAGAACTTGTTGCTTTATGAGTTAATTATGCGGACTCGGAACGGAAATTTCAAGAGGAACTGTGAAATGGTGTAGCAGCATTATTGAGAAGCCATTACAAGCATCAATGGAGCAATATCATGCAATTTGCATCATGGGCCTCGATCTAATAATTACTGCTTCTTTGAACCTGTGATCTCTCTTTAATTCCCTTTAGTGCGCAGTTGTTAAAATTGATTCTCCAAAAGTTAGAACTTGGTTCTGGTAAATATAGTTGTTGTGTTACATAACCTTTGACCCTTTTATAACCTTTGTCTGCAAAAACTGTTGCCTGCTACAATTTTAAATGTGCTCTTTTCTTCCTTTTCTTTAACCCTTTCCATCATATAAATGCCTTTTCACACCTTTATAAACAGATGTACCCAGATCAGACTCATGTAGGACCTTTCTGCCTTACTTTTGCCCTTCATTAAGCAACTACCTGCCTTTTAAGATTTCTGTCTTCGGTCAAGTCAAAGTTGCTTAACCCATTCCCTCATAAGCTAATTTTAAACCCTGCCTCTTTGAATACCAAAAAAGGAGCATTAACTAAAGGAAAAGAAATTTTTAGAATTGTGTAGTGTTGAAACCATTTTGATAAATAGAGCATTCGCTACTGTGGAGCAACCTCTATTTATCACAATGTTTTCAGAAAGTGACTTTTACTGAGGCGTCAATATGAGGGAAAGAGTTAACCCTTTCTCTGTTCGATATTTATCCCAAAATTTCAATACCTACTGAATATTCAAGGACAAAAATAGTTATAATGAAATATGAAAGGTGGAACCTTGCAGCCATTTTAGAAACTAAAGAAACAGATCTATCAAATTCTATTAGCAAACAGAGCATTTCTTTTATATGCATAAAATGTAGTGTTTCACGTTTCTATTTCTCTGAAATGTGTCTTTAAAGGTGTCTCTCTGTCATTTCTTTATATGTTCTGTTTTTCTACAATGTTGATTATTTTTTTTAAAAAATAAACACATCTTGTCTGAAAGCAAAATTTGAGTTTTTAAGTCCATCAACTTCACCAGAGTATGATCAGATTATGTGTGCATTATTTACAAGCCCTGAATACGGAATTCACTGACTTGGAGAGAAAGTGTGTTTAGTGATAGTCTCATGTTTTTTAACCAGTTTGCATTTTTTAACGAATGTTTGAACCCTTGCATACAGCGTGGATCCAGATCAGGTGCCAAGTATTCTCACGAGGATCCAAACTGTTTAATACTCTAGCCCCTGAAAAAAAAATGAGAAAAATAATAATGCCTAAAAAATGAAAAGAATAATTGTAATTTTTGGAGAAATAAGTTTTAGAGTGCTACTCTAGCAGGTAGAAAATTGGTATGCCTTGATGGTTTAGGCAGCTGAGTGTAAGACCCAAGGAGACCACAGTCTGCCTGTTATTTGTCCCTGGAAGTGTGAATCATTCTCTCTTAACCATTCTCCTGCTGAGCAGTTTTTTTGTTGATTAAAAATACCTTCTAATTTAGATTTAAAGAAGGTCTTTTCTTTCACTTCTTGTCAAAGACATAGTCGGAGGGTCAGATAGTATGGATCCTGTTAAGACACCGAGTTACTTCTCATCTGGTCTGGACCTAAACTATTTGCAAAGGTGATCACGGGTTTGCCTGAAGCTGTCTAAAGGTTAAGAAGCTTGAAGGCTTGGCATAATTAAATGAGCAAACACAATACTCGCTTTCTCCAGACTACATGGTATTTCAATGGTACCGAATCATCGGAATCATCCCAGAATCTCTCTGCTTGAAAAAAGAGTGAAGTGTTTGAACAAATCTGTAAGGATTCAGGAACTGAAGGTTTCCGTTATTGAAAGAGGTTTCACAAACACAAGCTTTATTTGATTCACATGTTGTTTTGCAGTTACAAAGCTGCTTCAAGTGTTATTGAGTACGATAGAAAACTGCATACTGTAACCATAGCATGCACAATCTCTTCCAGACTCTTTCTCTCTTTCCTCTTTTCCTCTCTCTCATTTCTCTCTCTCTCTCTCTTCCTCTTCTCCTTCCCTCCCTCCCTCCCTATAATGCAGTTTGTTATATTAAACCGCAACCAACTACATGTAGTTAAGTTTCATGTACTTATATTTACTTGTATTGTAATTGTCATCATTATTGAAAAACGTTCACAAATTCTGATAACTTGACTTTTTTTTTACCTTATTTGACTCCTTGCATGTCAAGTATTGAATGTAACGTCTGCAGAAGATGTGATCTGCTACAAGCTTTGAAGTTTTTCTTTCATTTCAAAAAAACAATCAAAGTGTCAAGCAGTTTGGATCTTAATCAGACCTCAAGATACGTGGAGACTCATCTGGATGTGAGCTGCAATATTAGGCTACAAAGAGAACATGGTGTAAAGAGAATGTCCCTAGTAATTAACCCTTTCCCTGTTCTGTATATTGGCCAAATTTCAATACCTACTGAATATTCATTAGCAAAATAGGTATAATGAAATATGGAAGGTGGAACATTTGAGACATTTTAGAAAGCAAAGAAACAGATATATCAAATTCTATTAGCAAACAGAGCAGACCCTGATCAGACGGCTCCTCTAGGAGCCGTCTGATCTGGGTCTTCTCTGTTTGCAAATGCGTGAAAACACGTTTATATGAGGGAAAGGGTTAATGTACACATGTTCTGTCCAAATATCCCTGAACCTGCAAATTGTTGGCTCTAATACATGTCTTCAATTCTACATTTTGTATTCCTTTTCTTATTGACAACATTAAGTCATTGATTAGAATGTCAATTAGTTTTGATTCTGATTCAGGATAAATTATTCAGAATCAGATCTGTATCCAATTAGCATTTATTGTAATGAAAGTACCACCATAGTCAGGCAAGTGTTAAACTAGACATCATTATATACTTATTTGTATTTTTAAAAGGGGGCCCTTTTTCTGGCTGGCACTATGATTTATGGGCCCTTGTTCATGTCACAAAATAGGGGTGTGGGACAGATTTATTGGGCCCATCTGGTACACTAATGTCCACTTGTGAGCCTAGGGGTCCAGTGTATGTCCACATTGCAGACTTCAGTGTGTGTGGTAGGTGTGTTACTTTAACAAAAAATAAGTTATTATAGATGGACATAAAGAGAATTCAAGCATCATATGATTTTGAAAAGGTATGTTCATAGTATCATAAAATACTCAGTAGTGCTAAGATTTTAACCTTTTACTTCATAAATATTCATGTGAGAAGTAATGAACGTATGAATATTAATAATATAAAGATTTATAGAATATGAAACGGGAAGCTTTGTGGTCATGGAGGAAACGGCAGATTTATAGTTATAGTATTTCATTAACAGACTAGACCCTGATCAGACAGCTGCTATAGGAACCATCTGATCTCTGGAGCTTACACTGTTTGCATTAACCCTTTCCCTCATATAAACATATTTTCACTCATTTGCAAACAGAGTAGACCCAGATCAGACAGCTCCTAGAGGAGCTGTCTGATCAGGGTCTGCTCTGTTTGCTAATGGAATTTGATAGATCTGCTTCTATACTTTCTAAAATGGCTACAATGTTCCACCTACCATATTTCATTATAACTATTTTGTTCATGAATATTCAGTAGGTATCAAAATCTGGAATAATCGTAGAACAGGGAAAGGGTTCAATGGAGTAAAGGGTAAAGCTTGCAGGATGCCCAGTATTAATTTTGTTGTCTTCAAATATTGTACCGGTAAGTTCTGAATGTTAAACTGTTATACTATAGAAAACCACTGATAGAGGAAGATATGTAGCTGGTTTATTTGAAACATTGTAGCATGTTAACTCTTTGGATGCTGAATATTCAAAGTGGAATGGCACATCAGGTTTTACCATGAAGTCCATTCAATACGAAAGGCTTGCTAGTTTTCTATAGAAATTTGAATGACTCTGGTCTGAGCCAGGGCTCCGAGAGCCTTCTGGTCTGAGCCAGGGCTCCAAGAGCCCCCCTCTGGTCTTGGTCTACACTGTTTGGAAATGTCACTACACTCTTTTCCCAGACTATAAGTTGGGAGATACTGAAAATGCACCATCGCATGTAGAAACACATCGAAAGTAATTTCCATAATATTATACATTATCTGATACTTTTATTCCTTGAACTTTGCATTTCTCTGCGTAATTTTGAAATGATTTGCAAAGAATTAAGTCAGGATTTTCGTCTTCCTTTTTGCGTCTTTGAATGTGTATGAGAATATGCATGATGTTACAAAAAGGTGGGAGATATTTGATAGCAAATGGTTATTTTATGCAGGACAAAGGTAATGAAGAAAGCCTCTTAGGCATGGAAAGGCGTATTTATAGAGTAAAGGGTTAACCCTTTACCTTTTCAATATTCATGTAAGAAATAATGAAATCATGAATATTTATTAGCTGATTTTTATGATGGTATAATTATGTACACAGGATGTTTTTAGCTTAGGCAGAAACTAAAATCAGATCTATATTATACCATAAGCAAATAGAGCCGTCTTATCTAGGTCTACTCTGTTTGCAAATGCATGAATGGGTGTTTACATGAGGGAATTTAGGGTACAGGGTTTAAAGATGAAATGAAAACTAGGAGTCAGAGCTTAACCCTTTACCTAATACATGAATGTTTAACCCATTACCTCATAGGCTATTTTTAGATCCAACCACTTTAACTAAATCTACCAAAAAGGAGCATTAACTAGAGAAAAGGAAAAAGTTTAGAATTTTGTAGTTTGAAACCATTTATCACAATTGTTTTGAACAGGTAACTTTTGCAGAAGGCATCAAAAAGAGGGAATAAATGTACATGTATAATAAATAGCTGAATTTAATAATGGCATTTGGAACTAGAATATTTTACTGTGCCAGAAACTGTTACTAAGAATCATATCTACATTGTATGTTATTTCAAAAGCATACAGGAGCTGATCTGAGTGAGCTGTGTTTGCAGGCTATTAGCATTTGATCAAGTTCCACTTGTACATTTCTTAGCAATTTTCATAGAGAGTCTTCTCTTCCTGAAGCTTTGGACAATTTCACCTGAGGAAGAAAGAGGTGAGAGAGGAAAAAAGACAAGGGGAAGATTGATCAATGGAATTCTTCAAGCTAAAAGTAGCACACCTGGTCCTCCTCAACCCTTTAAATGTGGGAAATTCACATTGGCAAACAGTGTTGACCCTAGAGGAGCCCTCTGATCAGGGTCTTCACAGTTTGTCATTCAAACTCCTCGAAAATTATACACTTTCATGCTGAATGGATTCTATCTATAAAACAATGATTGGTCATTTCACTTTCAATATTCGGCATTCAAAGTATTACCAGATAAGTGTTACCTGGCCAGATGGAGTAGTTCGAATTTGTAAATGTCCTGCTGCTGATGATGACACTAATCCTACATGTATAACAATGTGTCATCTGGAACTAAAGAATAATCCTACACCTTTAGCATGCATAACAGACTGTCATCTGGAACTAAAGGATGTTACAATGTTCTATCATTTATTTTCAAAAACTACTTTCAGTATCAAATAGTTTGGTGTCGGATGAGAGGATGGTTGGTAGAATAATTTATTTTGCATCTGATATGGGTCTACACTTTTTGCAAAGGATAACATAAATATTGCTGCTGTATACTAAGGGTTGCCATGGCTACTTGACTACTTTGGACTCCAGTAAGCTATTTTGTCAACAATAGTGTTAAACTAATGGCTTGCATGCGGTTTCCAGCGACTGAAATTTGTTAAGGTAGAATAATTAGTCTGTTGTCAACAACCACTTTTCAAAAAATTGTATCAAACATTTTCTAATTGGGAAATTATATTCTCCAACTAATTTATACCTGAAAAACTAGGTATCACTATTGGTCATTTAAAAGTGTTACTATTTGGGTCACCAGAGGTCTTCACCAAACTTAGCAACATGGACCGACTGTATCTCGGTCATGTTAGATAACCAGTCATTATACCCTGTGTCATTTCAGAGTTAAGCCCCTAAACCTTTTCCCTCATATAAACGCGTTTTCACGTATTTGCAAACAGAGTAGACCCAGGTCAGATGGCTCCTATAGGAGCTGTCTGATCAGGGTCTGCTCTGTTTGCTAATGGAATTTGAAAGATATGTTTCAGTAAAGGGTTAAACCCTAATTCCCTCATATAAATGCCTTATCAGGTAATGAATGAAAGAGTAAATCCAGATCACATGGCTCCTACAGGAGTAGAAAGGCCGCAGGTGTATTAACCCATTCCCTCATAGGCTATTTTAAGACCCAACCTCTTTGAATAAATCTACCGAAAAAGAATCATTTTCTAGAGTAAAGGAAAATGTTAGAAGTGTGTAGTTTGAAACCATTGTGACAAATAGAGCATTTGCTCCATAGGAGCAAATGCTCTATTTATCACAATGGTTTCAAAAAGGGACTTTTACAGAGTTGTAGAAAGGCGTCAATATGAGGGAATGGGTTAATGAATATTTATAGAGGAAGGGGTTATTATGGACTAAAGGGTTATATTGAAATGACTTACCCTGAACTCTTTGAATGCTAGATTTTTCAAAGTGGAATGGTCCGGTCCATTAGTGTTTAACTAGACAATCCATTCAGTATGAAAGGCTTAAATTTGCTATAGAATTTTGAATAACAAACAGTGCAGACCCTGATCAGACAGCTCCTCTAGGAATCCTGATCTGGGTCTACACTGTGCAATGACTGCTTACTCATTTCCTGTGTTCTTGTCTGAACAGTTATCAGGTAATGAATGAAAGAGCTGTCTTGAGACATGCACAAAATAATCTGCCAAGAGTAACATTTCCACAGCATGCTAAACATTAAAAAGACATTATTTGATAAATTAGACAAATTGTTTAAAAGTTGATGTAAAGAAAGCGTGTCAGATTTAAACAATGTGCTGATTCACGGTAATTAGCGCACAGCTGATACATTATACTGTCACTAATTTAGCATGTTTTAAAACTGCAGTGTCACAAATTGATTTAACCCTTTACCTGATAGAGACACCTTTTGATGCCTTTGGACACAGAGTAGACCCAGATCAGATGGCTAAATTAGGATCCATCTGATCAGGGTTTTCTCTCTACAGTTTCTACCACTGCCAAAACACAATGTGTATACATGTATGTACTGTAAAACCTCTCTATAATGGCCACTAAATTACATCAAATATTTTGTGTTAAATGCAGGTGACCGCTTAAAGCAAGGTGAAAGTAAAACAGAACGCTCCTATAGGAGCATTCTGTTTTACTTTCACCTTGCTTTAAGCAACCACCTGCCCTAAATATCAACTAATTAACACAATTTAGTGGCCATTATAGAGAGGTTTTACTGTATGTACCGTTCTTAAAATTCAGCCACCAGTAATAAATATTCCATGATGTCATTACTTCTTATCTTACTAGATGAATATTCAAAAGGAAAGGGTTAAAGAGAAAAATGAAAGTGTGAAAAGGTAGCTTCAAAATTAGAAAAATGCCTTATTTGTCCTTGACTTTGGCATGGTATACCAGACAGATATCGCGAAAGGCAGACTTATTATTTATGCGCTTCTCTTTAATTATACCATACATGGTCTGCTAGCCAAACACAGGGTGTATGTTTGGTTTTCTCAGGTTTTATTACTGTCTTGTTTTCCCCTCTGATACCCAGGGTGCTTATTTTTCTCTATGATATGAAAATTGTCTATTATACTTGTAACACTCTTCTGTTTTACAATATTTTAGAGAATAACTTGGCTAAATGTAATAAAAAAATTGGATCCAGACCAGTTGTTGAGTTACTTAGCCATTCTGATCTGGATCCCAGCAGTTTGCTCTTCCAATTTCTGGACATTCAACATGTTAAGTGTCAAAAGGACTTAACAATATTTGTCCCTAATTGATCTTTAATCGGTAATTGCCCAAACTGCTCATTAGGGAATTAACTGCGGCAATGTTCTGTCATAGCCCCATTAATCTCTAAGCCACTACTGAAGCCCTGCTTTCAAATTATCCCTTATTGCTGGGGGAATTTTAGTAATAAAACTCAATGTGGGAGACATCGCTTGGGAAAAGTCTATCGTCAGAGAACAGTGACACGAAAGGGAATTCTAAATAGAGAATTGGTTATAACATTGCAAACAGTTTGGATCCAGATGAGATGCCAAATAGCTGAGTCAGCGTCTTGTCAGGATTCAAACATCGGATCATGTTTCTGACAAAAAATATTAGAAAAATATATTCACTTTGATCATTGAAACAGACAACAATATTAATATTGCAGATGACAGTATTGTTTGGAGTGCTGGAGGTGAATCCTTGAACTTTAACTCCATAGATATGCCTTTTAACCCTTCGCTTGCTATTCGCGTCAATATACCTACCTGTAAATAGTGAAGACCCAGATGAGACAGCTCCTGCAGGAGCTGTCTCATCAGGGTCTGCACTATTTACAAGTTGATTGTGCAACCAGTGCACTCCACAGCAGTGGCACAGCAAAATACGTGTACACAGTGAAGATATATGTAATTATACAACAGGGCATGGGTAAAGAAAGAGAAATGTATTTTAAAATTCAGCAAGAGAAGGGTTAACACCTTTGCAAATAGAGCAGACCCAAATTAGACAGGTGTCAGATCAGGGCCTGGAGACTGTTTGCTTATGAAATAATAATCTAATTAATATTCAAGATGCCATTATTTCATATGAATATTCATGGAGTAAAGGGTTGAGCCCATTCAGTATGAAGGGATTACATGTAATTATATTGAGGATTTGATGGCAAACAGTGTGTACCCTGATCAGAGGTCATCTCCTAGGGGGCACTGTATGCGAATGTCCCCCGGGGGGGGGGGTTCTACTTTGTTTGCAGAGGCGTGAAAAGGCATCTCTATCAGGTAAAGTTTTAGCCCTTTGCTCCTAAACCCTTTCCTCCATAAATAAGCCTGTGGTGTGCCTCTGTAAAAGTCACTTCTTGAAACCATTATGATAAATAGAGAATTTGTTCCTATAGGAGCAAATGCTCTATTTATCACAATGGTTTCAAAACAACACAATTCTAAAATCTTCCTTTTCTATAGTTAATGCTCCTTTTTGGTAGATTTATTCAAAGAGGTTAGGTCTAATGGAGGAAAGGATTAACTGTTGGAGCTCTTTCAGAAGACTTTTTACTGTATTTTGTTCTGAGAACTTTCTGGTTTGATATTTGGTGACTTCTCAAGTATCAGGATTGGCTTTCCTGGTTGTTGGGTTTATTGTCACTGACATGAAGGAAAGGAGAATTTTCTGCTTCATTATAGGATTTCTGCTAGACTTCATTACCATATCTTAGCTGCTGGGACGAAGCTTGTAACTCTTAGCATGAGAAGTAACTCTCATCTGTAAAACACTGTTGTCTGCTCAAACTCGTAGGTTTTTCTCAATTTCCGCATTCAGGGTGTCAGAATGCTTTTATTCTGATAAAAACCAAAGTTAATTTGCATCTCGTCTTAATCCAAACGGTGCATAAATGCTATAAAAAATTTGTGTATAACGTGTTTTCTGCCTGCAACAATTTGTCATCTGCTTCAATTTTAAACATAAAATTTCTCATATTTCTTGATATTGCAAAGATACAGTTATGCAGCGTCTGATCTGGATCCAAACTGTTTGCATAGTTGTTCACGATTTTGCCGTTAGCTAGCACAGAGAGTTAATACACGTATAGGTTAATGATATACAGATTTAAATTCAATGTTGCCCAATAAGACGGTTTTGGCATGTTTATAGCATACTATCTCGCTGCATGGAATACAGATGAATACCGATTCCCTGTCAGTACAAATTCTGCTGATTCCTTCAAATCCTTTTACTTCATGAATATTCATATAAGAAATAGCGACATCATGAATATTTATTAGATTAACTCTTATAACGGTACAAAAACACAGGATTTTTGGCCATGGCAGGACATTTAGAATTTGTTCTGTCTTAATTTATAAGCAAACTGGGCAGACCCTGATCAGACTGTTCCTACAAACTTCTGTATTGATTAGTTATAATAAAAATTCATTTTTTTGGCTCGTCTGGTTTTCGAAGATAAAAATATGAGCTATTGCCATAACTTCGGCGTCTGCGTTGTTGTCGTCTGTAAATTTTAACATTTCTTTACTATTCATGCAAATCTTGTGTTTAACCATTTCCTTCATGTAAACGTGTTTTCATGCATTTGCAAACAGAGCAGACCTAGATCAGACGGCTCCTATAGGAGCCGTCTGATCAGGGTCTGCTCTGTTTGCTAATGGAATTTGAAAGGTCCGTTTCTTTACTTTCTAAAATGGCAACAACATTCCACCATTCGTGTTTCATTATAACAATTTTGTTCATGAATATTCAGTAGGCATTGAAATTTGTAATAAAAACAGAACAGGGAAAGGGTTAACTTCACACACTTGTTCACCGTTACAAATCGAACAGACCATCGATGGCACCCACATGTGGTGCTCTTGTTAATATTCATGGTGTAATTATGTCATATATAAATATTTATGAGTAATACGCTTAAACCAGATAACCAGAATGTTTCCAAAGGTTGGGCTTCATATAACCACAGGCTGTAATCCAGCCACAAAAATGTAAAAGGCAAAGAAAGAAATGGTCTGAAGATGGCATGCTGAATTGATAATGATTTATAATTAATTGCTTTAAATGAGAAAACGGACTTCTGGCTGTTATTTAAGAGGTTGGCTGGTAATATTGCGATAAAACTTTCGTTTTGCATCTTTTCTGATAATTGTCTGCCATTCACAGTTTGTTCTTATCAAACTTGGCGCGGGCAGGGTTTCATTTTTAGACTCATTAACTGTTCAAATGTGACGTGATATGCTGTTGAAATTTTTCAGTTAGATAGGTTGTCATGGATAGATACTAGCGAATCAAGATACATCAAGCTTGAAAGATTTGTTGTGGGGGGTTAAAGAGGCTTTGGAGTTTTTGTGCGGAGTCTGCGTGATTTGTATTTTGGCAAATCTCTGATTTGAGAATGTTTAAAACCTAACAAGCTGCTGGTAACTTTACACATAAATATTCTGGGTACTTGAAAAGTGATTTATTTGAGTTGCTAAGCAACTCAAGAGGGCCTTGTACCTGCACATATAAATGTCAGTCAAATTAACCTCTAGCCTGCTATCCAATTGTCATATTTAAATTTTTCATCTGTTTCAATCGCAGGTACACAAGGTGTTTTGCATTTCTCTAAAATAGAATGCAACATTGGTACTAAACAGGTTTGAATGTATATAATGAGACGCACACTCATTTGGATCAACAATTTTTGCAAATGGCATCATGGATATATTTGTAGCGTTCTTACGATGAACATCTAGGCATCTCTCTTCTCCTTACAATTAAGTACTGTTTTCATGAAGAGCAATAGATTTAGTTAGAGCATGAACTCAAGTAGTCTGACACAAGAAGTTTGGCTTTCCGAATGAAGAGGGAGTGCTACCTATTTTTAGATTGTCTGGTTTTCAAATAATATCGTCCAGGAGAAGTCTCTCTTCTTTTTCTTTTTTTTCTGCATACTTCTTTTGAAATCCTATATTTGTTAGATTATTTGTTAACAGCACATGGATGCATGAAATTTCAGGGTTGCCACACTAAATTTCAGGGATAAGTTAAGAGAAATTTATTGTTTTCTCAAGGTCAAGGAATTGTTAGGGAATTTCGAGAATTGTTCGGGAAATTTGAAAATATAGGCAATTGTCAGGGAAATTTGGAAAAATTTAGATTTAAGGCCATATATTTTTAACTTCCTTAAAAATATTGCATACATTATGACAGACCAAATGTTGCAACATATTGTATCATGGAAATTTGACTTATATCAGCAAATTTTGCTTCTGGTTTGTGGTAACCCTGATTTTTACCATAGCAGTAATTGTAGAATCATATCTATGTTATATGCAAACAGAGCAGACTATGATCAGATGGCTTCTGTAGGAGCTGTCTGATATGGGTCTACTCTATTTACAATGGTGTACATGTAATTGATTTATGGAGTTAAGGGTTAACCTTGATGTTATTATAAAAATCACTTAATATTCATGAATTCATTATTTTTACATGAATAATCATCAGATAAAGGGTTATTAAACCCTTTACTCCACAAATACACCTTTCTATGCCTTTGCAAACAGAGTAGATCAATATTAATTGGATCCGATCCTGTAGGAGCATTCTGATCAGGGTCTGCTCTGTTTGTTCATGATATAATATAGATATGATTCTACAGTTTCTGTCATGGCCAAAACTTCCTGTGTCCATAATTATGCTATTATAATAAATATTTTAATTAATATTCATAAAGTCATTATTTCCTACTTGAATATTCATCAGGTAAAGGGTTATTTGAAATAACTCTTGGAGTGCAACAAGTTACAGCAACATGTGTTGGTGCTCACACCAGCTTCAAGCATGGAGAAAAGTTGAAGCCCTGGATCTAATCAATGTAACATAAAAGAGATGTGATTTTAAGAAGAGATACATTCTGTCAGTAATCATTGAGTAATTTACAGATATGAGATAGCGCATGACTCCTGAGAATTTTACCTTCAGGTTAACTCTCAACCCTTAGGCTGTTGCTTACTCATGTTAGAAATAATGACAAGTCACATCATAAATATTTCTTTGCTGAACTTTAAAAATGGCATAATTATATACACACATGAAGGTTTGGTATTGATAGAAACTGTGGAGTTTTTGAATAGTTTTCATCTAGATGAAAACCTATGGTTTTGCTCTTTACCTAATGAATATATTAATGAAAAAATAATAACTGTATATTAACCCATTCCCTCATATTGACACCAATGAAAAGGTCACTTTTTGAAACCATTGATAAATAGAGCATTTGCTCCATAGGAGCAAATGCTCTATTTATCACAATGGTTTCAGAACTACACCATTCTAAAAATTTCCTTTTCTCTAGTAAATGCTCCTTTTTGGTAGATTTATTCAAAGAGGCAGGATCTAATTTCTAAAGCTACATGATGTATAACCAGCAAAACCCTTCTATTCATAAGCACTTGACTTGCTTTTGCAAACAGCTGGCATCCTGAAATGAAATGCTGAGTAACTTGTAGTAAATGAAATGCAAAGTAACTTGTAGTAAATGAAATGCAGAATAACTTGTAGTAAATGAAATGCAAAGTAACTTTTAGAAGTCACTTTTTTTGAAGCCATTGTGATAAATAGAGCATTAATTTTGTTCCATTCATCACAATGGTTTTTTAAATTCTATTTTTTTTTCTTTTTGGTAGTAAATGCTCCTTTTCAGTAGATTGTGTTCAAAGAGGTTAGGTCTTAAAATAATCTATGAGTTAATGGGTTAACCTGCAGCTTTGTACTCGGCCAATTTGTAATAAACTTTGCAAACAGTAACTCATTGTCACATGACAGGGTCCAAGCTGGTTGTCACTCAGACACTTTATTGTGAAAAGGAACAAAAGAAATACATGTATATTCTTTTAGAATTGAAGCAGACTGCAGTATTTGCAGACGACAGTTGCTCAGTACAGAGTTAACCATGAGGGGGGTAGCTAGATACTCTTTTAGAATGGGCACTTCAATAGTTGGTACTTAGGCACATAAAATAACTTTTTTATATACATGTGTATATATCATTATCAGTAATGTTCATCGCACTTGGGCAACTTTGTGCCCAGTTGGTACCAATTTAATTAACCTTTTACCTGATAGAAACACATGTTTTACATAGTTGTAAACAGAGTAGATTCAGATGAGGCAGCTCTTGTAGAAATAAATACATCTGATTCTATGGAGGTTATTTCATGTTCCTATACCATTATAAAAAATCATTTAATTAATATTCATGGTGTAATTATCTCTTTCATGAATATTTATTAGGTAAATGGATAAAAGTTTCAAATGATTTAACCCTTTCCTCCATTGGCTATTTTTAGACCCAACCTCTTTGAATGAATCTACCCAAAAGGAGCATTTACTAGAGAAAAGTAAAATTTTAGAATTTTGTAGTTTGAAACCATTGTGATGAATAGAGCATTTGCTCCTATAGGAGCAAATGCTCTATTTATCACAATGGTTTCAAGAAGTGGTTATTACAGAGGTGTAGAAAGGCGTATTTATGGAGGATAGGGTTAACTATGATGAGGAACTTCTCTTCTCGATTCGTCTTGTTTGTAAGTGTTCTCACAAATTTGTTTTTTGATAAAGATACAAATCTGTTCTTTCTGTATTTTATCTGTTTTCCATTGATTTGTAGCATGCATTGGTTACCAATTGTAAACATGATAACTCTTGATATAAATCAAATTTAAAACAAATACTTCAGACATTCATCAAATTAAAACAGATACTTTAGACGTTTACCAATTTTAATCTATGGCAGGTTCTTGAGACACTCCCAAACTAACTTTATGTTTTTAGTCTATAACTAATTTTAAATCTGATGCCTTGGTCACTTTACAATTTTGGGCGAGGTACTTGGTCAGTTTAAAATTTTGTGCGAGATACTTGGTCACTTTACAATTTTGGGCGAGATACTTAACCTTTTCCCTCTGATCTGTTTGAAAATTCAGGGTTGTAAGAATTAACACATTACTCCATGAATATTCAGCCAAGATACAACATCATGAATATTAATTTACTGGATTTTTATCATGGTTCTATGAACAAAATATTTTTTTTGTGACAGAAACTAGAGTCAGATCTACATTATATTAAAT
This sequence comes from Azorinus chamasolen, assembly GCA_963576725.1. Lineage (NCBI taxonomy): Eukaryota > Metazoa > Mollusca > Bivalvia > Cardiida > Solecurtidae > Azorinus > Azorinus chamasolen. The sequence continues at coordinate 15,342,394 of OY755244.1, read as the reverse complement.
GCAAATAGAGCGGACCCTGATCAGACAGATCCTATAGGTGTCTGATCTGGGTCTACTCTGTTTGCAAAGGCATAAATAGAAGTTATTTGAGTGAATTGTTAAACAAGAATATAGACAGTGTCAAGTTTCAAACAAGTCTGAATGGCATTATGTAAAATCCAGGTGAACCATTTCAGGTTATTACCAGCTTATTTCTCCAATGACTTGTAGAGCCATTCTGTAAAGTGATTTGCAATAGCTATTTGATTCTGTCAGATGTTGGCTAGTTTAACACCTATTTATTTGATCCGATAAATTATGGGTAATCAAAGACTGACATTTCATGGAATTTCTTGCTATAAGTGATTATCTCTTGGCATGCCTCAGGCAAAATCATGATACTATCTACACACAGTTTAGATCCAGATGAGGATGCTGAGTTACTTGTGATCAAGATCAGTACTGTTTGACATTATCATATATATTTAAGAAGAAATGAGAAAAAAAAAATTCTACTTTAGGAATTCAGACTGATGTTATTTTTTGCTGGGGACAATTACTTAGAGAGTTAAGAGGTAATTGGTTGGGTGGTAAAGGGCCAATTATGAGTTGTAGGTTTTGGGGGAGTCTGGCAGACTGGTACCTGGCTTTTACCTGTATGTAACAGCTGGGCAACATACAGGTAACAGCAGCCTCTTGCATACCTTCAAATTTCCAGTGCTCTCAACTCATTGTTGCATTGCAGAAACTATTCTTTGCTTCCATTCTCAAACAAGAGATTTCTTTGATTTAAGAAACATGATCTTTAGTATAAAAATGTGTTGTCGCAGAGGAGGTGCAGTATTGCTCTTCATATTATCTAGATCCAAACTGTTTACAAAGATTTTCATAGATTTACTGAAAGCAGGCAACAGGCTAATGACAGCAGCTGGAGTTCACACATCTTTTCTCTCCTAGCTAATTGTTAATTTGAAGCATTTCGGTTTTTTTGCCATCAAAGGTATCAAAACCAGGTCTCTGGTAAAAAATTCATCTGAAACAATGTGTGAACAAATGATTTTTTTAATGTTAGAAAAGGAACAAAAAATATTTTTTTTCTCCAAATCGTACCCTTTCATGGACTAAACGGAAATTCAATTGATGATTGTTCTGTAACCCATTACTTCATAGACCCAACCTCTTTGAATAAATCTACAGAAAAGGAGCATTACCTAGAAAAAAAGGAAACTATTAGAATTGTGTAGTTTTGAAACCATTGTGATAAAAAGAGCATTTGCTCCTATGGAGCAAATGCTCTATTTAATCACGATGGTTTCAACAAGTGACTATTACAGAGGCATAGAAAGGTGTATTTATGGAGGAAAGAGTTAACATGTATCATGTTGACATAAAAAGTTATCCATATCAACCTTCTAAATGCTGAATATTCAAAGTGGAATTAACAATATAATACACAGTCCATACAGTAAAAAAGGCTTACACTAATGGCAAGATTGTTTTGAATGACAAACAGTACAGACCCTGAGTAGAAGGACTCCTAGAGGAGCTGTCTGGTCAGGGTCTCCCTGTTGTCCAAATACAAATACACTTGTTTCCAGTGTCTAAAGGGTTATAATGAGATCACTTTGGTTTCCAATTTGTTCCATGTTTTCAACATTACACTGTCAGAGTGACAAATTGTTTTGATCCCGATTAGAGCATGTGGTACATAGCATTTCATCCTGATACATATGATCTCGGCACAGTTTGGCCCAGCCAGAAACTGTATAATCAGATCTATATTAGTCCATAATCAAGCAGAGCAGACCCTGATCAGATGGCTCCAACAGGAGTCATCTGATCTGGGTCTGCTCTGTTTGCAAATGCATGAAAAGGAATATATGAAGGAAAGGTTTAAGTAAATATATAGTTTACTGGGATCAGACTCCTCCAACATGTGCACACATGTACCGTATATGGAAATGCAGAATGCGCCAGTATCATGTAAAAGTGTTAAGGTTATCATAATTTGGCTATAATGGAATAATAGCATAACATTGCATGATCTGGGCTGTGATGCCTTCTTTGAAGATATGAAAATAGTTCACTTAGCGGAACTTACGGTGCATTTTATGATGCACGAATCATGGTTCGGTAGATTTTAGTGCAGGCACACACATGAGTGTCTGGGAATGAAGGAATATTATCCCCTCGAATGCTGAATTTCCAAAGTAGAAGAGTCCATCATTGTTTAACCCTTTACTCCATGAGTACACCTTTCACCGCCATTGCAAACAGAGTACACACAGATCAGATAGGAGCCATCAGATCTGGGTTTACTCTGTTTACAAAGGCGTAGAAAGGTGTATTTATGGAGTAAAGGGTAAAGAGGTATTTATCTGGATTTCTAAAACAGATGGTAGCTTAATGCAGGACAAAACTAATACAGAAAGCCCCTGTAGAAACTTAAACTTTCTGTATTACTTTTCCCCTGCAATAACTTCAATTGTAAGTAACCACATGCTTTTTTAAGACATTTAACCCTTTCCTCCATAAATACGCCTTTCTACGCCTCTGTAAAAATCACCTATTGAAACCATTGTGATAAATAAGGGATTTGCTCCTATAGGACCAAAATTAATGCTCTATTTATCACAATGGGTTTAAACTAAAAAATTCTAAAAATATTTCCTTTTCTCTAGTTAATGCTCCTTTTCGGTAGATTTATTCAAAGTGATTGGATCTAAAAATAGCCTATGAGGTAATGGGTTAAGACAGTTCTACTGTATGCATATTTTCTCATAGAGTAATGGTTGAATATTGAAACTTTGAAGATTTATTTATGTTCTTTTGTACTTCCAGGTACACCAGTATTTCCGTGCCTTGCCAGAAGACCGCGTCCCATACCTAAATAGCATAGGAGAAAAGTATCGTGTTCGTCAACTCCTGCAGCAGTTACCGCCCCATGACAATGAAGTCCGCTACTGTAACAGTCTCAGTGAAGAAGAGAAACACGAGCTACGTATGTTCAGTGCACAGAGAAAACGTGAGGCCCTGGGCAGGGGCAATGTGCGTCCCCTACCCCTGACCATACAAGGAAGTGTGTGTAGCAGGGTACGTACCAATAATACATTGAACTTGTTTGCTGGACATCTTGTTGAATGATCTCAAGTCCTTATTTGGTAAAAATATACTTTGGAGTTTCCCTGGCAATCATTAGTAAACACGTTACAAGAAACAAAATATTTTTATTTTTTTTAAAATGTAAAATGCAGACTGAGCAGATGTCAGCTTTACAGAATCATGCAGGCCTATGTAGTTCAGATATATTACTGCATAGAAGGGAAGTAATCAGAGCAGATAGGATTTCCATAAAAGAAAAAAAGTTATTTCCCCTGGTAATTGGAAATTCTTAGTGATGAGTATAAACAGTTGATTAGATATTCAAGAAAATGGTGTTGGAATATTTGCATACATGTGATAACCTGTTGAAGCATGTCAGGTAGATTTTGGAAATTTGTCAGGTAGATTTGATTTTTGTCAGGTAGATTTTACCGACATGACGAAATATATGGAGATGAAAAAATTATCTTCAGGATACTTACGTTTTTTATACCTTTTCACATAATCATTCATACCTTACCATAAAAACTGTTACGGTATTATCCACATACCATGCCATTATAAACCTTACACTACACACATAACATTTACACACACTTTCCCTCATATCAACGCCTTTTCATGCATAGGAGCTATTTTGTCAGGGTCTGCTGCAGCTCTGTCTTCTTATGATATTGAAATGATTCCACACTTTCTGGCTTGGCCCAACAAAATAAAATGTCCATGTGCTGTTATAATAATAAATCTACCTTTACAAACCATACATTATACAGACTACATCTATACACAGCCATGGCATCATCTCCAACCCTTACAATGCCTAGATATCAATAACCACATTAACCCTTTCCTTCATATAAACATGTTTCACTGATTTGCAAACAGAATAGACCCAGATCAGACAGCTCCCATAATTAAATAATCATTAATGCCATGAAAAAATCGAGACTTATTACTGTTTTATCATAATGATAAATATATTCCATTTTATCTTATTTTTTTACAGTTTCAGTGCTTTATAGGCTTATTTTCTAGCCCTTATTCGGCTATATTCCCAATGGCAAAAAAGTGTGTTTTCTCCAATTTTTTGAGGAAAATTCGCAACCTCAAGTCAAAAAAATCTATGAAAAAAAGTTATAAACCTCAATTTATTCAGTATAATCGGTCTGGGGACGAATCTTTCGTACTTTTTGGTATTGCCGGTTTGCTGAATAAAACTAAACTGTTTATCGTTCAGAATATTCGGATATTCTTTACTTGTTGTTAACGGTCGGAGTGCATACTGCTTTTTGAAGCTATGATAACGTCATTCCCCTCGTCTTAATTTGTCACCTCGCTTGAGTAATAATAATGCGTGCCGCATGTGTATTTGTGGACAACGTCGCCTATATCAGAGTTTATTCTGGACTCAGTGACAGGTGGGCTAGTGAAGAAATGTAATAAAGTACTGCCCTCGATTTCAGTCTTTCTTTCGGACATAACAACTTCGTTTTCGTGTAGAAAGTCCAGATAATCACATTTGTTAACAAAATGTTTTTCACTTTCGTTTTCGACTCGCGCGAGAGACTATGTGATTTTGATATATAAATTAACCAATCAAATCGCGTAAAAACCTTCACACCAGATGCTGTATCTGGGGGACGTCACTACCGGAAATAAATTTGCAGTCTCCAAGCAACAAGTAGCGACTCTCTTTCGCGACCGTGAAACGAAAACAAGACATCCCGATTTGAACTTAGATTAAATTATCTATTTAGGGAGGGGATTTGTGCAGAAGCATTGCCTTAGGATGGAATTCTGTCTGATTTGTATGCGTGCATCCCGCAAAGGCGCATGCCGCCGTTTGCATGTTGACACGACTGGTTCCCGAAATTTTTTTTGTTAACTCCAGTACAGCGCAAACGGGAACCAACTTGTGATTACATAACGCGGATGTTCTCCGCGGGGGAACCATACCAAAACAGGCCAATCGTGGATCACAGCATGCTAAAGGGGGTTTGTGTGTGTAGAGAACTAACAGATAATCTAACGCAGGGAGGAAAATATAGGTCACTAAAAAAAATGCCGTAGCAGAAACGGTAAAACGGTAGAAACGTCCATTGAATCGGTAGAACGGTAGACCACCTCTGAAAACGGTAGAATTCACCTACCGTCGGTAGTTATCACATGTATGTATTTGTATAAAAATATTGAATACTCTAAATAAAAAACATATTTCTTAATATTAATATTTCTAATTTCTAATTTAAATCCAGTAACCAGGTTAACTTATGTAGATTGCTCTACATTGTATCATTTATCTTGAAGGATTTATTTCAGTCAGAATATTAACAGTGAACATTTTATGTTGAATAGGTATTTTCTATTAAAAATCATGTGGAGTGTACCCAGACTATCGAGGGCATCATTTGATAACCAGTGATAGTGGTAGTTATTATGGCTATAAAGATTTGAACAGGATTAGCTACAAGATTCCCAGTTGAGAAGAAATGTTTGATTTTGCATATTATCAGAATAAAATAAATATCACATTTTATGTCAATTTCAGTGCAAGGCAGTGATAGTGGGCGGAGACATTGCCGTGTTTGCTTCACGAGCGGGACAAGACCGTTACTGGCACCCATCATGTTTTGTGTGCACCACCTGTGAGGAGCTGTTGGTGGATCTGATCTATTTTTACCGTGATGGACAGCTGTATTGTGGGAGACACCATGCCGAGCTGATCAAACCGCGATGTGCTGCTTGTGATGAGGTTAGTCATTGATGGCCTATCCAACAAAGTCCACAAATATTTCTAGCAGTAGACTGTATATAAAGACTAATTCATTTATCCGACATTTAAGTTATTGTAGATTTCTTTAAACCAATTCGCTTATCAGCTATTTAACCCTTTCCTCCATAAGCTATTTTTAGACCCATTCTCTTTGAATGGTTAACCCTTTCCTCCATAAATACGCCTTTCTATGCCTCTGTAAAAGTCACTTGATGAAACCATTGTGATAAATAGAGCATTTGCTCCTATAGGAGCAAATGCTCTATTTATCATAATGGTTTCAATACTACACAATTCTAAAAAATAGCCTATGAGGGAATAGGGTTAAGAGAACCAATGCATCTGAAATGAGAAGATACGGTTTTATAGTTGCAGTTGCTGAAACATCTGCGCAGGTTTTTTGGGCAGTGTCACTTTCACCAGTGTGAAGCGTTATCTCCTCTCACCTGGTGTAATTATTGTTGTCTGTAATATTTGTCATCTAGAATTCTCAAAACTACATTTGAACTTTGATAACTCGAACTTAAAGGGACCATCTAAATTAGTTTGAGATAATAGAAGTTCGAATCATCCGATTTCTAATCTGAACAATTTCTCAAGGCCACAGCTTAATACAGGTCTAAAGTAATGCTGAAAGCTCCTGTAGGAGCTTTCAGCATTACTTTAGACCTGTATTAAGATGCCACATGTGTTTCCAGACATATGTAGCGATATATTTTAGAGCAATTATGTATTGTAAGTTTTGGAAGGACTGGACTTTTTGTTCGAGTTATCCCGAAGTTCGAGTTATCCGAGTTCGAGATATCTAAGTTCAACTGTGTTTGCATCCTGATGAGATCCCAATTTCTCACGATCTCATCTGCGTCCAAACTGTTTGCATATGTAAATATGAAATCTCCTAAAGTAGCTGAACTGATCTGGGTCTACACTGTTTGCAAAAGCGTGAAAAGGTGTTTATACATCAGGTAAAGAGTTAAAGAAAAGGAAGAAGTATAGCAGCTAGTATTGGCAGTCATCACCACTACAACAGGTTGAGTACTTGTGAATAACTCTTTCACCACTAGTGGCAAACTTGTGATTATCTATACAAACAGTTTTGATCCAGATGAGACACAGTGTAACTCAGCATCTCATCAGGATCCATACTGTTTGGTGTTATGATTATGTTTTTTGAATAAAAAAAGAAGAACATTCAAAAATAGGAAATTGAGCAGACGGCAAATAATGCAGACGACAATATTTGTCAGTGAAAGAGTTACGGTACATCAGTCTGTACATAAACTATAAAATGTGAATTTACAGTCTCAGTATGAAGTAGATAACGGTGCTGAAACAGGTGTTCACTTTTAGTGTGAATTTGTACTTTATACCCTTAGTACATTGAGCAAAAACCAAATGGAAAAATACTTGTTTGAATCGAGATCATGTGTATGGTAAATAAGCAAAAAAAAAATAAAAAAATAGAATCTAAATAAATTCCAAGTTTGCTGATTAGTATGTAGGTGCAGACAGCATTTTTTGACAGCATGAAAAGGGTTACATTTTAGCTGACTGTTGAATATGCTGTTAATGTATGTTAACATACATGTATGTCAAAGTAAGATACTTCCTTGAAAATTTAACATTATGAAACTTTAGCTAATAAATATTCATGATATCTTTAGTTCTTACATAAATACTGAACAGATAAATTGTGGATATGCTAGGCATACATTGTAGCTTTACATGCACAAAATGCAATGTACAAGGTACATTCAGTTTCTCTAACAAAAAAGACAACAGTTTTGCATCTGATCTGGATCTGGATTTCTAATATAATTATCAATTTACCTGAAGCATACTAGAGGCTGAAATGTTCAATTTTGTTTTATGCACGAACAGAGACACATCTTTACACCATAAATATATTGAGTGCTTTGTGGAAAATGATTGTACTGTCCTCTTACTGTACTGTCAAAAGCAAAATTTCCACTTCTTTAATGCTCCACAGCAATAGATAGAGGTTTGTACTGGAATACTTAAATCATCATTTCTTCACCAAACCCTATGTTTTGACCACTCTTAGAACCATCTCTTCAAGACAATTCTAAAGAATGGTTACAACATACATTTTGGTGGAGAAACAAAGGAGCTATTCTTGAAAATATTATTTTGAATTAACACATCTTAATTTTTCTTTTATAATTTAACTCATTCCCTCAGGCTATTTTTAGACTGAACCTCTTTGAATAAATCTACGGAAAAGGAGCATTAACTAGAAAAAAAAATTTCAGAATTTTGTACATGTAGTTTTGAAACCAATGTGATTAATAGAGCATTTGCTCTATATATCACAATGGTTTTTAAAGATAACATTTACATAAACCTGAATTTGAAGAAATTGGTTATCCGAGTATCCAAATAGTTTAATTCCTGATCGAATTCTGAATTCCTTCGCATCGCATCAGAATTCAGACAATTTGACATGTGCTTAGTACATGTAATTTAGCATTTCATACTGTTCAATACCAATTTGACATGTGCTTAGTGCATGTAATTTAGCATTTCATACTGTTCAATACCAATTTGACATGTGCTTAGTACATGTAATTTAGCATTTCATATTGTTCAATACCAATTTGACATGTGCTTAGTACATGTAATACAGCATTTCATACTGTTCAATACCAATTTGACATGTGCTTAGTACATGTAATTTAGCATTTCATACTGTTCAATACCAATTTGACATGTGCTTAGTACATGTAATTCAGCATTTCATACTGTTCAATACCAATTTGACATGTGCTTAGTACATGTAATTCAGCATTTCATACTGTTCAATACCCTGGTAATATTTTTGAAACTGATTAAAAAGAGATGATGTTTATTAGTATAGACATGGATGGCAGTATAATGATTGTATACTTTTACTATAAGTGTAGACATGTATGGCAGTATAATGTATACTTTTACTATTGGTGTCGACATGTATAGCAGTATAATGTATACATTTACTATTAGTACAGACATGTATGTCAGTATAATGCTTGTACATTCCATGTCAGTATAATGCTTGTATACATGGATGGCAGTATAATGTTTGTAAACATTTACTATTAGTGTAGACACGGATGGCAGTATAATGCTTGTATACATTTACTAAAATATTACTTATCTATGTTTCAGATTATATTTGCGGATGAGTGTACGGAGGCTGAGGGGCGGAGCTGGCACATGAAGCATTTCTCCTGCTTTGAATGTGACACACAGCTTGGAGGACAACGATACATTATGCGTGAAGGACGGCCATTTTGTTGTGTGTGCTTTGAGAGAATGTTTGCGGAATTCTGTGATACCTGTGGTGAGCATATCGGGGTTGACCAGGGACAGATGACCCATGAAGGGCAACACTGGCATGCCACAGCAAAGTGTTTTAAATGTCACACATGTCAAAAATCATTGCTTGGACAACCATTTTTACCAAAGCATGGGGTTATTTATTGTTCTGCTGCATGCTCTCGTGCAGGGTCCCTGAAGTCACAGACGCCAAGAAAAATGGAAGAATATGTACAAGATATTAATAGCATTCGTGTGGGATCACCAGTCAGTCATGCGATGCAGGAGAGTAGTGTTATGGCTTTACAAGAAGCACTGAGGCAACAATATGCAATATCGGAAAGCTGTCCATCCTCGGATCGTGATCAGGGATATGCAACTAGTAGTAACAGTGAGGTGTACGCGCCAGGAATGTATGAAGTACCAACAAAGAGCCGACTAGAAATGTCAGGCTATGAAATAAACATGGATGGACTTGTGGACTCATTACCACTTCATGATGCAAAGAAAAAAAGACTTTCACAGTTGTCCATGCCGGATTTATCAAAAGAAACAGCCAAGTTAGGATCAGACAAGGGAAGTAACTGCAGCTCACGAAGCCGTAGCATAAGTCGCAGTCGATCTGGTTCAGAGAAAAATCTTGGTGTTAAATTCAATGGAAATGCTCAGGCAAACTATTATCATCCTGAGGTGCCAACTAATTTTATTCAAGCTTTCAATAAAACCAACTTAATAAAATCAAGTCATAGCAGTAAGGCTAATAGATCATTCCCTGAATTACGTATGTCACCTACGGATGATGTTAATGATTTGCCTCTTCCTGATGAAGAAAAAATGAATCCTATTACTAGACCACCGTCAGGCAAGTCCCATCGCCACCATCACCACAATCGTTACCCACGCAGTCGAAGTTTTGAGGGTCGTACTTCTCTAATTGGACAGGCTAGTCATTCGAGTGATACAGAGAGAAAACGTATACTGAAAAATAGAGGTCAGACTCATAATACATCTACTACATCTGAACTGTCGATGTCCATGGATCGAGGTGTAGACTTTTATGATGACAGTTCTTCCTGTAGCACATGCTCAAGCTCTAGTGATTCTGATTTTGACTACTTATATGACAGTCCAAATAAGGGAGCACCAAGAATAGCGTATGTGGACAGTTACGGATTTGCTGACGGTAAAAGCTCAACAATGGGCAGACCTGTAAGGAGACGTAAAGGAAAGAAAGATAAAAACTGCATCTTATCTTGAATATGGAAATACGATAATGGTGGTCACTGCTTGTTTGGTGGTCACTGCTTGTTTGGTGGTCACTGCTTGTTTGAACTTTAACCCTTTACCTCATAAATATTCATGCGAGAAATTATTTTATGAATATTCGTTGATTGATTTTTTAATGACATGAATACAGGAACTGTAGAGCCAGATCTATGTTAGTCCATAAGCAAACAGAGCAGACCTTGATCAGATAGTTTATACAAGAACCGTATTATCTGGATCTACTCTGTTTGCAAAGACATATCTATGGAGTAAAGGGTTAATAGCACAAAGTATCGGTGTTCATTTTTAGAGTTGTGCAAAATTTACAGACAGATTTACAATGTTATGTAAACTGCTTGTACTCTATGGGCCAGTTCTTAAGTATGTTTTCAATTAGTTTGTATCCACATTAAACATTGATTAATTCTGATCAAAATCCAAACTGATACTATAATTATTGTTTAGATAATAAATCAGGATTACTTCATGTATCCATTGGCTCCTGTTGGAGCCATCTGATCGGGGTCTGCTGTTTGCTTATGGAATTAATATATATATACAGTAAAACCTCTCTATAACAGCCACTAAATTACATCAATTACTTTGTGTTAAAGGCAGGTGGCTGCTTAAAGCAAGGTGAAAGTAAAACAGAACGCTCCTACAGGAGCGTTCTGTTTTACTTTCACCTTGCTTTAAGCAGCCACCTGCCCTAAATACCAATTAACTAACACAATTTAGTAGCCGTTATAGAGAGGTGTTACTGTATCTGATTCTACAGTTTCTGCTTTGGCAAAAATTTCCTGTGTTGATAATTATGTCATTATAAAAACTAATCTAATTGATATTCATGATGTCATCATTTCTTACTTGAATTTCATGGAGTAAATGGTTAACCACTTTCCCTGTTTCAATATTCATTTGAGAGATAATGACATCTTGGATATTTGTTAGCTGAAGTTTTATAATAACATACAGTAAAACCTCTCTATAATGGCCACTAAATTGTGTTAATTAGTTCGTATTTAGGGCAGGTGGCTGCTTAAAGCAAGGTGAAAGTAAAACAGAATGCTCCTATAGGAACGTTCTGTTTTAGTTTTACCTTGCTTAAATTAAGCAGTCACCTGCCTTTAAAACAAAATACTTGATGTAATTTAGTGGCCGTTATAGAGAGGTTTTACTGTATTTACATGTACACATGAATTTTTGTATTGATAGAAACGGCAGTAAGATCTATGATAATTTCATAAACAAATGGAGCAGAACTGTAAGATCTGGGTCTACTCAGTTTGCAATTTCATACAAAGGCTTGATTAACCCTTTCCCTGTTCTTTGTTTATTCCAAATAAATACTTACTGAATATTCATGGACAAAAAGTTATTTTGCAGAACCCGATAGCTGTCTGATCTGGGTCTACTCTGTTTGCTGATGCGTGAAAATGTGTTTATATGAGGCAAGGGTTAATAAGTAAAGGGTTAAGACGAAATGGGTCCATCAAAGTAATAGCATAGGTTCTACAGCAATGGTTAAGACGAAATGGGTCCATCAAAGTAAGACGAAATGGGTCCATCAAAGTAATAGCATAGGTTCTACAGCAATGGTTAAGACGAAATGGGTCCATCAAAGTAATAGCATAGGTTCTACAGCAATGGTTAAGACGAAATGGGTCCATCAAAGTAATAGCATAGGTTCTACAGCAATGGTTAAGACGAAATGGGTCCATCAAAGTAATAGCATAGGTTCTACAGCAATGGTAGGCATAAGAAAGGACCCAGTTACATGTTCACAATTGGAACACTGAAGTGTAACGTATAGACACTGAAACTGTACACCGTTTAACAATGTTACATGTACTTTAATTCTTTCCCTCATAGTATCACAATTTAACACATTCCTTCATACTGACGCCTTTGATGCCTCTACAAAAGTCAACTGTTGAAACCATTGTGATAAATAGGAGCAAATGCTCTATCACAATTGTTTCAAACTACAAAATACTCCTTTTCGGTGGATTTATTCAAAGAGGTTGGATCTAAAAATAGCCTATGGGGGAATAGGTTAATGCCTTTGCAAACTAAAGGAGCCATCTGATCAGGGTCTGCTCAGTCTGCTTTTGGAATGATATAGATCGGTTTTTGTCCATGTCAAAAATTTCTTTTAAAAATTATATTATAAAAATTATGTTAATGAATAATCATGAAATGACCAATTCACACATAAACTTTCATTGGGGGAAAGGTTTAATCTGTTCAATATTCATATAGGACATAATGACATCATGAATATTTATTGATTGAATTTTTCTAATGTTAACGTTTCAAGGAATGTGTTTGATTTGACAAAAATCTTGTAGAATCAGATTTATATCATGTCAAAAGCAAACAGCAGACCCATGATCAGACAGCTCCTATAGGAGCTGCCTGAACTAGGTCTACTCTGTTTGCAAATGTGTGAAAAGGCGCTTATATGAAGGAAAGGGATAATGGAGTTTTTTAACTTTTATATCAAAATTGTAAAGGCTCTAGTCATTCAATTTTCTTGAAATTGTAAATCTGACAGGGTTTGTAGAATTGTATTGCATTGTGTTTTAATAGCAGACTTTAACATATGATACAGTAAAAACTTGATACTGTGAAATTTTAGTAATGAAGAATTGATGTCTTTGTAGGCAGATGGCTGCTTAACCCATTCCCCCATAGGCTATTTTTAGATCCAACCACTTTGAATAAATCTACCCTAAAGGAGCATTAACTAGAGAAAAGGAAATTTTTAGAATTTTGTTGTTCTGAAACCATTGTGATAAATAGAGCATTTGCTCCTGAGGAGCAAATGCTCTATTTATCACAATGGTTTTAAAAAGTGACTTTTACAGAGGCGTAGAAAGGCATATTTATGGAGGAAAGAGTTAATGTAGGGTGAAAGTGACTTTCATCCTGCATTAAGCTGCCACCTGTGTTAAAGATCAATAATGGTACGTATTTGAGTGTTCGTAGTATCAAGGTTTTACAGTTGTTTACAATTGTAGATGACAAAATTTCTCCGACTTCATATCTGTCTTTTAACCCTTTCCTTCATGTAAACCCTTTTTCACACCTTTGCAAACATAGTAGACCCAGATCAGACGGTTCCTGTATGAGCTGTCTGATCAGAGACTACTCTGTTTGTTAATGGAATAATGAAGATCTGAATCTAGTTTCCAAAATGGCCTAGAAACTCCATTATCCATTGGCCATTCCGAAAATTCAGTTAATGAATATTCATAAATGCTTGAGGTAAAGGGTTAAAAAGGTGTATTATTGTAAGACTGTCAGCTGATAAGTGATAGTTGTATTATTGCCACACAACAACTTTTACCAAGTCTGAAAATAATAAATAATTTCATACTGAAACGAGATTGTTTTCTCAATATATAGTCTTTTGTGCATATTTCTGCCCTGTTATGGAAGATAGCAATACATTTGATATTAAGTTCAGAATAGTTGAGTTCCAAGTTGTTATGATGATGTGATGTAATTTGTTTATTTATTTAATTGTGCCTTTCAAGTTTCGTTAGCTGTTAATTTGACAAGCTTATGTGATTGGCTGATATAAATAGTACACGTTTCTCATTGACTAGTATAAATAGTTTCTGTATCTGTTTGTTGCATTCAAATCTCTATAAATATTAACCCTTTACTCCGTGAATATTCATATAAGAAATGACATCATGAATATTAATTTGATTATTTTTTATAATGGCACATGACTACAAGAAATTTTGGCAATGGCAGAAATTGTAGAATTATATATATATCTATGTTATATCACAAGCAAACAGAGCAGACCCTGATCAGATGGCTTCTATAGGAGCCATCTGATCTGGGTCTACTCTGTTTGCAAATGCGTACATGTAGTAAGTTATAGTAAAATTTTAATGGTGGATGTAAAACTACCCACTTTGATCTTTAGTATGGTGAGCAAACATCTTGTCAATTTCTGGTCTCCTTAACCCTTCACTTCATGAATATTCATTGGGAAATAATGATATCATGAATATTAATTATCTGAAATTATTGAAATGGCATAATAAGGTAGGAATTCTTTTACCATGGCAGAACCTATAGACTGTATTCAGATATATATCATGTCATTGGCAAACAAAGCAGACCTTGATCAGACAGCTCCTAAAGGGTCTACTGTACTTAACCCTTTCCCCCATAGGCTATTTTTAGATCCAACCACTTGGAATAAATCTACCTAAAAGGAGCATTACTAGAGAAAAGGAATTTGTTTTTAATTTTGTATTTTGAAACCATTGTGATAAATAGAGCATTTGCTCCTATAGGAGCAAATGCTCTATTTATCAATGGTTTCAACAGGTGATTTTTACAGAGGCGTAGAAAGGCGTATTTATGGAGGAAAGAGTTAACCCTTTCCTTGATTGATGTGACTTTCGACACATTTGCAAACAAAGTACACTGTTCAGTTGGCTCCTAATCAGGGTCTGCTCTATTCGCTTATTGAATTGTATAGGTCTGATTCTAGAGTTTTGCCGTGGCCAAAAAGTCCTGTGTTTATATGCCATTAAACTAAATGATATTCATGATGTAATTTTTTCTTACATTAATATTCATTAGGTAACTGAGAAGTTTTGAGTATTGACTGCATACCATTCAGCTGTTCAATATAAATAATTCATAGATAATAATGATCTTTCATGGAGTAAAGGATTAAGTAAACAGAAGATATTCGTTGTAGATCTACATCATTTGGTGAATTTCATACCATAGTTTTGTAGATTTGTAATAAAAGGGTGGAGAGTCTAACTGATACCACA
Source organism: Azorinus chamasolen (assembly GCA_963576725.1). Classification (NCBI taxonomy): domain Eukaryota; kingdom Metazoa; phylum Mollusca; class Bivalvia; order Cardiida; family Solecurtidae; genus Azorinus; species Azorinus chamasolen. Next base: position 15,327,142 of record OY755244.1, on the reverse strand, counting down.
TTTTGAGGAAACCATCACGTTTGTCATTGGGTTCTTTCTTGTGACAGACATCTACATATGGTGCTCTTGTCTCGTGTTGAATTATGCTTTTAATGGCCTAAGCAATTTGACAGCATTCTGAAACCATTGTCTTCCATACATTTTATGTCTTCCACAAATCGCCTCAGTGTTAGTAATGTTGTGATCTATAGCATAACATAGTCGTCAATAGAAGTGTCTTACAAACGGCATCAGCCTAGCATGCATTTGCCCTAAATATTCAGAAACCTCTTCCTAACGAGTTCATATAGCTGAATTCTACACTGCTTTGACAACTTTAACCCTTTCCTTCATATAAACATCTGTTCAAACATTTGCAAACAGAGTAGACCCAGATCAGATGGCTACTATAGGAGCCTTCTGATCATGGTCTGTTCAGTATCCATGCTTATAAAGCTTTTTAGTTTGGCTCAAATCTGACCAATCAAAAGCTTGAGAACGAACTCAGACTCAACTAAAAAGCTTTATAAGCATGGACTCTGTTTACTTTTGACAGGCTACAGATATGATTCTGCAGTTTTTGCCAAAGCAAAACATTCTCTTGAAGAGTTTACATTATCAAAATTAAGCTAATAAATATTCATGTTGTCATTATTCCATACATGAATATTAAACAGGTAACGGGTTAAATGAACTAAGGAATTATCATATAAAGTGAAGACCCTGATCAAACTTTCTCCATCAGGAGAAGTTTAACCTAGCTCTGCTTTATTTGCCTTAGTTTGTCTGAGTATTTTTGAGGATTAGGCTATCGATACATATACATTTGTAGGTATATCAAGGGACAAGTCTCTGAAAGGTAAACTTGTCATTAAACCTTTTAAGTGCAGCAAATTAGTTAACTAGTATTTGCAAGCAGTGTAGAGCCAGATCAGAAGACACTGAGATGAGCCTTGTGATAAGGTTCTGCACTTTTTGTCAATCTCTAGCAGATTTAATCTGTTTATATTCCACTTTGATATTAGCATTCAAAGATTTAATGATATAAAAAATGCTAGGCATATGTGTCAAACGAAGTAGGTCTGGTGTAGGAAAACATTGCAAAATTATGTGTAGTTATGCCTCTTCTATTGAATAGGGGAGATGTCCTTGGATTTTACTCTTGTGAGTCTGTCTGTCAGTTTGTCACGTTATATTAGTGCAGTGCACAACTCAAAAAAAAAAATACAGTTAAAACATGGGAGTCTTAACCATTTACTCCATAAATACACCTTTCTACTTCTTTTCAAACGGAGTAGACCCAGATCCGGCGGCTCCTATAGGAGCCATCTGATCAGGGTCTACTCTGTTTGCTTTTGATATTATATAGATCTGATTCTACATTTTTTTTTGTCACAGCAAAACAAATTCCTTTAAAAGTTTACATTAAAAAAAATCAGCTAATTAATATTCATGTCATTATTTCTTGCATGAATATTGAACAAGGAAAGGGTTAATGCAGGCAAATATAATACAGAAAGCCCTTGAGTTTTGCCTTACTTTAGTGCTGCATTAGATTACCTCCTGATTTAACTAATTACTCCATAAGTACACCTTTAAGTGCCTTATGAAACATTAGAACCAGATCAGGTTACTCCTGTAGGACTTGTCTGATGTGGGTTTACTCTGTTTGCAAAGGTGTAGAAAGGTGTATTTATGGAGGAATGAGTTAAACATGTGAACTTGTGTACCTGTGATATGGTTATAATATGTACTCTGTAACACTAGGCCTTTGTAGGCCTTTGTCATGTAACACTAGGCCTTTGTAGGCCTTTGTCATGTAACACTAGGCCTTTGTAGGCCTTTGTCATGTAACACTAGGCCTTTGTTGGCCTTTGTCATGTAACACTAGGCCTTTGTTGGCCTTTGTCATGTAACACTAGGCCTTTGTTGGCCTTTGTCATGTAACACTAGGCCTTTGTTGGCCTTTGTCATGTAACAACTTCATAGACATAAATAAATGGAGGCATCTTTATCTTACGAACACACTTCTAGTTTTAACTTTCAACTTTTAAAATGTATTTCAAGTTTTGACCCGTAATTTGTCGGTTATAAAATGTATTTCAAGTTTTGACCCATGATTTGTCAGTTATAAAATGGATTAATTGTACATGTCATACATCCGTATTTTACCATCATTCATCTCTGTACAAAAACATCTCCATCAGCATATTTATGAGACTCATTGGTTTCATGTTTTAAAAAGCCTGCATTTTTAAGTTCAGAATATTTTATCAAAGTTTATGCATTCTTAATTACCAATATGTAACTCATTATTTATGTTTTTAGACTTCTGTTTAAATTCGCAAATAAATTGTAAATGGCATATATCATGTTTAACTATACAGTAAATTCTCGCTAATACCGCCTCTTAACCCATTCCCTCATATTGACCTCTTTTGTTCCCTCACATTGAAGTCTTTTGACGCCTCTGTAAATGTCACTTTATGAAACTATTGTGATAAATTGAGTATTTACTCCATTGGAATAAATGCTCTATTTATCACAATTATTTCAAAACTAATTAATTATGAACTTTTCCATTTTTCAAGTAATTGCTCCTTTTCAGCAGAATTTTTCAAAGAGGGATCTAAATATAGCCAATGAGGTAATAGGTTAAAAGAACCAGGTGGTAGCTTAAGCAAGATAAAGGTGATACAGACGGCTCTTATAGGAACTTCCTGTATCAATTTTGCCCTGTATTAAGAAACCACCTGCTTTTACAGTCTCCTGTGTTAATAAATCACGTGGTTGCTATAGCGACTCTTCTGTGTTTGTTTACACATATTGTCCACATAATGTGTACAGTCATGAAATTTTAACCTGAATACTGGATACTTACCTTTTTGAACTCTGCAACTATACATGTGGTATTATAAGTATATCACGTATATGCAATCTAGTTGCTAATTATTGCTAATTGATTACTGTAATATCCGATTGTATAAAGTTAATTTGTTAGTGAATTTTGATTAGTCTTGGCCTAAGTCAGATGAATCATTGTTGCCACTTTACAACACCTAATTGTGTACCAGGTATAGAATGTATGCATTATCTCCCTTGTTTACTGCCTTTAAATACAGAGCTATTATGCCTTAACCCTTTCCCACATAGAGACGCCTTTGCAGACAGAGTAAACCCAGATCAGATGGCTCTTATAGCATCTCTCTGATCTGGGTCTGCTCTGTTTGCTTAGGAAGTAATACATAGATTTTGCCATGGTTAAAAAATTCGCTTTCTCATGATGCCATTTTAAAATTGAGCTACTTAATATTCATCCATTCATTATTTCTCACAGTGAATGTTCATGAGGGTAAGGGTTAAGAGCGCTGTTTGTGCAATGGTGATGATGTTGGCAATAGTCTGAATCCAAATTAGACACTTATTAATTTGGAGTCTGATCAGGATTCAAACGTTTTGAGGCTTATCGGTAGTTTATTGTTTCTTAGAAAAAGAACATAAATCTTGAACAATAAAACCTCACATAAGCAACCACCAAAAATATACCTAATTATGGGTCTTAATGGTAGGGATTGGTAGCTTAATGCAGGATGAACACTATGCAGAAAGGTCCCATAGCTTTCTGCATTACTTTCATCCTGCATTAAGTAACCACCTGCGTTTAAAGACACCCAATGTATATTAAGTGGTTGACTTAAAGAGGTTATACTGTCTTAAAGTGGAATTAACAAGTGTTTATTGAGCTACTGAAGGGTTATAGTCTGTTGAGAACATCTTGTCCATAACTATCATGTTATCCTAGGCAGTAGGATATTTTCAGTTGGTGTAATACATTTATACAGTATTAAAATATTTTGAGACGATTCAGAATTTTGTAATTTTTCTGCATATTAATCCCATCCATCTCAATATAAGAAGATTGTTAGTTCCCATACTAGAGATGGGCGTTGTCCAATTGTGTTTTCATACATCTGATAGGATGACCTCTTGTTAATAGCATACGGCTGCTTATTACAGGATGAAAGCAGAGCAGAAAGTTTCCATTAGATTTCTGAATGACTTTTGTCCTTCATTAACTCATTCTCCCCTAGACTATTTTTTAGACCCAACCTCTTTGAATTAATCTACCAAAAAGGAGCATTAACTACGGTATAGAAAATGAGAATTTTAGAATTGTGTAGTTTTGAAACCTTTGTGATAAATAGAGCATTTGCTCCATAGGAACAAATGCTCTATTTATCACAATGGTTTCAAAAATTTAGTTTTACAGAGGCATCGGTAGGAAGAATGGGTTATTATCCTACCTCCTACAAGTTTCTAGCTATCCGATTGGATAAATGATGTCGCGTGAAAGCCGTGTATTTTCCATCCACTGCTTTCAGCAACCTAATATGATATTTGGCGGTAAACACAATGTCGTTGGCTGTAAACACGACGTCACACACTGCTTTTCAGATGATGATGATGTCATGTTATCATCTTCAATGACAGCTGTCGCCTTTAAATCTATTTCATAAAAAATGATGATGTTCGTGATCGCTTAGCGAAGATGACCATAGTATTGTGTCTGTCAAAAATAAAAGGTAGTTGGTAGGATAAAAACGTTACACAGTGTTCAGGTTACCTAATATGGAATATACACTGCCAGTAAATTCCATATGGGACTTGAGCTTCGCTCTAGTGTAATACAGGATGAAAGCAAAGTAGAAAGTTTCCATTAGATTTCTGAATGACTTTTGTCCTTCATTAATGTACAATTCTATGCCCTCACAATGGGAGAGGCATACAGTGTTGTACTTACCTGTCGGCCCATACATCTGGAATGGATTTTTTGACCGCACAAGGTGGGAGGTATATAGCCTTGCTCTTGTTCGTCCATTGCCCAAATCTTGCATTTCCAACTTCTTATACACCAATGGGAGGATTAACTTCAAACTTTGATGTGAAGATATACCTTAAGAAGGGAATATTTGCTCAGACAAATCCAACTCTTGGGATGGCATTTCAGGTGTCTGTGACCTTGACCGCTGACTTCAGGTATAGAAAACCTTCTCCGTAGCGTATCTCCTATATTGCTTGAGGTAGGAATGTCAAATTTGGTATAAGAGTATATCTTTGGAGGGCAGAGTCACATACCATTATCAGGTCCCTGTGACCTTGACTACTCAGTACTGACCTGAGCTATAGAAAAACCTTTTGCACTTCTCGTCTGAAGCATATCTCTCAAAAAGTATTTGAGGTAGGATTGTAAATTTTGGAGTGTGACCATATCTTGGAATGGCAGAGTGTGGCTTAAAGTTTTTAGGTCTCTGTGACCTTGACTTTGACCGTTTACCTGAGGTATAGAAACACTTTGTCAGAAGCATATGTACTATTCTACCCGAGATAGGAATGCAGAAGTTGATTTGTGAATGAACCTTGAGATGGCTGTATATCACATACAGTTTTCAGGTCTCTGTGACCTTGGCCTTGACCACTGACCCCAGTTATAGAAAAACCTTGCCCAAAGCGTATCTCCAAATTTGGTGTATGAGTACATCTTGGTAATTCAGGTCACACTGTGCAACACACATTTCAATGTCATTGCTTTGCTATGGCAGCATTTGTAACATACTGTGACTCATTTCAGTCAGTCCATCTGTTAGTCCCACATCGTATCCGCTCTGTAACTCCTACATACATGGGTGGATTTCAAGATAACTTGATACAAATGTTCACCAACTTAAGACGATTTGTCACAAAAAAAACCAGGTTCCTATCTCAAAGGTTACAACCGGGGGTTAAAGGTAAACTACAATGCCCATGGGCAACATGTCGAGCCCACAGGCCATTCACCAATAGTACATGCAAAAGTTAGACAGCAGATCCTTATCAGGTAGCTTCTATAGGAATGCCTGATCTGGGTCTACTTTGCAAACGCATGAAAAGGCATGAATATCAAGTAAAGGGTAATTATAGGCATATATTGTGTTTGTGAAGTCTGACTTTTGACCTCCAAGTGTAACCATGACCTTTCAGCTACTGACCTGGTTTTTGTGCGAGACATGCCATACCTTCTAGAGAAACATTTATGCCTAGTCATTTCACAATACATCCATGGAGTTCTGTGTTAAAGCCTGGACAAGCAAAACAATACATGTTTTTGACATTTGACCTCTAAGTATGACCTTGACCTTTCAGCTACTGAACTGGTTTTGGAGCGCAACATGCCGTACCTTCTAGAGAAACATTTATGCCTAGTCATTTCATAATCCATCCATGGAGTTCTGAAATAGAGCAGGCACAAGCAAAACAATATATGTTTTTGGCCTTCGACCTCTTAGTATGACCTCGACCTTTCAGCTACAGACCTGGTTTGTGCATGCCTCGCACCATACCTTCTAGAGGAACATTTATGCCTAGTCATTTCACAATCCATCTATCGGGTTCTGAGTTAGAGCCCGGACAAGCAAAAAAATGCATGTTTTTGACATTTGACGTCTAAGTATGAGCTTAGCCTTTCAGTTACTGATCTGTTTTTTTCGTTCGATATGCCGTACCTTCTAGAGGAACATTTATACCTAGTCATTCCATAGTCCATCCATGGAGTTCTGAGTTAGAGCCCAGACAAGCAAAAAAATGCATGTTTTTTTTACCCTTGACCTTTAAGTATGACCTTGACCTTCCAGCTATTAACATGTTTTTTTTGCATGACATGCCATACCTTCTAGAGGTATATTTATGCCTTGCCATTTCACAATCCATCAATGGTGTTCTGAGTTACAGCCAGGACAAGACCGGACGCACACACACATGGACGTATACACCCACCATGCAAAGACATTGTGGTGACTATCTCGAGCTCACTGCAAGCAGGCTCAACAAAAATGGGGACATTTTGTCGTGTCCTACATACATGAGTGGATTTTAAAATAGCCTGGTTCAAATGTTCACGACGTTAAGACGATGTATTGCGAAAAAGAACCTATCTCAAAGGTCAAGGTCACAATCGGCGGTCAAAATTAAATCAAAGTACTGACAGTACTGAAGGTTTCGGACATAATATATATTATATTGATTGTTTGCTGTGGGTTTTCCTGAAAATCATGTCAGTAGTTTGGAAGACATTTAAAGAATTGTTTTATGAACATGTCACACAGGGCGATTCCAATAGCTCAACTTGACACTTTGTGCCAATAGATCCAAAATTGATAGTTTAATGTAGTATAGAGCCATCACTGCATTATTTGAAAGTAAGGGTCATACTTCTGCTACTTTCTGGTGGATAATAACAGTAATTAGCATGCATCATTCACTTATCCATACATACACGTCCACCAATTTTAGACATATTCCTTATGATTCTAAATACCCTACAAATAATTGCCAAATATACTGTGGGGTGATATTAACAATATGACAAATTATAAAGTAACAAATATATTTCAACTTAGCATGGCAGGATACAAAAGGGAAAATAAAATTAACTAGAAAATTGTTTCCAAGACACTGATGCATCCCTCCCCCTAACAGTAGTGTCTCTATATCAAGCACTTTTGACTATGTGTTATACAGTGAAGAAAATTTCAGAGTCCCATAACTCTGGTAAAATGGTCAGATCAATAATTACATTCACATCAAGGTTGACAGCTTATCATGGGTGAAAATTTGAAGTAAAACCTCCCATTGGTGTATATGGGTTGTTAGACACATAATATTGTTTCACTTAGGGTTCCATATTGGGTACAATTGGTCTGAGCAAAAATAAGTCTTTCTATGCTTTTGCAAACAGAAAAGATCCTGAAGTTCATAGAATAGTGTATCCATGCCTATACTTTGTCTTTTTGTGTGATTGCATTGTATTTTCTTACTTTTTCCAGAGGAGACTGCGAGTGTGAGTCTGTCCAGGGCCAATTTGTGAGTGTGCTGCAAACAATACAGACCCCGATCAGTTACCACAACTGGTCAGGGTATTCGCTATTTGCAGCATCATACATGTAACAAGTATATCAATAAATTATATAATTAAAAATAAACTATAGTCATACATGTAAATTACAGTTAGTGCCTTAGTAAACACTACAGACCCTGATCAGTAACCGGCGTCATAGAAATAAATGATATGAATTAGAAATAAATTACATACATTACTATAAGATACTATAAGACACTATAAGATACTATAAGCCTGACACGTAAATCAATGAATGATGAAATGTATATAAATTAAAAGATAAGAAAGTGTTTTGTCTCATTTTGTTTGCCTTTCTCCTTTTTTCCTTTTAATGATTTTTTTTAATAAAAACCCTTGTTTCCTTTTAATAGTAATTGTTAATACTACCATCCAAGCTACTTAAACAATAGAGGTTGGCAAAGTGGGACACTTTGTTTGGATTCAGATCTAATACTAAGTAACTGTCTGACCAATATCTAAACTGTTTGCAACTTGTGACAATTTTGCCTTCGGTCAAAATGCCTAAAACTGATCTTTTAGAAATTCAAATGATGACAAACCTGAAGCAGACGATATTACAGATCTCTACAGCTTGCTTAATCCTTACAATGCTGAGTGATTTTTCGTCTGCAACAATTGCCGCCTGTTTCAATTCTTCAATAAACTTTCTTTCATTTTATGCAAAAATATAGTCAAAATGACAAACAGTTTGGATCCTGATGAGACGCAGAATTATGTAGCCTCTCATCTGAATCCAAACTGTTTGCATAGGTGATCACAGTTTCGCCGCTAGCGTGCAAAGAGTTAAGCGTATGACCTCGAGAGATTTTAGCATGATGTAACAGTTGCCCTGCACTACTGACCACCAGTGCTGTAACCTTTATACTGTAGTTCCTGATGTGAAGAACAGAAGTATATTTAACCCTTAATTTCCCTCATATAAACTTGTTTTCTGCATCTGCAAGCAGATTAGACACAGATAAGACAGCTCCCATATGACCAGGGTCTGCTCTGTTTGCTAATGGACCCACCTTCCATATTTCATTATAAATATTTTGTAAGATTCCGGAACCGGATTGTAAGCCAAGCACTGCACATGCGTGTATTCTCTTAGGGGGATTCCCGCTAGGTAGAGCTCGTGTAATAGGGTTTTCCGTGAAAGTTTGAGTCGCAATCCCTAAAAATGGGGACATTTTGTCCTGTCAGCTCTGTGACTCCTACATACATGAGTGGATTTTAAAGTAACCTGGTACAACTGTTCACGACCTTGAGAGGATGTGTCAAGATAAAGAACCAGATTCCTATCTCAAAGGTCAAGGTCACAATCAGGGGTCAAAATTCAAAAATTGGGACATTTTGTTGTGTCCTCTCTGTAACTCCTACATACATGAGTGGATTTCAAAATAACCAGATACAAATGTTCATCACCTTGAGACCATGACTTTCAAAAAGAACCAGGCTCCTATCTCAAAGATCAAGGTCACAGTCAGGGGTCAAAGTTCAAAAAGGGGAAATTTGTTGTGTCCACTCTGTTGCTCCTACATTCATGACTGGATTTCAAAATAACCTGGTACAAAAGTTCACCACCTTGAGACGATGTGTTGCGACAAAGAACCAGGTTCCTATCTCAATGGTCAAGGTCGGGGGTCAAAGTTTAAAAATGGGGAAATTTTGTCATGTCCGCTCTGTAACTCCTACATACATGAATGGATCAAAGTAACCTGGTACAAATGTTCACCACCTTAAGACGATGTGTCGCTAAAAGAACCAGGTTACTATCTCAAAGGTCAAGGTCACAACCCTTGTCAGATTTTAAAAAAACGGGAACATTTTGCTGTGTCTGCTCTGTAACTCCTACATACATGAGCGGATTTCAAAGTGACCTGGTACTGTGTGTCGTGAAAATAAGCAGGTTCCTGTCGAAAAGGTCAAGGTCACAATTGAGGGTCAGAGTGAAACAGAATGGTTCTCTCTCTATATATATTTGTGTTTTCTTAAAATATTGTTTTACATAAAACAATTTTAAAATGGGCTTCTACAAAATGCGATATGGTCCAGGCATACACATGTCCAAGGCTTTAGTGTTGGTGATATCCTTTTGGGACATTTGTCACGTGACTGTGTCAGCTTTTGTTTTTGTCACAAGACCTAATTATATCCACAAATAATATGTTATTTGTGTACTATTATAAATGTAATCTAATTAATATGCATGATATCATTGTTTCTTATATTAATACTCATGGAGTAAAGGGTTAACACATCATTATTAACACAAGAAGTTCTGTTAGAAATTCAAGGTTTTATAATAATAATATACATGTACATATCAATCAGTGATTAGTACTTTAAATTTTGTTTCGGCCATAAATTCAAGCACTGGAAAATCTGGCACAAAACTTGCAGTTGACCATGAGCTAGTTTGCCGCCAGATTTTCCAGTGAATAATTCTAATCATGTTGTGTTCACAGACATTTATGAAGATGAACATAGTGTTAGTCTAATCATTTTTAAGTTGAAAATAAACTAGTTCATGTTTACTAGTTCATGTTTTAATTTTGGGAATATTCAATTTTTAGTTTTAGGGATTTCAAAAGGAAATGTTTAGTTAGTCAACAGTGTAGAGCTGGGTTAGACTGTGCTGATACACAGGCTGGCCTTGCTCTATACGGGTGGCTAAGATAATAAGATTTTTGGTTAAGCTTTCAATCCTTTACTCCATAAATATTAATGCTAGAAATAATGACATCATGAATATTAATTAGATTCATTTTATGCATGATATTATAAGCAATCAGAGCAGACCCTAATTAGACGGCTCTTCTAGGAGACATCTGATCTTGTCTGCTCTGTTTGCAAAGGCGTAGAAAGGCATAATTATAGAGTATAGGGTTAAGCTAATTTTGACTTTGAACTGATTAACAGAGAAGAACAGTCACTCTGCAGCTCTCAACACTGTCCAGGGCAGCAAAAACTACAAGAAATCGTCCAAGGAACACCTCTCCAAGTCAGAGAGCGCCGTTACAATAGCAATGAAGAACACCTTTTTCCAAATATGCTCATGTCAGACTTCAACACTCACTGCATTGATCAGGTACAGTAAATTGTCTTAATTAATATGAAAATCATGAAACCTAAAGTGGCATATATATAGACTATGACAATGTGTAGACTTTGCCATCCGTTTGTGCAAGTAGTACACATAATTATGTTTTCTACATTTTATTGAACGTCTATGGGAACAGTCTGTGCTTCAGCCTAATCTATTCAGGATATTTTTAGATTCTTCTGCATCTGAAGCAAACTATTTTAGTGTTCACAGGGAACAGTAACTATGTGCACCCAGAGCAGACTACGCTGGTGCACAGACTGATTTTTCTGAGTCCACACTGATTGCAATGACCATTAGGTTCCCCTCCTCTCAAAAATGCATCATTGTGGCATATAGGGTTGCTCTTGTCCGTACATCCGTACGCACATATAGAAGCATTTGTCCAGGCTCTTTCTTAGAAAGTGTTAGTCCAATCCACACCAAACTTTGCACACAAGTTTGTGGCCATTATGTCTTGGTCAAGTTCGATAGCCATGTAAATCGCTTCAGTTGTTCAGGAGTTGCGGCCCTTAACTTGCAAAAGTGACTTTAAAAATATCTTGTCCTCACTCTTTCTTGGAAAGTATTTGTTCAATCGCCACCAAGCTTTACACACATATTTGTGGTCATTATATCTTGGTCAAGTATGATAGCCATGTTAATCACTTAAGTCGTTCAGGAGTTGTGGCCCTTAATTTGCAAAAATTACTTTAAAAATATCTTGTCCGGACTCTTTCTTGGAAAGTGTTTGTTCAATCCTCACCAAGCTTTACACACATGTTTATGGCCATTATACTGGTCAAGTGTGATAGCCATGTAAATTGCTTAACTCGCTAAGGAGTTGCAGCCCTTTATTTGCAAAAATGACTTTAAAAATATTTGTCTGGACTCTATCTTAGAAAGTATTTGTCCAATCCTGACCAAACTTTAAAGTTTACACACATGTGTGTGGCCATTATATCTTGGTCAAGTTTTATAGCCATGTAAATCGCTTCAGTCGTTTAGGAGTTGCAGCCTTTTATTTGCAAAAATGGCATAAATCGCTTCAGTCGTTGCATACATGATTATAGCCCTTACTTTCTGTTACAAAAAATCTGAAGTGGGAGCATCAGTGTCCTATGGACATGTTGTTTTCTTTTTCCAGGGTTGTTCCAGTCTTAAGTAGCTGAACGTTGACAAGCATACGACCTACGAACATAGCACCAGTGTCCAAGAGAGGCAACAGTGTATAGTGGCGTCATCAATGACGACTTTCATAGCGTATAGGCAACGTCAACTTCAGCATCATCGTAGACACGTCCACCGACATTTCAGTGAACCAAAGTATGCTAATATATGTGCGTTATCTTGAACAAACCTTAGGTTGATACAAACCAAAGTGTGCTGCTAGATGTTTGTAAGTTGAGTAATGGGTCCACTGCTGACAAACTATATGAAACAGTGCTTGCATACCATGAGGACAAGAATCTGAAGTTGGTCAATCTAGTTTGTATTAGTACTGATGGTGCTTCCGTCATGACTGGGAAAAAGAGTGGTCTGGTGCAACGACTGAGAGAAGAGGTGCCAGCTCTCCTTAGCACACAATGTATTGCGCATCATCTCGCACTGGCTAATGGTAGGGCCGCTGACACAGTGCTTTATTTGCTCAAGTACCAGGAACTGATTAATTCCATCTACAAGTTCTTCGACAAATCCCTGAAGAACATGGCCAAGCCGGAGAAAATGACTGATGTGTTGAAAAAAGGGCAGCTCATGTATATGATTCAAAGAAGCGTTTGAGACCCATTAGCTCTCATTTGAGGGCAATGTGAAAGCAAGCTGTGACAATTATGATGCCCTCGTGAGTGTTCTTTCTGAGGACAAAGGTGCTAAGGCTCAGGGGATTTTGAAGAGTGTGTTGTGTTACAAGTTTTTGTACACGTCACGCTTTCTGACAGATGTCTTGAAACAATTGAGCATCCTTTGCAAGACATTTCATTCAAGTTCTATTGACTTCACCAGTGTTTCCTCGTGTCTAGAGGTCATGACTGGTGAAGTCAATATACTTACTGAGTCGAAGCAGGGAAAGATGCTCAAAGATTTCGAGACATGTATTCCAGAAAGTGTAGACAGTTCCTGTGAGTTTAAATTTAAGGGGCCTGTGATTAAGGACAGTTAGAAACAGAGAAAGGATGCTGAAAGTGTATGCGAGAAGTTTGGGAGACAGGTGATTGCCAATCTGGAGGAGAGGTTTGGGATGTGGGTGACAGCAAGGTTTTGAGAGGGTGTTGTAGCATGTTTGATCCGGCTGTGTTTGTTAGGGAGAGTGAGGTGTTAGAGGAGAGTGTACAGTGTTTGAGTGACCATTTTGGGAAGGAAGTGTTTAGGGACGAGTACATGATGTTCAGGGGCGAGGTTGTGTCGAATTATGCAAGAGAGGCGAATGACGTGAGCAGTGTGTGTCAGTTGGCCCTTAGAAAGAAAGATGTTTATCCACATGTAGCAGATGTTGTGGCCAGGCTTCTGTGTATTCCTGTCTCTATTGTGGAGTGTGAAACAGACTCGACACAAAGTCTCTTTATCTGCTGGTGAAACTCCATATTGATGGCGGCCCCAAAAAGGCCTTTGACTTTACTGCAGCATAATATGGTAAATGGAAAAGCATGAAAGCCAGGCGGATCTGTGGTTATTAAATGTCTGATTAGAAGTCTGAGAAGGTCAATTGGTGTTTCATCAGCACGTACTGATATTGTGTGTTGCCTGCTATGTTGGAGTGTTTTTATGCACATTGATAACAGGGTACTGGTATTCATAATTGTGTTTGTTTTGCATATGTTTAATCAATACTTGTTCAAATTTATGTAGAATGGCTTGAAAATTAAATTCAGAAAAAAATGATAAGGCCATAGGCACTATCTTACAGGCTTTGTCAGTGGTATAGAGCCTGGCCACCCTGCACAGTCTGACCAGGCTCTATACTGTTGTACGGTTATCTCAGCATTTTCGTGCAGAAATCCTTAAGATAGACAATCAAATGTTCCAAAATCAATAACTGGACTAGTCCATTTTCAATGTTTGCCAGTGAAACAGTTAGAGCCAGGTGGATCTGTGGGTAATGACTATTAAATGTCTGTAGTATAGAAGTCTGAGATTTGTATTACACCTGTAGATACTGAATGTGAAACTTGCTGTATTTGAGTAATTAATTTTTTATTGCATCATATTGATATATAAAAAAAGAAGAGTAAAGTACCTAGTTATAGTCTACTTTCAGTCCGAATGACCGCTCAGCCGACTGTTCATTTACTCCCCTGGTCATTGAGTCATTGGCCTACAATATTGAGCACTGCTAACATATGGCGCAATCATGCAGCCGCAGTACCGGCGAGTGACCCTCACAGGCACCCATTTTAATCCCTGGGTGGAGAGGAGGTGCGGGTGGGAGACACTGAAAAGTGTCTCTGAAATTTCCAGGAGGGACAGGGATTTGAACCTCGGACCTCCGGACTGATAGTCAAGCGCGTTACCACTAGACCACTGCAGACAGCAACTCTGTGTGTGTGAATATGACACTGACCCTGGAACAGCCCTTGCAATCCATACCTTTTCTCTGACTTTAACCCTTTCCCTGTACTGTTTATTCCAAATATCAATACCTACCGAATATTCATGGACAGATTACTTATAATGAAATATGGAAGATGGAACATTGTAGCCATTTTAAGCTAGCCTGTTCGTAGAACAGTAGAGCTAAGTTATATCCCCGGCGTGTGTGAGCGTGACCGTGGCCAAGGTTAAAGTTTTTTGGACGGGTTGTTTTAAAGCTTAAAATTTGTACTAGGATGCTAAACTTTTGTATGGAAGTTCATTTGGGGTCAAATATTGCTGTTTTGAAGTTAAACAATAAAAAATATTTATAAATTTTATCAATTTTTTACATTTTTTGGACTTCGTTCTTTTGGCCACAAATCACCAGGTTAAACGTTTTTGGACTGGTTGTTTTAAAATCTAATAATTGTGATAGGATGCTGAAATTTTGTACGGAGGTTCATTTTGGGTCAAATATTACTGTCATGAAGTTAAACATTAAAATATTCAATTTCTGACATGTTTTAGACTTAGGGTTTTTTGGCCAAAAATCACCAGGTTAAAGTTTTTGGGACGGGTTGGTATAAAGCTTAATATTTGGGCTATGATACTGAAATTTGGTGAGAAGGTTCATATTGTCGAGACCTTACCGACCATGCCAACATTTTTGCCCTTCTGACCTTGACCTTTGACCTACTTTTGCAAAAATCTTTAAATGCCTATTTTATTGGAATCACTAGACCTGGGGCTTCCATACTTTGTATAACCATTCCAACATTTTTGCCCTTCTGACCTTGACCTTTGACCTACTTTTGCAAAAATCTTTAAATGTCTATAACATTTGAACCAATGGACCTAGGGCTTCCATATATTTGGTATGCACCTTGCTTGTGTTAAGACTTTCCAACAATATCATTGTTTGCCCTTCTGACCTTGACCTTCGACCTACTTTTGCAAACATCTTTAAATGCCTATATTATTGTAATCAATAGGCCTAGGACTTCCATACTTGGTATGAACATGCCAACATTTGTGCCCTCCTGACATTGACATTGACCTTTGACCTACTTTTGCAAAAATCTTTAAATGCATATACTTCCATATCTGGTATGTATCTTTTCTGTCTGAAGAATTTTTCAAACATACCAATGTGTTTTACCATGTTACCTTGACCTTTGACCTACTTTTGCAAAAATCTTTAACAGCCTATTACATTGGAACCAATAGACATAGGGCTTCCAAGTTAGGTATGTATCTTTCTTATTTAATAATCTTTTTTAAGTTGCTGAAATTGGTATTTGGTTGCATTTTGGTTCTGATATTGATGCAGTTAAGTTTAAATTGAAAATTGAATTATTTTTTTTGTGTTCAGTTTGACATGTTTTAGACTTAACTTTTAAACAGGCGAGCATCAGGTGGCTTTGACACCATTTCTGGTAAAATTAAAGTAACAGATCTATCAAATTCCATTAGCAAACAGAGCAGACCCTGATTAGACGGTCCCTACTACTCTAGTTGCAAATTAGTGAAAAGGGTTTATATGAGGCAAAGGGTTATACCATGAAAGAAGGAACTCCATAATACAATCCAAATCTTTGCCTCCATGTAAAACATCGAAATTGGCTAAATTATATCTTTCCTTACAAAAGATATTATTTATTTTCAGTAATATGAACTTGATCTTGACCAAAGAAAGACCCAAATGAAACTCCAACCTTTGTCTCCATGTAAGCTGTATATACATGTACATGCCGTATATACACCAAATTAGGTCACATGCCTTTCCTTAAGTTATTAAAAACCAATTCTTCAATTTTTTTGTAACAATGAACTCTCTGTCACCCTTCCTTTTGTTTGCCTTGCGTCTTTGTGCTTGTGGTTTGTTCATGTTGTGGAACGTTTGTCCCTGTTTCTTGTGTGTCTTTTGGTGTTTTCTGTGTTCATTTCATGTGTGTGTGTGTGTGTGTGTGTGTGCGTTTGGGTGTGTGGTTGTGTGTGTGTGTGTGTGTCATGCTGTCTATCGGTGTTTTGGTGGTGGTTGCGTATTGCATGTGGCTTTGCCTGCTTGACTTTACTACTTTTCCATTGACAATGATTCAGGAAAACATCAAATGCAATCCCAACCCCTTTGTCTAAATGTAAGCTATCTATACACCAAAGTTTGTCCACTATGATTTACCTAATTTCATTGTCAAGAAATCTCTTTTCTGTTTTTAGTGACCTTGACTCGAGACCCCCATTACAAACTGAACATGTGTTTGCATGTAACCTATCTATACACAAAAGTTTTAAAATGTCTTGCCTAGCTAAAGTTATTGTTTATAACTGCTCAATGGTTTGGCTTAGGATCTTCAAACCTGCTGTGGTGATATTAGTCATGACCACTAGATGACCCCTATTGTTTTTAGGTCACTAGGTCAAAGGTCAAGGTCACCATGACCTTAACTGGTGAAATGGTTTCCGATCAATAGCTGCTCAAGGGTTTGGCTTAGGATCTTCAAACTTGCTGTGGTGATTAGTCATCACCACTAGATGACCCCTATTGTTTTTGAGGTCACTAGGTCAAAGGTCAAGGGGGTCTGGGGGTACACATGTTTTACAAACATCTCTTGTTATAACTGAATTTATTGTCTGGATTATGGAAACTATTTTTAGTAACTGTGACATTCACAAGCCATTCTAATAACCAGATTTTTTCTTACTGTATGAACATTAATTAGCTGATTTTAATATTATGAGCAAAGAGTTTTTGACTATGGCAGAAACTAAACATCAAACCAATATCATTTCATAAGCAATCGGAGCAGACTGATTGGAAAGCTCCTTCATGTGTGCATGCATGTTTAGCCTCAAACTGTTGTTCTGGGTGACTTTAGTTAGGAATAAGATATACACACCAAACTTGGTGTATAGATAGCTAACATCACCTGCTTGCAAACCAAGAAAACGTCTTTTGGGTGGTAACTGAAAAGAGGTTTAATCATACTGACAATATGCTCTTATTTATTTTATTCTCATGATTTTTGTCCAGTGTCATAAACATTTCCTCATGTTTAACCCTTTTTACTGACAAAGACCCATTCTGACCAGTGCAAACGGGGTAGAACCCTTGGTCCATGCTTATAGAGCTTTTTAGTTGAGTCTGAGTTTGTTTGGCTCAAATCTGACCAATCAAAAAATTGAGAACGAACTCAGACTCAACTAAAAAGTTTTATAAGCATGAATACAGATCAGATGGCCGTTGTGGGAGTCATCTGGTCAGGGTCTGCTCTATTGGCTTGTGGAGTTATATAGATCTGATTCCACAGTTTCTGCCATGGCCAAAAACATTATCTGTTCATATGCCATTATAGAATTTCAGCAAATAAATATTTTTGACGTCATTATTTCTTGACCCTTTCCTTTATATAAACACTTTTTTACGCATTTGCAAACAGAGTATACCCAGATCAGATCGCTCCTACAGAGATCTGATTTTAAAGTTTCCACCTTGGTGAAATAAATCCCTTTTCCATGTTCCATTTTATTGATTCTGTCCATGAATATTTATGAGGTAATAAAATCTTGAATAAATCTTAAACAGGGATAGAAATATTCATCAGTTAGAGGGCTTTCAGGCTCCTATTTTGATAAATACCAGGTAGACATAAAATAGTACAAAGTTCGCTAGCTGTCTTTGATCTACTTTATTATAAAATGTAAAACATTTTCCAAAATATTCAATAAAGAAACGCAGAATAATGTTCTGTGATGACAATAAAATATCTTTTATTTTCCAATATGACATTATCTTGCAAAGATGATTCAATAATGAAAATATTCAATGAAATACATACAATGTATATCTTTTCATGATGGACGGACAAACAATTTGAATATTAGTATCAGTAAGCTTAGTTCTGAGAAACATCTTAATAATCCCAAGTATTAGGACAGACAAACTTTGGCAAATAATGCAGTTAGAGTTTGATCAGGGTCTACACTATTTGCTACTATATCAGTCTAACTTAATCCATTCCCTCATACGCTATTTTTAGATCCAACCACTTTGAATAAATCTAACGAAAAGGAGCATTAACTAGAGAAAAGGATTTTTTTTTAGAATTTTGTAGTTTGAAATCATTGTGATAAATAGAGCATTTGCTCCTATAGGAGCAAATGCTCTATTTATCACAATGGTTTCAACAGGTGATTTTTACAGAGGCATAGAAAGGCGTATTTATAGAGGAAAGGGTTAAAGTGATAAAAATAGTTCCAGATTGACCTACTCGGCTTTACAAATTGATGGAGACGGGAATAATTTAGGATAAATAGAGTACAGTATTTCTGTACAAGACAAGAATGGCCAATACTGTACTTGTTTTTAACCCTTTCCCTTTTCTGTATTTATTCCAAATTTCAATACCTAATGAATATTCATGCACAAAATAGTTATAATGAAATATGGAAGGTGAAACATTGTAGAAAGTAACGAAACAGATCTTTTATATTCTATTAGCAAATAGAACTGACCCTGATCAGACTGCTCCTATAGGAGTTGTCTGATCAGGGTCTACTCTGTTTGCAATGCGTGAAAAGGCGTTTATATGAGGGAAAGGGTTATGCTGAAGAACACTTTTGTACACGAGAACGCATGCAATAAAGTTTTAAAGCTTTAAATTAGACTGACGTAGTAGCAAACGGCGTAGATCCTGTTCAAATGGAGTCATTTGATCAGGGTCTGCACTATTTGCCTAAGTTTGTCTATCCAAATTATTTGGGTAAACTTGCATAATAGTTCGAAGATGAAAACTAAAAGAAAAACAAAGGTAGCTATCACATAAAGAAAAACAAAGGTAGTTATCACATAAAGAAAAACAAAGGTAGCTATAACATAAAGAAAAACAAAGGTAGTTATCACATAAAGAAAAACAAAGGTAGTTATCACATAAAGAAAAACAAAGGTAGCTATAACATAAAGAAAAACAAAGGTAGTTATCACATAAACATATCACAGACAGTAAGTGTAAAACAGAATTATATTTTTAACATGTATACTTTGTAAAAGTAAATAATTATATATTGTATTCATATTTCAAATTGTAAAAATAATCGGTGATATAATATATCGGTATACATGTGCAAAACTGTAACATCCCTATAACATACAATCATGTGTCTCTATCAATATGAGTACTGCATTCTCTTAACCCTTTCCTCCATATATACTCCTTTCTACGACTCTGTAGAAATCCCCTGTTGAAACCATTGTGATAAATAGAGCATTTGCTCCTATAGGAGCAAATGCTCTATTTATCACAATGGTTTAAAACTACAAAATTCAAAAAGTTTCCTTTTCTCTAGTTAATGCTCCTTTTCTGTAGATTTATTCAAAGTGGTTGGATCTAAAAATAGCCTCTGAGCGAAAGGGTTAACTCTTTCTCTCAAAGCCCATTTCCTCATAGAATATCTTTAAACCCAGCCTCTTTGAATAAATCTACTAAAAAGGAGCATTTACTAGAGAAAAGAGCAAATGCTCTATTTATCACAATGGTTTCAAAAAGTGGCTTTTACAGAGGCATCAAACAGTGTTAGTATGGGGGAATGGAATGGAGATGACATTTTGCACCTTTCAAAACAGAGTAGACTCGGACCAGGAGCTGTCTGATCAGGGTCTGTTCTGAATGCTTATGGAGTAGGCCCAGATCAGACAGCTCCTATGTTTGATCAGGGACTGTTCAGTTTTTTCTTATGGAATAATATAGGTGTCACAGCCAAACATTTCATTATTAATATGCAATTATAAAAAAATCAGTCTGTCAATATCCATACAGTAATAAATTCTTAAATTAATATTCCTGGAGGAAAGGGTTACATACTGGTCCAATACCTTTAGTAACAAAACATAATTAAAAATCAAAAAGTATCATTACATTTAAGTATTTTATAATCCTTTACATCATGGATATTCATGTAAAGAAAAAGTGACATCATTTAATTTTCATAATGGCATATGAATAGGAATTTTTGGCCATGGCAGAAACTATAAAATGATATCTATATTATTCCATAAACAAACATCCTTATTGAGATGGCTTAAAACAGGAGTCATCTGATTGGGATCTACTCTGTTTGCAAAGGCATCTCATTCAGGTAAACCATTAACCCTTCGCTTGCTGAATTTTAAAATACATTTCTCCTTCTTTACCCATGCCCTGTTGTATAATTACATATATCTTCACTGTGTACACGTATTTCGCTGTGCAATCACTGCTGTGGTGTGCACTGGTTGCTCAATCAACTTGTAAATAGTGCAGACCCTGATGAGACAGCTCCTGCAGGAGCTGTCTCATCTGGGTCTTCACTATTTACAGGTAGGTATATGGACACGATTAGCAAGCGAAGGGTTAATAATGAGTGTATAAAAGGACATGTTAAGAGATATTAAACTACATGTATGTATTTTGGGAGTCAAAAATAAAATCTATAGTAAAAACCGTTACTCTATAGATACGCCTTTCTACGCCTATGCAAACAGAGTAGACCCACATCAGCCGTCTGATCAGGGTCTACTCTGTTTGCTTATGATATATGATTCTACAATTTCTGACATCGCCAATAGTTCCTTGTCCTTGTGTTTGTATAACAAGTTAATCTAATTAATATTCATGATGTCATTGTTTCTTATATGAATATTCATGGAGGAAAGGGTTAATGAGCAGACTACAGTGAATGACTTGACACAGAGTCATATAAAGATATAGTACAAATGTAAATAAATCTGGTAATTGTATATGTATATTTTTAACCCTTTACCTCATGAATATTCATATAAAAATAATCACAGCAGGGATATCTATTAGCTGAATATTTATAATGGCATATGAACAGAAACCGTACATCAGATCTATCTAATATCATAAGCAAACAGAGCAGATCCTGATTAGACGGCTCCTGCAGAAATGTAGATATGTATGGAGTAAAGGGTTAACACAGTGTCCCAATAAAGTTTTATAGTCTATAATGTATGTAATAATTTGGCCAACAGAATTAATACATATAGTATATAACCCTTTACTTGATACAGATGCCTTCTAATGCCTTTGCAAACAAGAGTAGACCCAGACCAGACACACTTCCTATAGGAGCAATCTGATCAGGATCTGCTGTGTGTGTTTATTTTACAGTTTCTCTATTGTTTTGCCATGGCAATCAATTTATTTATTTTTTCACCTTTCTTTTCATACATTAAATTATAATAACTGATATTCATTACGGGCAGAGTTATACATGACTATTCATCAGGTACAGAGTTAATGAACGTACAATGGAAAACTAACGGAGGAGAGACAGAGCAACACAAATACAGTAAAATGGCGATAATCCGAGGACTGTCAGGAACTGAGAAAATGCTCGGATTACCGCTACCCTCGGATTATCCATGAATTCATACTTTGTGGATTCAACATGTCAAATATATCGTACTGTGTATGCACATACATGTGTTTTTTGCCTACAGAATGCTTAAGAGATAAATTGATATGTTTGCGTATTTTTAGAAAAGTCTCGTTCAACCAAACGCTTATTACGAGAGTAAACAATCTTTATAGAGTATTCAGACGAATAACACCAAGTGTTCCAATTATTAATTAATTCAACTCGCCCTGATTTTTCTTATCACGAAACAGTACGGGAGCGAAGCGATGTTGTTTTTTAAAATCCAGAACTAAAATGAAATGTCGACGAATGGAAACTTAGGCAAACTAAAATCCATAAGTACGAGGTTAGAAGCTACAACTGTTCTATGTCTAATAGTTTGAAACCAAATTTGGGTTTATTGTGAAGGGTCCGTTGAACGGAGCAACTACAGTGAAACTTCGGTCTCGGCTGTGAATGGTGTTTACCGTTATCACTTGTATAAGTAAAGAATCAATGCATTCTACACAATTATGCGCTCACAATTACTGCCAACATATGTGTATACTGTTGGACCCGGTGTTATTCACACATAGTAGCAAACTAACACGGTGGCACGTCTAATTGCTGGGGGCACACGGAGTCGCGAGACATCAACAATGGAAGTGTGATAAATTGACTTGGAAGTGTCCACGATGCATGCTTGGATTAGGCAGGTAAATTAATGAAGCAATTGATTGAAGGGACCGAGAAGCGTGCTCGAAAAATCGGATTATCGAGACTCGGATTACACGGTACATAGTTGTATTGAAATAATAGATTTCATGTCCGGACCATACAAATTCCCTCGGATTAGACCATATACTCGGAAAATCGCTCCTCGGATTTTCACCGTTTTACTGTAATAACACTGTAAATAGGATAAAATAACAGTAGCACTGTAGTATAAAAAGATAAACATAACATCTGGATTTGCATGCACATGAAATACATGAAGAACATTTTATCTCCATAAGCACTAATTACAAGTTTAACCTTATAGCCATGCCATTAACCCATTACTCCATGAATACTAGTATTTATTTAAGAACTTATTACCATATGAATATTCATGGACTGAAAATTTATAATTTCACATTTAACAAGGAAGTTTTGGGCAGTGACAGTAACTGTAGAATCGGATCTATACATACTATTCCATAAGCAAACGGAGCAAACGCTGATTGATAAGCAAACAGAGTAGGCCATCTGATGTGCGCCTAGTCCAGTTGCAAAGGTGCTCAAAGGCTGTTTATCTGGTAAAGGTTTAACCCATTCCCTCATAGGCTATTTTTAGACCCAACCCTTGGAATAAATCTACCGAAAAGGAGCATTTTACTTAGAAAAGGGAAATTTTAGATGGTGTAGTTATGAAACCATTGTGATAAATAGAGTATTTGTTCCATAGGAGCAAATGCTCTATTTATCAAAATGGTTTCAAAAATTGGCTTTTACAGAGGCGTCAAAAGGTGTCAATATGAGCGAATGGGTTAAAGACATACAGCATGTTTTTAAAAGAATTTCAAACCTGACTTTGGCCAACTTGGAGTACTTGTGGTACACTTAGAGTTCTTTGGCATTTAAGTAAAACAAAAACAAAACAAAACAAAAAACACCAATAACAAACAAAATACAAATGTTATTAAAACAACCAAGAAATGCAAGAAAATACTGTGAATGAGTTTATAATATTAATAGTCACAGACATTCCAATAAGTTCCAGCGCCAGTCTTTAAGATATACATATATATAGCAAACAGTGCAAAAACACTCCCAAAGGAGTTTTCTGCATGATTTTTACACAGCATTTTCTTTTGATTAAAATTCCGGTTTAGAAGATTTTAATCGTAGATATTAATTGTTACATCAAGTGAATACAGAAAATGGCAAAAACAAACAGTCAAGAACTTGATCAAAGGTGTCCAAGTGAGAATAGGCTACCAACATAAACAGTGTGCAAACATATTCACAAATAAAAGGTACATTTAAAATATTCTGTAGGTACATAATAGATAAACGTTTATTTTGAAGTACAGTAAAACCTCTCTATAACGGATACTAAATTGTGTTAATTAGTTGGTATTTAGGGCTGGTGGCTGCTTAAAGCAAGGTGGAAGTAAAACAGAACGCTCCTATGGGAGCGTACTGTTTTACTTTCACCTTGCTTTAAGCACCCACTTGCATTTAACACAAAATACTTAATGTAAGTTAGTGGCCATTATAGAGAGGTTTCACTGTATAACAATAGGATGCAACAATTAAGGAAATATGAATCTGAAAATAATGATGTAGATATGGACAAAAATAGTAACCACATTTCTATCATAGTGTGTAAAACACGAGCAAACTTAATAAAACAGATTATTCCTTTTTCCTCACAAGGAAACTCAACTCACAATTGCAACACTAAGTCATTACATATGTCTAGCGTTTCAAATGTTGTCTCCCTATAATCAATGTCTTGTGGCATAACCATTTACTCTATAAATACACCTTTCTATGCCTTTGCAAACAGAATAGACCCAGATCAGACGGCTCCTATAGGAGCCATCTGATCTCAGTCTGCTCTGTTGGTTCATAGAAATAATATACATGTAGATATGATTCTACAGTTTCTGCCATGGCCAAAAATAATTTGTTCATAATTATGCCATTACAAACATAATATAATCCATGTGAACTCTCCAGCCGTATAAATAAATACAGCTAGTATTGTTTTTTCAATCTTTGGAAGCTCATTTGCTACTATGTACAGCATTATCTGCTTGTCTTGAACTTGCCCATATACCCTCAAACTCAAGACTGAGGAATGTTTTGAGGTTCCAGTGCAACATTTATCATCATTTATAAAGTAGTTGTCTTTCTAACATTGTCAGTTGACTTTCCTTTCTCTTCAAGTTTTGAGTTACTCTGTATCTCATCTGGATCACAACTTTATTCATATGCCATTATCTACAGTCTTACAATAAGCCCTCGGTGTTATGTAAGAGTTTGTTAGTTCTAACCATGTTTCAACATTCAGTTTCTTGTGGGGTAACTGCTGAAACTGCCATATGACAGTTAAGTTTTCAGACATGCCTAGCACTTTTCTGTTTCACTTCCATCATACCTATTTGTGCATCTGTCACTTTTGTTCTGAAACATTCAAGTCACAAGGACACAGGGAGTCATTATCAGCTTTCTTTAGTTGTCAAGCTGGCACAGGCAGGCCACTCCACGGTTTATCCAGTGGTTCTCTGTTTGGTCCGTGGGCAGTTTGATGTTCATGGTGTGATTAGTAGAGTGACCAGTAGTGGACAGGACACCTCGACGTGCACTAGTCTTGTACACTGGAATAAAAGGATTCAGAATGTTTAACCCTATACTCCATGAATATGCATGTAAGAAAATAATGACATCATGAATATTAATTAAATTAATTGTTATAATAGCACATGGACTCATGTACTTTTGGCAATGACAGAAACTGTAGAATCCTATCTACATTATATCATAAGCAAACAGAGCAGACCCTGTTCAGACGGCTCCTATAGGAGCCGTCTGATCTGGGTCTACTTTGTTTGCGAAGGCATATTTATGGAGTAAAGGGTTAGGAATGCACAATATTTTTTATATAAAAGGTAAAGTTTCTACGTAAGATTATTTTTGCATCTTTTGTTGCTACCACAAGCTATGGCAATACTTTGACTATCTTTCTTCCAAATACAAACATGCTAAAAATAAGTGCTCAATTACTGTCAACACTTCAATCCTTTACTTGATAGAAATGCCTTTTTTATGCATTTGTACTCAGAGTAGACCCATATCAGACAGCTCTTGTAGGAGCTGTCTGATCAGAGTCTGCTGTTTGCTTATGAAATAATATAGATGTAATGCCACAACCTCTGTAATGGTAAAGAAAACCCTGTTGTCCATAATACCATTATAAAAATTAGCTAATTAATATTCATGATGTATACATTCCTGACATGAATACTCACCAGCTAAAGGATTATTTTAATGTAATAGTAAAGCTTTAAAGTTATGGAACGAGATTAATCTTTTACTGCATAAACAAACCTTTTACACATTCCCTCATAGGCTATTTTTAGATCCAACCATTTTGAATAAATCTACCGAAAAGGAGCATTAACTAGAGAAAAGGAAAATTTTAGAATTTTGTAATTTGAAACCATTTTGATATAAAGAGCATTTGCTCCTATAGGAGCAAATGCTCTATTTATCACAATGGTTTCACTAGATTATTTTTACAGAGGCATAGAAAGGCGCATTTATGGAGGAAAGGGTTAATGCCTTTAAAACCAGAGGAGACCACGATCAGACAACTCCTATAGAAGCCATCTGGACAGAGTTTGCTCTGTTTGCTTATGAAACTTTACATATCTGATTCTAAAGCTTCTGCTATGTATGCTGTGTTCATGTGCCTTTATATAAAACAATCTAATTATTATTCATGATGGCATTATTTCTTACATAAATATTCATAGAGTAAAGGGTTAAGGAAATGAAAATAGGACAGGTATTACTAAAACATTGAAGTGATTGTGGCCAACCTTACCTGGGCATAAGTACACTTCTCTCTTCTCAAAATCTGCAGCAACACCTGGCTTCAACCAAATCTTGGTTCAAGTTAAAAAACAATAACAAATTGATACAGAGTGACACCATAGGATTCAGTGCAATACTTTTGTAAGCACATTCTATGGATAATGGTTTGATAACCTTTGAAAACAATCAGTATCCTCAGACCAGTACATGTATCTACTTTTTTGACATTTTAACCCTTTCCTCCATAGGCTATTTTTAGACCCAACCTCTTTGAATGAATCTACCCAAATGGAGCATTTACTAGAGGAAATTTTGTAGTTTGAAACCATTGTGATAAATAGAGCATATGCTCCGATAGGAGCAAATGCTCTATTTATCACAATGGTTTCAAGAAGTGGTTATTTCAGAGGTGTAAAAAGGCGTATTTATGGAGGAAAGGGTTAAGAATACCCAGATCAGAATACCCAGATCAGAATACCCAGATCAGAATACCCAGATCAGAAGGCTCCAATAGGAGCCGTCTGATCAGGGGACACTCTGTTTGTTTATGAAATTATAATATACCTGACTCTACAGTTTCTACCAATACCAAAACATCCTGTGTATACTTGCTATTATAAAATTCAACTACATGTAATAAGTATTCATAATGTCATCATGAATATTCAACAGGGAAAGGGTAAATAAACTGATACAAAGTGATACAACAGGGAAAGGGTGAAATAAATTGATACAAAGTGATACAACAGGGAAAGGGCAAATAAACTGATACAAAGTGATACAACAGGGAAAGGGTGAAATAAATTGATACAACAGGGAAAGGGTAAATAAACTGATACAAAGTGATACAACAGGGAAAGGGTGAAATAAATTGATACAAAGTGATACAACAGGGAAAGGGCAAATAAATTGATACAAAGTGATACCAAATGATTCATTACAATACTATTGTCAGTACATCCTGATAACTTATGATCCTCTGACTGACATCTACTTTTTGGACATTTTGATTAAGAAATAGAAGACTAGAAATGTGTCCTTGGGACATATATGCCCTCATTTTCTTCCCACAATGGATATGTGCACAGCTTCACATGCTGATAACAATTCTTGTAAGGTTTCAAGGCTTTAGCTATTTTAAAGCATGATTGCAGTTATGCAACACATGCTGAAAGTCACAAATTTATGCAAAGTCAAGACTCACAACTCTGTCAACACTGCGTGAATTCACATTAAAATCCCAAGGAGGACAAATAAATATGCTGACACAAACTAGAACTATCACTAAAGGTGATGAATACCCCTGCACGGCAGTCTTGATTGCAAATCCAAGTTTGTGATGCCAGCTACCAATGTAACAGGACCAAATGACCATATGACAAAAATACTCAAAGTTCAAGTGGAGATAATTCTGTAATAGCTGCCACTAAACATTGGAAATTTGTGTTTTGCACATGTACTATTCGTGTTTAGTATGTATGGCAAGTATCAATTCAATAAGTTACAAATTGAAGAAGGAGTTGGTGACACCAACTCCCTATGTTTCATGACAAAATGACAAAAAATATTCAAAGTTCAGGGGGAGATAATTTTGCAATGGCAATCAGTAAACACATGAAACACATGAAACACATGAAAATGGCCTTGCACATCTATCAATCATGGTTATTATGTATACCAAATATAAATTCAATAACTTTAAAACTGAAGGAGGAGTTCACGACACCGACTCCCCATGCGTTTCATGCAAAAAATATTAAAAAGTTCAAGTGGAGATAATTCTGTAATGTTCAGTCATAAACACATGAAAATTGCGTCTGGCAAATCTACCAATCGTGATTATGTATACCAAATATAAATTCCATAACTTTAAAACTGAAGGAGTAGTTCGCGACATCAACTCCCAATGTTTCATGACAAAAAACTTCATATGCCCTGAGATAATTCTGCAAAGGCCAGTCATAAACACGTGAAAATTGCATCTTGCACATCTACCATTTGTAGTTATTATGTATATCAAATATAAACTGAATAATTTTCAGATTGAAGGAGGAGTTTGCGACACCAACTACCCATGTTTCATGCAAAAATTACAAAAAAAAGTTCTGGGGGAGATAATTCTGCAATGGCCAGCAGTTAACATGTGAAAATTGCGTCTTGCACATCTACCATTCTTGGTTATTATGTATACCAAATATAAGTTCATTGACTTCAAAAGTGAAAGAGGAGTTTGTGACACCAACTACTACCCATTTTCAAATGTGGATGGATGAACCAACCGACCACTGGACAGTGTGTTTCCAGTATACCCACCTGAAACAAGTTTGTAGGGATATAATAACTATAAAGTTTCACATGGTGACACAAAAAAGTGTGAAGGATGGATGGAAGATCAGAAAGAATGATGGACAAAATATCTGACAGAAGGATGGATGACAATCAGACAGAAGGAAGGACAGAAGGATAAACAGAAGATTGGACTGACTGAAAGACAAGATCAGACAGAAGGATGAACAGAAGATCTGACAGAAGAATGAACGGAAGATCAAAAAAAGGGTCTTCATTTATTTGTTATTTAGTCAATAGTTTCTCAAAATCTTCAACAAATCTAAAGTAACCAAAAAAATTGCCACGGATAAGAGTTTGAGTTTGATTCATTATTCTAAAACTCATTCAAGGATACTACGGGCACGACATCATACAGAATCTTGGGGTTTGATTCTGCTATTAGTTTCTTCTTCCTGTCCCATCGGGCTCCCTCCATAAATAGACCACGTATGTATGCTCCATTTGTCTGGGGAAAAAAATGCATATAAAAATATTAAGTATGAGAGTATCTTATGTAATTTCTGCCAATGTCATCGTTCTTGTATCATATGTAACAAAATTGAATTTTAACCCATTCCCTCATATTGACGACTTTTGTCCCATTCCCTCATATTGACGCCTTTTGTCCCATTCCCTCATATTGACGCCTTTTGACGCTTCTATAAAAGTCACTTTTTGAAACCATTGTGATAAATAGAGCATTTGCTCCATAGGAGCAAATGCTCTATTTATCATATTGGTTTCAAAACTACACAATTCTAAAATTTTCCTTTTTGCTAGTTAATCCTCCTTTTCAGAAGATTTGTTTAAAGGGGTTGGATCTAAAAATAGCCTATGAGGTAATGGGTTAACTCTTATCCTGTTACATACAACCTGACTGAAAGTTAAAAAAAAGAAAATGTGTCGATGGGACACAGATGCCCCCGCACAACAGACTTGAAAAGGGGAGACATGGTGCAACTCACTATGATTACCCTTCAGACTGAATATGAAATAATTCCAGCATACACAAGCCAAGAAATTTTTGACGAAAATTTTACAGGACAGACATTTGTACATACAGACAGATGTATGGACGGACGGACAAGGGTATCTTGGCATCTCGTCAGGATACAAGCTGTTTAACATCTCCAAAACTTTTCATAAATCGGAAGGAAGTAAATATTACTGCAATTCATAGTTTTGGCAGACATAAATTTTTACAGCAGGATGATGGATAACAACTACTTCACTTCAAAACTATTGACAGAGGTCTAGAGCCACAGCAAGGGGAAATCTGCCTTATTGTATTACAAATAGTATACACCTAGACTGGCTGCCGCATCTCCATTGCGGCATCTGATCCGATCTGCTACTTTTGGTATTAGTTGTAGTTTGTATACAGTTTATTCTGATAGTGAATCATTACATATCCGGAATGGGTATTACATTGGTGACACGGTTGCTGATATATGATTTTTGTGTATCAAAGGGGAATAACTCCTAAAAGCTGCAAGCCATCTGAAAAAGTAATACCGGTACATGGGAACAATGCCATAGCGATAACAAATACATGTATTCATGTTGAGTTTAATTGAATTCTGTCAATTTGTTACAGAGATATGGCATTAGACGAAAAAATATGGAATTTTTGTGTATAAAAGGGCAATAACTCCTAAATGTCATCTGAAAAAGTAATACATGGGAATGATTTCCCAGTGAAAACAAATATCCATGTCTAGTTTCATTGAATTATGTCAATCTGTTACAGAGATATGGCATCGGATGGAAAAAAATATGTGATTTTTGTGTATAAAAGGGCAACAACTATTAAACGTCAAAAGTGACCTGGTGAAGTAATAATGGGAACAATGCCCTAGTAATGATAAATATTCATGTTAAGTTTCTTTGAATTCTGTCAATCCGTTACAGAGATATGGCATTGGACAGAAAAAAATATATGATTTTTGCGTATAAAAGGAAAATAACTCCTAAACGTCACAAAAGATCTGGTAAAGTAATAATGGGAACAATGCCCCAGTGATAACAAATATTCATGTCTAGCTTCATTGAATTCTGTCAAACCATTTAAGAGATATGATATTAGACGGAAACCGGATGGAAGAATGATTGAATGGAAGGACGTACAGACAAACCGAAAACAATATCCCTCTGCCTTTGGCAGGGGAACTTTTGGCCATGGCAGAAACTGTAGAATCATATCTATATTATATCATAAGCAAAAACGCACACCCTGATCAGATGGCTCCTACAGGGGTCTTCTGATCTGGGTCTAAGCTGTCTGCATAGGCATATAAAGGCATACATGTATGTAGGAAAGGGCTAAGTAACATGGGCAAAGACTTACTGGCTTGCTTGGCATGGTTGTGTCATGGTTCATGACCTCAAATTCAAAGCCCAGATGATCAATGGGCACCTTGTATCGCCGGGCATAGTTCTGGAGAACCCCAGTTAAGAATGACTGTGTGAAGTAGAAACCAGAGATCCATTTCACAACTGGACTTCCTGAAATACATATCATTATAACCCTTTAGTTAATGAATATTCATGTAAGAAATAATGACCTTGTGCATATTAATTAGCAGATTTTTTATGATTGTAAATAGACAAGTTTTTTTTTTAACCTAGGCAGAATTTATTGAATGAGATCTATATTATTCCATAAATATAAGAAAGACAGAAGACTTTACTTTGATTAACCCATTCCCTTATATTGACGACTTTTGACGACTCTGTAAAAGTCACTTTATGAAACCATTGTGATCAATAGAGAATTTGCTCCTATATGAGCAAATGCTCTATTTATCACAATGGTTTCAAACTATAAAATTCTAAATTTTTCCTTTTCTCTAGTTAATGCTCCTTTTCGGTAGATTTATTCAAAGAGGTTGTATCTAAAAATAGCCTATGGGGTAATGGGATAAGGTAAGCTCTGTTTCTTTATACACTACCGATCTGATCCATTACTGTTTGCCATGCAAATGAATTTTATATTTGAAATACAACAAACTCAATTACAACTGTATTTGTCATAACTGGTGAAATCTTGCATAAATATTCATCAAGTAAATGATTAAAGTGTTATCTTACCTCCATAAATCCATTCCTTGAAGAATTGCAGTCTGGCCAGAAGATCTGTGATGTAACTTCCCAGGGGCTTGAGAGAGGGATATGACTTTGATGCCCACATTGCAGGTACCTGGGATAAAAAGACTCATTTGTAAAAACAAGCAATGCAGGTATAGTACCTGAGATGAACAGACTCTCTGGTAAAAATAAGCAATGCAGGAACCTGTGATGAACAGACTCATTGGTAAATACAAGCCTTGCAGGTACCTGATATGAACAGACTCACTGGTAAAAATAAGCACTGCAGGTACCTGTGATGACTCATTTGTATAAACAAGCATTCAAAGGAATACACATGTCATCTGTCAGCAGAAGAGTGATTAACAAATATGACGAATAAAAGTGTGACAGACAGAAAGAAGGCCTGATGACCATCGAGAAGTGAACCCTATGGTGACACAAGAAGTGATTTATAATTAATCTAGGTTCAAAAGATCAAGAAACTTCAACATGCAAACAAAATATTCAGGGATATTTACAGGTAACCCTTTAAATGTGGGGCATGCATTTACTGTCAATTGCAAGCAGTGTAGCCCCAGATCAGAGGACTTCAGGAGGAGCCCACAGATGATGGGTCTGTACTGTTTGTCATTCAAAATCTTCTAGCAAGTTTAAGAATGATAGGCTTTTCAACTCTGATAATTCAGATCTAATATTTTGTACGATCAGACATTATTGAAAAATGAATGACAAAAGTCATATTTTAGGCTTACATGTATTCCATTCCTGCTTATAAATGTGTTTTCACACATTTGCAAACAGAGTAGATCCAGATTGGATGGCTTCTATAGGAGCTGTCTGATCAGGGTCTGCTCTGTTTGCTAGTGGAATTTAAAAGATCTGTTTCTTAATATTCATGTAATAAATAATACATTTATACTGTTACTGACCAGATGCCTTTGGTTCAACGGTTGATCACAGAAATAGATTTGCTTTGATTATTTCTTACCTTGCCAACCATCATGCTATCGAACATGTCCTCAAGTTCAGCGGACATGATGACCAGTCCCTTGATGGCCTTGCGTATGTCCTGTAGACTGACTCTGACCACCTGTATCAGCCTGTTGAACCTAATCAGCTCCTGTACCAGCACTGTGTTCATTGACTCTTCATACCGCACTGGATACTTCTCCTGGGAACATAATATCAAAATGTCTTGTAAGGCAAAAATCTAAATGACAGCATGTAACTTGGATTCTAATATTTGCCCTTACTTTTCAACTGGACATAATTTTTTTCAATATTCATAATATGTTAATAATCTTTCAATCAGATTTTAGCTGTTTGGGTTCCAAACATTTACGTAAAATCTGATGAGAATACTGAAGCTACTGAAGCTATTGCTAAGATTTTTGTACTAAAGAACATTTGTCATGGAATTGAATAGAAATAAGTGAGAAGAAAATATGTTTAAAATAAGATTCTTTGGGTGTACAGTAGAACTTGTATTTTAAGCAGTCAGAGGTCTAATTATGGGTCTGCAAGCTAGGTGGTAGCTTAATTCAGGTCAAAAGTAATGCAAAAAGCTCCTATAGGCACTTTCTGCATTACCTTTGCCCTGCATTAAGCTACCACCTGCTTTTTAAGATTCTTGTGTTCAATAAATGACAGGTAATTCAAGACAGGTTGTACTGTATATTACCTTGATCCAGATATTCTACATGACAAATCATGGCTAATTACCTTCACTTCATCCAGGTTGAAATCTGGTGGTATCTTAGTGAGAATGTCACTGGCCAGCTCTTCAATCACATCCTGGGACGACTTGCCTCCACCGCTTAGCTACAAGTATGTAAAACAGTATTAAACCGTCACCTAATAGACAGATAGTCACACCTTCGCAAACAGGGCAGACCTACATCAGATGGTTCCTTAAGGAGCTGTCTTATCAAGGTCTGCACTGATTGCTTATGGAGTTATATGCATCTTATTCTACAGTTTGTATCAAAATCAATATATCCTGTGTTCATAAACTATTATAAACTTTCAGCTAATGAAAACTTATGATATCTTATTTCTGATATTATTATTCATGAAGTAAAGGTACAAACACTAGGCCTTCAGGACACTTAGTGACTGTGAACTGATGCTGACGAAATTGAACCATCTAAAGTAGAACTATCATTTTCAATGTTCAATATGACTATAATATAAATGAGAATTACCAGTACTTTTATGTACAAAAATTATGCATTTATTTTGAATATACAGCATTCAAATAAGTGTTTTAACGATAAATGAAATTACTGGTTATCTTTAAATATAAATATAAAAAACAGAACAATGTTTAACTCATTGCAAGTCTGTAATGATTGTTGTTTGCTTCAATTGTTAAAATAAAAATTCTCTTATTTCTTTTCAAAACAATGGTCAGAGTGTCAAACAGTTTGGATCTGGATGAGACCGCCGTGACCCTAAATTATGCTGGATGAGACCGCCGTGACCCTGAATTATGCTATGTCTCATCTGGATTGAAACTGTTTACATATGCAAACAAGGTTTTGCAGCTAGCGTGAAAGGAATGATTGTTTTACTGAGCGTTTTTATTTGCAAACAAGCTACGAGACACAAAATATGTTATTAAAGCTGAAATACAAATGAGTATACGCTGCCTTGGAGATTTATTTCATGGTGTCTATAAAAGTTCTGATCATGAACAAATTTGTTACAAGATCTATTAACCCATTACCTCATGACTAGTTATGCAATACTGCATGAATATGTACTAACTGCATTTTTGACCCATTACCTCATAGGTTATTTTTAGACCCAACCTCTTTGAATAAATCTACCGAAAAGGAGCTTTAACTAGAGAAAAGGACAATTTTAGAATTGTGTAGTTTTGAAACCATTGTGATAAATAGAGCATTTGCTCCTATGGAGCAAATGCTCTATTTATCACAATGGTTTCATAAAGTGATTTTTACAGAGTCGTCAAGTCATCAATATGAGGGAATGGGTTAAAATGGTATCTAAACAATGGAAATTTTGGCGACAACAGAAACTTCGCAATCACGTCTATATAGTTTAAAAGCAAACAGCAGACCCTGATCAGACAGTTCCTATAACAGCTGTCTGATATTGGTCTACTATGTTTGCAAATGTGTGAAAAAGCATATTTTGGAGGTAAAGGGTTAAAATGCAGTATCCTGGGTTCAAGGATATAAAACTTCTGTGTCTGAATCTGAGATCATTCTCAGGTATCTGATTGGTCAGATTCTGATCAAGCTCAGAATCTGACCAATCAGATGCTTGCAAATGATCTCAGCCTCAAGCAAAAAGTTTTCTGGGGGCCAGGTATAGATAAACAGACTGTTTGATGTTTCCATGTGAAAAGCTTTGCTCTGCATGCATTGAAAAACACAACACAAAATTAAAAACTACATGTATGTTCATTAATATTGCAAAAAATTGAAATCAATGCATTTCACAGATAACTACATATATAGATGACTTTGAAGAAATTGGCAGAAATCTTGTGAAAATAAGCACTGCAATTATTCGTAAAATGAGATAAAAAAAAATCACTTCATAACAGGACTGGAACACTTGTACATGTACAAATATAGCATGCTATAGGTCATCATGCTGGTGCATTGTGGGTAAAATAATTTCTTGGGGTACAGTGACAGGTACTCTGGCACACAGGTGTGTATGTGGTCTATTTCATACAGATATGTGTGGAATTTAAATGTGATAGAGCTGAGGAAATGCACTGAAGAAACACATGCAGACGGTGAGACCTGTGTTGAATACATTTAGTCGGCATCAACAGAAAAGCATTCCAAGACATTAACAATTTTTCAAAGAATGAAGAGTAATATCAGGAGCCACTATAATCTGATACCTGATAAATATTGTTCTATTTGGTTTATATTTTATAAAGCCGACTCTTCTAATTGAAAATAAATTTTGTTGTTTTTTCTGAAATTTTGATGCAAGAATTACATTTATTGATATTAATAATGGGCGCAGTCGTATACATTTACAACATAATATTTTGGCATAGGTAATTACAATTTCGCAAAAAAGTTCAAACAAGAAAGTGTGAATCTCATGCTATTTGAATGAGCAGGTGTTCATAGTGATTCACTATAATAAATACTTATTCATGAAACTCACAACACACCAATAAAAATTTAGACATCAGAATCACATACATCTATGAATGTACACAAAGCAGTGTTTGACTACATATTGTGAATAGTATAAAATAAATTTGAAACAATATGCATGCATATAGATATATCTAGTATGATGTACTTTTCTGAAAACGTCGCTATTTCTAGAAATTTTGGCAGCATTATAAATGCTCCAACTGTCAGGCACAGTTTGCTGCTGAAAAGTAAGACAACATAACAGTGTCTAGTAACAGGGCAGCTTGACAATAAATATCCAGCATATAACTCTTCGCATGCTAAGTAATTTTGTCGCCTGAGCCTGAGTGACAAACAGTTTGGATCTCAGATCAGGTCATACATTGTGTTGGGCCTGATCTGGATCCAAACTGTTGGCATAGGTCTTAAATGGCAACATAATCTGTTTGTAGCATGCAAAGAGTTAACAGACTAACTCTAACAAAGAATTCCACAACCTAAGACTGACATTGATCTGTGACCATGGTTTTCCTAATAATCAGTGTTCCAGATAAGATGCGTGAATTCAAATATTTTCAAGAATAACTCCTTTATTTCTCCACCAAACCCTATGTTGTGACCACTCTGTAGAATTGTCTCTTCATGATGATTCTAAAGAGTGGTCACAACATAGAGTTTGGTGGAGAAATGACGATTTGAGTATTTGAATATGCGCCTATAATAATCCATTACCTCTTATGCTATTGTTAGATCCAACCTCTTTGAATAAATCTACTGAAAAGGAGCATTAACTAGAGAAAAGGAAAGTTTTAGAATTTTGTAGTTTGAAACCATTGTGATAATGCTCTATTTATCACAATGGTTTCAACAGGCCACTTTTGCAGAGG